>JADLSH010000255.1:0-421715 GCA_016169945.1 Trachythela sp. YZ-2020
AAGGAAAATTATCATATAGCTACAACACTCAACAGAACGTAAAACGTATTGTATGCTATACCCTTACTTGCGTCCTGATATAGAAAAGGCCATGTTAATAAACGCAGATGCAGTGACGGACACTTTGTGAAATATTAGCGAACTTAAGCAATGCTTAATATAGTATGGGACCGTATCTAGATCTAGTATCTAGACGTACCAACATGCATGTATGCAGATTGTACTATTTACGCTCCTTCACTTTAGTGTTGTTGAGCAGTCTGCCAAAGTGAATGGGTGTCGCTTAGCGATAATGCAAAGCTCACTTTCCCTGTGATCGTTCGAGCACTCTGGCCCCATGACACTTTGCGCATGTCTGGATGCGTTGATGTCACCGTGTCGTACCAAGTGTGCTTGGTGAGGGCAAGCTCGCGTGTATAAATACGGTTGTCATCTGGTGGTATCTAGACGTACCACGCTGCACTGACGAGGCGTTGGACGCCGAAACATGCATGTCTGCAGATTGTACTATAATTTGTTTTCATCTCATCTTCTTCTTTGTTTACAACGGTAGTCCATAGTTTTTGCCATTATAGCGAAACGTGTAATGTTTTAGACTGGTTTTTTTGTCCCATCCCCGTATACTAGATAAGTTTGGGGATCATACGAATTTCGGTTGCCAACATAATGAATATATTCCCATCCATTTGACGATTTGTTACAAACTTAACTCTTTAGTCCTTAAATCCTTTTTGCTCAAACTTTTTGCTTAAGTACAAGGGTATTGAACTTTTATACTCCTCAGCATGAAGATCTAAAACACAGTAGTAGTTGAGTCTTCGCTTGCATAACACCACGTCGAAGGGCCGTCGCTCAAAATTACAAAAAGTTTTTGAAATTTTTCGGAGACTGACGAGTGTCAACACCCAGGGTTTCTTATCTCCACACCGTTGCGCACTTCGAACCCAAAGTTTCAAAGCCACGTTACACGAGGCAATTTTTGTCGCAAAAATTATATTCGCAGAGAAATTGTGAGTATAAATCTCGTTTTACTTTGCCGATATTTTCCTTGCTAAACATGCCCAGAAGGCAACACAGGAATGAGTGAGAATGGTAATATCTGTAAACACGGCCAGTAACATGGTTCTGTGGAGGAATTGAGTTCCAAGTTGGAGCAAAATTGCCCTGTGTAACGCAGTGAGCTCCATATGTATCTGGAGTAAGAACTTCTGATGTTCGGCCAATAGGAAAAGTTAAGACAAGATGGCGGCAATTGACGTCATAACTCTACGAAGGTCATAAACACTTTTAATACCATTTGTTCCAGCTAATTCCAGCATTCTCTAACGGAACGTATCGCTAATCATGTTATTAGGTCATAAAATCATAATGCTATTCTTTAAATCGAAGTACAAACACGAAATTTTGGCACACTCCTTGTCGCCTTGTGCAAACCGCGCAGACAAAAACAATAGAAAGAGACTGTCAATTTCCGCCATCTTTGGCTTCACTTTTTGGACGCGAGTTCTCACTCCAGATATATATGGAGCTCACTGGTGTAACAAAGCCATTAATTACCGTTCGGTTTGCATCCTTTTTACTTCATCTGAACTTAATTCAAAAAACTCATGAGGAAGTTCTAACGTTTCATTTGTTGATGATGGTTGAAGTACCTAGAAAGGATAACATACAGTATTATAATATAACATTTATAGTACGCGCGTGCTGATTGGTCGAGTAGCGTGTTTCTATAACTGTATAGAAACACGGAGATTTTCCCGCCAAAATTTAAAATCATAAAAAAAACAAATTTAATGCGAATTATGAAACTTTGAATACTATTTAAAAACAATTTTAATGCTTTTACACATTTTTGACTGTTAATTTTCAAACAGAGTTGTTTTCTTGCAGCGAAATTGACGAGCAAAAGTCAGCATGCGTACGTAATGAGAATTTGTAAATTAATCGAGTTTAAAAAATGTCTTTTGAGTTATTTTATAAAAGAAATAGAAAACATTTTTTCCTGTGTTTTTAAACAGTTATAGAAACACTTGTGGGAGTTTGGGAGAACTCGAAATAACGTGGAAAAACTCGCCCTACGGGCTCGTTTTCCCACTGATTATTTCTCGTTCTCCCAAACTCCCACGCGTGTTTCTATTTAACAATTAGATTATGAGCTCAAGATTTCTATGAGGTGATAGTTGATGAGGGCGAAGCCCGAATGAACTATCATCTCATAGAAATCGAGAGCGAATAATCTAATTGTTTTAGTAGAAACCAGCAAGAAAACAGTATTTCAAAACGTTTTTCATAATTTATTGAAATAAATTCGTTAAAAAGCGCGCCGAGGAGATGGCTGTTTCGCTACTCGCTATCTATCGACAATTAGTATAAACTTAGTAATAGACTATCACTTTTCCTGCGTTCTGATTGGCTACGCTACTCGTAGACTATTAGTGATAGTCTACTAGTAGCAAAATTCAAAACAATGGCGTGAAAATTCACGTTTAAAATTAATATTAATACTTTTGTTTACTTTTGTATTGTGTTCCCTAGTTCTCAATAAATGCTATAGTTTATACTAAAACAATTAGACAACTCGGCCTCGTTGGCTATGAGCGAATAGTCAACTCGGCTTCGCCTCGTTGACTATTCGCTCATAGCCAACTCGGCCTCGTTGTCTAATTGTTAATTAGATAGCGAGTAGCGTAGCCAATCAAATTACAGCATTTGCAATAGTATACTAGTATGATTCTACTAAAAGTGTATAGAAACACGGAAAATGTTTTCTATTTCCTAAATATATCATTGAAATCTTTCGCATTTTATATCTAAACTTCTAAAATTCATTAATTATTCATAAGCAAAATACAAAGGAAACTCATGACCCGTAGCGGATCTATATATTTGATATAGACTTGCTCAAATTTTCTCCTTCAATTTTTACAGCGTAGATAACATCAATCTTCAAAATTCCAACGCCAGTGAGCGTATACAAAACGAATCATTTTAGAAGTCATATACAAACCTTGCAGTTCGGCCTTTATCAGATCTAAAACAATCAGCTGCGCCTCGATGTTTTAAATCAGATAAAGACCTCTCGCGCGGTTTGTATATATTACTTCAATTTTTTTGCTTTAGCCAAAAAGTGGGTTTGTGCAGAATTGACGCAGCGAGTTAATAAGGAGAGCTAAGGCGCTTTTTTGGAGAAATGGGTGAGTATTTTTCTATTTTTTATAAAGTGTATAGCGATTTTTCTATGCTTTTAATGTCTTTATTCAGTACTTCATTTTGCAAGGATATTGATGGACCATATTTGCCAAAATATTACGCGCGCGCTGACCAGAAACAGAATATTTTTTTTGGCCTTATTGGTGTTTTTCACCGAACGTATATTTACTAACCTTCAAAGATCTATCTAACTTGGGTTTACAAGATTCTGTTCCTACGAGAACTTCCTTCATAACAGTTAATTTTTCTACAGCATCGCTCGATTCTTCTTCAATAATGAAACACATCTCATCTGGATTATCTACAGAGCAACACAAATTAACCAGTTATTTGCAAACAAAACTTTGTACTTAAAACATACTTCTACATAAAACTTAACTAAACGAAATTATACAGCATTGGATAGCTCTTCCAGATCTAAATTGTTCTATCTAGAGGTCCATTAGAAGCCATCCCATAGATTGGTCCAGTGATACTACAGAATTAGGAAACCTAAACAAACCATATTTTATACTAGATAGCTCTGTCAGTTCTAAACTGTTCTCCCAAGGCCAAGAGGCCAAGTAAGGTCCATCCCTTTCGTATGTAATCTCTATGTTACCAAGACTTGCTCCAAGTCCCTCTTTCAATTGATTGTCTTTCTGTATCGATCCAGGAAAATCTCAGTTCAAAACTGAACCGAAGCGGCTAGACTTGGTGTATCGATCTACTACGGTGTTACTCATGTTTTTAGTGGTGCACCGGAACCAATATTTTAAGATCCGGCCGGAACCGGATTTAACCGGAACTGGCAAAGAAATTTGGCGGAACCGGAACTTAGTTTGTTAGCCATATATGGTCATAGGTATATATAGTTTTATATGTTTGCATATAAAGTGTGTATAAATGTATACGTAAAAACACACGTTAATTTCGCTTTTCACGGCTTCGTGATAATTGGTCTGTTTGATAAATTGGTATGTTAATTGTTAATTATACTTCACATGCAGTTGTTGAAATTAGACTTTTCAGTCTGTTTGATCAATTTTATTTAATAAATAAATTCGATATTCCAACTCTCTGAAAATAACAGAGTTCCGGTTCCGGCCATGCTTTTTCAATCAGTAGTTCCGGCCAGAACCGAGTTCCGGTGCACCCCTAATGTTTTTTTACATCATAGTGGGGCAATACAGAAAGACAATGAAAGAGCAACGTGAAGAAAGTCTATATAACTATATATATGTTACCTGGCAAAGGTTTTTCAGAAAAACCACAAGCCAACAAAAATTCAACACTTCCTTTTACAGGTTTCACTCGTTCCTATCAAATAGAATAATATTTATTTAACACTCTTTGTAAACCTTTTTCAATTCGTTTGCTTGTATTATTACAGTATATTTACTGTATATTATTTAATTATATCTATATTTATATTAATTCTTCTATTGAAGATTATATAGGGACTGAAAGAGACCCATCGCAGTTAACCGTAAGATGGGGGGGGGACCTAGCGGGTCTGGAGGCATGCCACCCCAGGAAAATGTTGCATTTTCGAAGTCTCAGAAGTGCATCTCCCGTGTTTCCTGAGAGGAATTTTTTATCACTTTTTAACTTTTTACAACTCATCCCGAAGTTTTGAAATAACATTCTCTCCATGTACAATTACAAGCATCAATGAATTGGTTTTGTTCCTAATGATATATACACAATGTCAAAGTAACGACAAACTATATATATTACAGATAAGTTGATTGTAGTTGGCTCTGCAAGAAAATATATATAAGTATAATCCTGGAAGTAAAATGAGGAAGTTATTGCCCCCCCCCCAGCCCCACTTTCAACTGCCTTCAATGAGCTCATGCATGACATCTGGAGGACCACCTGAAACTAATCCCATATCAGTAGAAGAAATAATAAACTCCAGTTTCTTTCGTTATATAAGCAAATTTACCTACCTGAAAGACTCTATTTCCTTGCTTTATTCTACGGTATTTTTCTTCATCTGGATTTTTTAATACATTGTCCAAATATCTAGGTAAAACGAAATGGAAAATTTTAGAGAATAGTGAGAATTATTCATACAAGGGTTAGTTAACGCAAAATTCTTAATCTCTGCCTATAGAGAGCCAGAGGCCGCTTGTACTTGACGCAAATGGATTAACCACGAAAAGAACAAAATGTGCCACGAGGGTTTCCATGTGGTTTTTGATATACTGTATAGACAGGGGCGGCGTGGCCCACCGAGACACCGGGAGATTTCGTGGTGGGCCCCCAGAAATCTGGCAATTGTGGCCCCCAAGCATGCAAAGGTCCACAATGTTTATAAAGTTTTGGGCCCTTCATTAAATATTTGGGATAAATCACTGATATTTAATGAACAAAAATTTAATTTTGTATTTAATCCTATTTTTCTTCTCAGCAAATGACACCCCCCCCCAACTCTCCCAACGTGAGCAGTGGGCCCCTAGCGAAAGGTTTCCCAGGCCCTATTTTTAAGCCACGCCACCCCTGTGTATAGAGATGATTTATGGCCGCAGAGGAAAGAAATGTCCAGTTTCAATTTACCTGCATAGAACATCAACACAGCTCTCCACTTGACTTTGATCTCTATTTAAGGACTTGATCATATTAACTGGAGTTAAAGTCTGATCACTTTCATAACTCTAAAGTAAAATACCAAGAAATGACAATGAGTTATTTAATACGAGTACACCGGGTGTCATGGTTGGTCGTAATTAGGTCGTTGTGAAAACCGGAATCACAGAATATGTGGGCAAATACAGAATCTCGCTGAATTTCTTGGAAAATACAGACATGGCTGTCTTTGACAATGTACTCTGACGACATGGCGTAATATTCTTGCACTATATTTGTGAAACCGATGGGTATATTTCCCCAGCACCACAAGCACTCTTTCCAGTAAAAGTGGCTAGATCATTGCGGCTTGCCATTTGCCCTTGGTGCAGTTTCCCTTGGTGTGGTCTGCCCTGGATGCGGTTTGCCTTTGGTGTGGTGTGCCCTGGATGTGGTGTGCCCTGGATGTGGTGTGCCCTGGATGTGGTGTGCCCTGGATGTGGTGTGCCCTGGATGTGGTGTGCCGTGGATGCAGTTTGCCCTAATGGTGTGGTTTGTCCTTGGTGTGGTAATTGCCCTTGGTGCAGTGTTTGCCATGGATGCAGTTTGCCATGGATGCAGTTTGCCATGGATGCAGTTTGCCATGGATGCAGTTTGCCATGGATGCAGTTTGCCATGGATGCAGTTTGCCATGGATGCAGTTTGCCATGGATGCAGTTTGCCATGGATGCCTATGAGGTTGCCTATGCGGTTTGCCTATGAGGTTGCCTGAGTGTGTGGTTTGCCCTTCCCTATGTGGTTTAATTGCTCTTCCTCTATGCGGTTTGCTTCTGCTTTTTGCCTATGCGGTTTCCTTATGCAGTTTGCCTAGTAGATGCAGTTTCATGTGCAGTTTGCCTCTGCGGTTTCCTTATGCAGATTGCCTAGATGCGGTTTCATGTGCGTTTGCCTCTGCGGTTTCCTTATGCAGTTTGCCTCTGCGGTTTCCTTATGCAGATTGCCTAGTAGATGCAGTTTCATGTGCAGTTTGCCTCTGCGGTTTCCTTATGCAGATTGCCTAGATGCGGTTTCATGACATTGTGCAGTTTGCCTCTGCGGTTTCCTTATGCAGATTGCCTCTGCGGTTTCCTTATGCAGATTGCCTCTGCGGTTTCCTTATGCAGATTGCCTCTGCGGTTTCCTTATGCAGATTGCCTAGATGCGGTTTCATGTGCGTTTGCCTCTGCGGTTTCCTTATGCAGATTGCCTAGATGCGGTTTCATGTGCAGTTTGCCTCTGCGGTTTCCTTATGCAGTTTGCCTAGATGCGGTTTCATGACATTGTGCAGTTTGCCTCTGCAGTTTCCCTCTGCAGTTTGCCTCTGCAGTTTCCTTATGCAGATTGCCTAGATGCGGTTTCATGTGCGTTTGCCTCTGCGGTTTGCCCAATGTGGTTTGCCTATGAGGTTTGATGCATCTTGAACGACCTGTTTCTACTACTACATGAATCAGGCCAATGTTACAAATGTGTATATTAGACATTATATATACCAAACCTTTCTGAGGCATTCTTCCATGTGATCTCGGACATCCCGTCTTCCATAACTATTGGAACAAAATGGACATATGAAGAAAACACCACTGACTGCAAGAACTGGAGCAGCATCTTGCTTTATAACCTGAAGAAAACAGTATATATATTGGTGGGTTTCAGTACCTTAATTGGTTTAAAATAGCATGAAAACCCTTTATATTCAATGAGATATAATTCTAACCTCCTTTTCTATGTTTCTTGGTTTATCTGACCCACAGGATGCTGACTCTCTTTTGATTTCTGTTTTTACTAAATTGAACAGAAAAATGTCAATGCTCTATAATTAATTCAATATATATATATATATCAGAGGCCGGTTGTACGAAGGCTGTTTAGCTTAAACGGTGGATAAGCCAAAACTAAATAACACTTTTACACATTTTGTGAATGACTGAACTTAAATCTTATGCACTTAATATGTAGTTGCAATCATCATTGTTCTATTCAAGTTGAAAATTTTTAGCTTGGTTGTTTGATGAATGTAAAGACTTGATCGATATTTTTCGATTTATCCACCGGATTGGCTAAACAGGCTTCGTACAACCGGCCCCAGAATGGTACAAAATAACAGTGAGAATGGTGACTAGCTGCAACCATAGGCGGATTTTCTGGGGGGGTGCGCACCCTCCCAAAAATATTTTGCACCCTCCCAAAAAGTTTTCCCACCCCACCTAGAGAAATTTGCAGCCCCCCAAAAAAATGCAAATGCTCATTGGGATAAATGACAGTAGTGTGATTGAAATAAAGATTTTGAACTAAGTAAGACTAAAAACAAGGATTTTGAACTAAATAAGACCAAAAATCTCAAAATTTTCTGGGGGCTTTGCCCCCTTACCCCCATTGGCAACTGTGCCCCCAGACCCGGCCCTGCTGCAGCTTACTCGGCGGCGCTATGCACCCTGTCGCTCACCCCCCCCTAAATTTTTGGCACCCCCCCTAAATTTTCGGCACCCCCCCAGAGCAAAATCTGAAAATCCGCCTATGGCTGCAACACCTTGTGGATAATAAGCTTAGCAGTACATTTGTGTTGTATTTGTGAGATCACTTACACTACATATTATACTATGATAATGATTACTGTAAATATCATGGTCTGAAATTTGCAGTATCCCGATATCCACAGGATACTAAAATTAGATTTTGGATACCAAACTGTGAATGACTTGTATCCTGACTTGGATAATTTTATTAAAAAAATTCAAACATGTTAACAGCCCAGGAGTTTCAAGGGCTAATTGTTAATGTTAAATGTCTCCATCTCCTAATAGCTTTTGAATATACAAGTCTACCACTCTGAAAATATCAATTAGCCTTTCCACATTCAAGACTTGATGGTTCAGGAATAACAAAACTTATGGTAACCATAATATCATCCAGAGGTGGGATACTGGATTCTCAGGAGGATACTAAAACTTAGAATGCTCAGGTATCCCAGTTGGATACTGAAAAAAAATTTTAAATTTCAGACCCTGCAATACAGCACCTCTTAAATATATATGACTACAGTACCACACTGCATAGTCTTGGCCAGTGGTTTAAGTCATGATCACGATTGTAAGACATACCTTCATTTCTAATCGTAGAAACGTTCACTCCTGTGTCTGGGTTGGATTTGGCTGCAGGTTCATTTGAATGTGATTTCCATGTTGCTGTAGCAGACTTTGGACGTCTGGTTTGTTTTTCTTGCTGTTGAAATCTGGAAAGGGCTGCCTGTAAATTTTGACATAAGAATTTATTGTAATTAAACCTGCTTAGTAAGAAATTATATACTATATTATTACGTTTACTTAGTGTATACTAGTCAGAAATTGTGCTTGACAGGATTGTTATCCATAGGATGGCTGGACATGGCCGTCTGGTCAAATGCCTGCCACTGTCAACCAACATAACATGAAAATTATTCTGAGCATTGATTCATTGAACATACCTGTCCAGCTCGCTGGGCATCAGAAGTTGGTGCTTTTCGTGGTTCTTGTGGAACTCTGGATTGATTTGTGGTGTTCGAAGTTGAACTTTCACTGAGAGCGTGACCTTCGCCTGCCTTGCGGAATTTCACAGCTAACTTGGCTTTCTGAAATAATTTACTCATTGCTCACGCTACATATAATCTGTACCTATCAAATGAAGATAATAAGCATGTGCATATTAAACCCATGGCTTAAACCCTAACATGTTCTATAGTTTGTTGGGGTTCGCGCCTGATCCTAGCATTATTTTTCTGTGTGGGCATGCGAACAGTGTCCAACCGCGCATTACCAACAGGCTGTCCAAAATTTCTTGTGGCGGAAACCAAATTTGGTTACCACCAAATTATGTTCACAGTAACTTGGGTTTTCCAAGACAAACACTTGTCAGAATTTATGGAAAGCGAGCCTTACATAAAAGCCGCAATTATGCAACCACAGACGAAAAGCACATTTTGCAATGTATATAAGAAAGCGTTGTAAAGCAAACATATTAACTGTTAACACATTTACTGATTCTAGCTAGGTACCGCAAAACAAAGTTTGCTGTAACACGGCGGTAACCCAGGTTTGGTTACCACAATTTTGGACAGCCTGAACAATAATTTAATTTGTCTTCCCAGTGCAATTAGCAAACTCTGCAATCTGGGGACTCTTGCCAAAAAGTATTGCTATATTTATATGGATAAAACTCATCTTGGCAAAGCAAGCTTGCTTGGGTAACAGGCTGGCTTGCCCATTCGTACCTGTATATATACTCCAATACAATTACAGATGTCACCTTCAAATTATAGTCAACAGTCTTTGAGGCTTATATTTTGCAATTATATAGCCACAGTTTATAGTATTGGATAGAATTTTAGTTGTAAATATTTGTAAGTATTAAGTAAGGTTAAGTGGAAGAACCCAGTTATATATATATTTAGAAGATCAACAAAACATGGACCGTATTAATTTCCTGAGATGGAAAATATGAAGTTTATTATCAACATATTTATACTGAATAGTGTTTCTGTGTTTGTTAGTGTCGATTCATTGCAGTATTAAGAACTATTATATAAATTGGGCAAAACATAAATTAACAAACTTACTTGTAGCACTTGGTTCTAGTCGTATAATACAGAATTATTCCTTTCTAAAGCACTTTCGATCTAAACCGAAACACCTTTCTAATAATTATGTAAAATTCTGACATCTTTTCTTGTTGTGAATTTTTAAACAGAACGTGAGCCTACGAGTACAACAAAAAATGGTCAACGGTAGGTGGCTTCTTCCCAACGATTACTTCATATAACATGCATATACAAACGATTACAAAATGGCTTCCAAAAATGACTCACTTTTAGAGCAAGCTAACAGTTTATGGAAAATGCTCGATGATCTAGCTGAGACAAACCCAGAGGGGTACAAGAAATTGATAGACAATGTTATCAAGGAACAGAAGGAATACTGGAAGCCTCCCGAACCTGTATTTTGCTTTCGTACTCTCAAGGTAGAAAATCGTATCCAAAATTTTTGTTTATATATTAAAACGCATAATTGAGGCATGTATTTATATATTTCTGCTACCCGGCAACAATGCGGTATACTTCATGTAAGTAATGTATAAAGTTGAGTCCGTAGACTTCCCTGTAAGGTCTGTTTACATGCTGCAATTTGTCAGGGCTGATTTCAGATACACATTGATGAATTTGAAAAACATGTCATCTGACGACGTCACCATGACCAACTGAAACTATTTGTTAAGCAAAACCCGACAAATCACAGATTGTAAACATACCTTTACAACAGTTTTCATACATACACCCCAACATACAGTCCAAAAACACTTGTCAACTTCAACATTTAATATTTTGTCACTTTGGGATTGGAAAGTTTGGAAATTGGACACCAAGATTTCTAAAGTGTAATAGTAAATATCAAAACTCCACGTCCAAGATCTACAGCCGATTCCGTTTGACCGTAAAACAACATGCGTTCGCAAAGCACGTTGGGCTGTTCAAAATTGACCGTTTCTAGGGTCAAATGACAATGTTTCTAAGGGGCGGGATTACAGTTGGCGCGCTAGATAGAAGCCGTTTAATGCGGGCCACTTCGTTGCCATTGTTGTTTCTGCTAAATAAAGTTATCGAGAACTATGCTCTAGTGAAAGTTAAAATTATTTACGACTATTATGCTATGAAGAGAGTAACGCCAATTTTTATGATAGAAGAAAATCTAATGAGTTTATCTTACGATGAATTAAAAACACGTCTTACAACCGAAGTTCCTCACTTGGAGAAGATTATTAGTCCAAACACAACAAACTCCACTGAACCCATAGATATTGAATTTGAAGCTAACGCAGCTGCAGCATTATTGCAACTACAGCGAAAACGGTAAGAAGGTTTTATACATCCACCATGGATTATAGCGTTAAGTAATATGAAACAGCGTTTTCATTATCACTGTATGCGTTGTTTGTTATTTACAAGTTTGAATTTTTGTGCTGTATGCTGATTATTTTGTACGTCAAGTTGCTATTTGTGTTTGTAAATAAATATATGAAATAAATTGTTTATGTTATGCGGTTTGTTTTTACTAATATCCTTAACTTTAATAATGATTTAAAGTGCTTGTTTGAACTTAGTTTGAATTTATTTGTTCGACAAATTGCCGTTTAAACTGTAAACATGAAAGCGTGGTGTGAATAGATAGACTACCTGAAAAATACAAAGAAAACTTTAATAGACGGAAGGCCTTTGCTCGAAACGTCTAAGTTTTCTTTGTATTTTTCCGGTAGTCTATGGCTATTCACACCACGCTATTTTGAAGAAACTACATACACTGGCACCCCCACGTTCGAGATATGTAAACATGAAAGCAATTTATTTTTACAAAATCGCATTTTTTTGTCACAAATTTAATACATGTAAGTAATATATTTATATAATCAAACAAATGTCAATAAACAAATAAAAATTCTCAGTAAAATTTACAACTTTTAAGTAAATTATGATAACAAAATGAACAAAATATCAAAATATCAAAATGAACAAAAAACAATGCAAGCTCAATCTGTCAATTTCAGATTGCAAACTTCCGACTTATAATATAAACAAACTTCGGAACTAATTCAAAGTCCAAGCCCATCAAACTTATAACAAATTTTACGGCTAAAGACGTCGATTTCAAATACCTAAAAATCAAACTTAATACTTTTATATGACTATGCTACAGTGTGTATATATTGTGTTTTTATTTATTTTACAATCATAAATTTGCAAATTCTTGGGATCGAAGACTTCATCCCGGAAGTTTGCAATGACCAAAAGCTTCGATTAGTTCGATAAAATGTAAACAATGTTATAAAAAACAACAGTTCGCTGTATGTGAAATTGATTGTAAACAACGCATACAGTGATAATGAAAACGCTGTTTCATATTACTTAACGCTATAATCCATGGTGGATGTATAAAACCTTCTTACCGTTTTCGCTGTAGTTGCAATAATGCTGCAGCTGCGTTAGCTTCAAATTCAATATCTATGCGTTCAGTGGAGTTTGTTGTGTTTGGACTATCTTCTCCAAGTGAGGAACTTCGGTTGTAAGACGTGTTTTGAATTCATCGTTAAGATAAACTCATTAGATTTTCTTCTATCATAAAAATTGGCGTTACTCTCTTCATAGCATAATGGTCGTAAATAATTTTAACTTTCACTAGAGACATAGTTCTCGATAACTTTATTTAGCAAAAACAACAATGGCAACGAAGTGGCACGCATTAAACGGCTTCTATCTAGCGCGCCAACTGTAATCCCGCCCCTTAGAAACATTGTCATTTGACCCTAGAAACGGTAAATTTTGAACAGCCCAATGTGCTTTGCGAACGCATGTTGTTTTACGGTCAAACGGAATCGGCTGTATCATAAACTGGGCAAGGGAACCGTTTCACACCCCCTGTTCCTGGATTTTGTAGCATTCTGCTTGGACCAAAATCACATTGAAAACTATGTAACTCTACAGTCCCACTGCGAAAGTAAAATATATTTTGCGACTCCTTGAAGGAAATATATTTCTTTCAATTGACATGTTTTTGCTGAAAATACAATGCAATAATGAAACATTTTCCATCTGTATTGCCATGCAATCCCCTACAAGGAACTTGCATTTTTTTTCAGTTACCAGAATCAAGCAACCATCACGTCTTTATCAACATTTGCAAATGGGAACGAGTATCAAAGCCAAAAGACGGGGACACCAAAATTTCTGTGGTGGCCAGTAACTTGCGAGATTTACCAGACTACAGCTCGAAGCATTCCGTCATGGATATATGTTTTCATGACGACATCATAGACCAAACAAAGAAGGATGTTCAATGTTGGAAATTTGTTGCCTCGTTAGCACTTGATTACATCGAAAAACAAACTGGCATCAAATTATCAAAAGCCTACAAGGTGTTAAGCATTAAATACAAAGGCGACATAGAGGAACTTAAAAGGTATTTATTCACTCGTCATTTTGCGAATGGACCACCGAGTAAGCCTGTCAATGAAACGCCTGGTCAAACCGAAAGTGGCTCAATTTTGGACGGACTTTCCAGAATTGTCCAGGACGGAAAAGAGCCGAAACCGAGTGGGATACCAAAGGATTTTGACGGCTTGCCTAGTGAGACCCTTGTTGGAAAGAGAGACGAGAAAATCCCCAAGAAACCGTTAATTCAAGAAGTATCGACCAATAAAAAAACCAAAGTGAATTCAAAGGACAATGCTCCGAAACACAGTATAGAGGTGGTGACCGCAACAAGCGAGAGGCCCAAATGTATGGTGGTCAAGGTGGGGTTACCAGAGGTCCAGTCTGGGGCTGAATGTGAACTTGATGTTTCAAAGGTTAGATATGTAAAAAAGTACATCTAAATATTAACCAGTTACATACTTAGCATTTCACTCTAGCTAATGCATTCATTAAATGGCAGGTAATCAAGCTCCAGCATTGTGTTAACTAAGTACTTAACACCTTAACAGGTAAAATTGCCTGGTATTTGACAGAGTGAAATAACACAGTAGGGCAGATTTGGCGACGTTGCTCAATGGTTAAACAAGAGAATGAAATAAAACTGATTTAAATAAACTTGCCAATAATAAATCGTTAGGAATGCCCAACACTTATTTCCCTTGATTGGTAAAATCATCTGGCATACAATTATAGTAAGAGTAAAATAAATCACGACCGACACACATGGTGAATATATCCTAGGCTTATACATATTACTATCATTTCATTATCATATTTTTCTTTACTCTTCTTTTAGCATGACCTGGAGTTGGGTTCAGCCAAATTTTCCAAGCTTTGTCTACAGCTACCACAAGAAGGCGATGAGAATGAAACAATTTCAACATTTAATAAATCCACTCATGAACTTACTATTATAATCCCTTTGGCAAAAACTTGACTCAAATAAAACAACCTCATCCAATAAAACCCATTCAGGTTACTGTTATTATTAGTATTGAAAATATTTAGTAGTACTTACTTAAGTAGAACTTATTACATTTTGTTAAATTGATATTTGTTATAATTGTTAATATTTTGCTGCTATATAAAGATGTAAGATACAGTCTAACTGTAATTATATTCGGAATTTTTACTTAACCCTTAGTCACAATTGCACTATTTAATTGTCAATACTTGCACATTCATCTTTCAATTACAAGTGTATTCAATAAATTATAATTATCTTTTACAATGTTTGCACCAACTAAACTATACTGCACCATACACAACTACTGTATATTGTGTTCAAATATATTTAACAGCACTACACATCTACACCTGTCTAAATTGTCTGAAATTCAAACTTTCGATAACAACCCAGAATCTGGAGCAGACGTCTTAACAAGAGCTTGTACTTCCTTGAAGTTTGGATGTTTAGCATTGCCAAGTAAAGTAAATAAAACCGACTCACTTGTCGTGATGAACGCTCCACTTTGCCGAAGACGCTAAAAGATATGAAAATATGCAAAATCTATATCAATTTATACAAGCTAGGATGTTGATCTACTCATCACTAATCAGCATGAAAATTATTAAAAATATGTCATGTTAAGATCTTCCTCAAGACAGCTCTTCTCCTGACAAAAGGCTTAATTTTATTGACCCATTAACTGGCAATGCACCCTACTTTTGTATTTTACTCTGTCTAACGCCAGACTATTTTACTCACCAGTGGCACTGCCAGTTAATGGGTTAATCAATTGAGTATTAACACAGACACCATAGTTTTTAAACCCAAAATGAAGTATGTTGTCTGATTTTAGTTTTCTTAGCTGAATGTTAGAAGAATGGTTCCAGTTTAATTACACTTACTATCAAACATGGCAGGTTATCACCGGGTAATCACCTATGGTAAAATTGGACCAAAAATAATGGATGGCCCTAACTAATGGAGCTATATGTCAGTATAAGTTACTATTAAGTTATGAATTAATATGGAATTTACCATACCTCAAATGAAAACATTCTGTCTGTCATACTTCGAGCAGAAACACCATCAGCGACAATATGGACATCATAGTTTCTTTCAAGTAGATCCAGAGCTGTTTGTTGGACACAAACATGGGCCTGGTAAAACAAGAAAACAGCATTCAGTAAAGAAGACTAGCTAAATTGCTAATACAAGCCACCCTCCCTGCTGACGTTTATATTTTGTCATATTTATGTCCGTACTGTAAGTAGAAACATATGCCTCATCCTTTACCATGCCTTCAGTGTCTGGATAGATACCAGACTTCAAGTTGGTGGTATATCTTATATTGGATAGTGTTCTCACTAACCTCAATTCCAAACAAGACAATGGACTTTACATCTACCAACTCCTTCAATTTCTCCTCCACTTCAGGAATGACCATAGAGAAAACTGTTTTAGGATAAGCTGTAATACCAGTCATGTCAATTTCAGTGACTGTATTTCCAAGACCTTTGGGGTACTATCAATTAATAGAAAACTAAAGATGGTTAACCAAGGTAAAAAACCATGGAGACAACTTGCACTGGGATACATTAACCGATTAACTGGCAGTACCCAGTACCACTGACGAGTAAAATAATCTGGCGTACGTTAGACAGAGTAAAATACTTATTTCAAAATTTTCAAATTGTATTAGATATATGTTTGCACCATTTACCATTGTTGGAGTGGGTCATTGCTGATGGCAGAAGATATCCACACAATACCCAATTTAAGGATCGATGCATTGTGTATACTCGACATGTTTAACGTTCATGTTTGTCATATATGTTAGCCAATTATATAATGACATTTAATTAGCCTCTGATGTCCTCATATTGATTGGCCAAACCAATTGACACAATCAAGTACAAACATTGAAGTTTCACAGGAGGTAGACAAGGTTTCAATTTGTTGGAACAACCCATTGTTAGATGCAAACGAGGGTACTGATGCATCGTGATTTGGGACTATACTGTATTTGGTTAACCTATTAAGTCCATCTTCTACTAGGCAAATTTGTTCGTGTGAAGCTACTTTGTCCTTTGGCAGAATTGCCGGAACAAATTCACCTAGTGGAAAAAGGGCTTTCAGGTGCATTAGGGACACAGTATAGAGACAACCAGTAGGGCCACTCGGCGATGCAACATGTAGCCAGCTTTTTATGCAAAACTGGCCAGGAAAGTTAGTCCAGCTTGCTTATTGGCCAGAAAAAGCAATTGACTGGCTGCCAATGCGTAATGAGCGGCCACACACAATTTCAAATGAGTGGCCCTACTGGTCGTCTCTACACTGTGATTAGGGATTTAGGGCACAATTCGGGCACATACAGTATTTGCGGCTGGCACAGCTAGCCCGGCCCAGGTCAAATATAAATATTGGTAGTATAGATAAATATAAATATTGTACCTGCTCAGTGGCTATAACTGGAATACCCATTATTTTCGCAGTTTCAACCTATCAATATTAAAACAACCCAAGTATTAATACAGCGACTATTCAGCAATCAGCATGCATGCATGTCCACAAATTAAAATCAAACTTTATTTCAAAAAACTAAAATATTAAAGCGATCTCACCATGCGTTTCGCGACTGTGATTATTTCTGGAAAATATCGTATAGACGACCGAAATTTTTCTTGCATATCGCATAAGAAAAACGCGGTTGTTTTCGACGCTAACCTTCCCACTCTTTGAGCGGCCATTTTGAATAGATACAAATAGACGGGGGGAAATGCACCTTTTATCAAAAGACGATTCTCGATATCGTTTAAAAAATAATTGTAAAAAATCAATTCTTAGCTTTATAAACGGGCTTATTGAAATGCTGTACATACTTTAGCTTTATTGTAAAATGAGGCCTTTGTTCTAAACGATAAATATTCGTATATTTCTTCTTAAAGAATATTAAACAACAGTATTTAAAATGTTCAATATTGTGCAAGTTTAACGTTTCTGAAATTTATCCCACCCCCGGAAAATCAATGAGTCAATTGCTCGACAATAAGCGTATCGAGGTGACGAGGTTATCAGAGTGTTTCAAAAATTTTCAAATTTGCAACAATGCCACCAACAAAAAAGAGACGCACTGCTGAAAATTCAAGCGAGGATACACCGAAGACTGCGAACGATCAAACGGAGGTTCTAGCTAGAATAGGGATTTCTGTTACAGTTCTATAAATTAGCATTAGAAAATAGAAATATAATTTGGAGAATAGGCAACCATGGGATGGAGGTGGAAAGGGTACACCCTCTCCACTAAGGAAATTGAAAGTAGGGTGATGCATTCCAGAATGAACTTGACAAAATTTTACAAGCTTGCTTAAACTAAAACGCTTGTGTCTAATTAAAGAATGGACACCCAAGATGCCAAAAAGTTATTTTTGAAACATTTTCTTTGGAGCATGCTCCTGAACTTTCTACATACTAACTATACTGTGTCTGTATATTATGCATGGATATACCCTGGAGCTCTCTTTATCTGTTGTGGGTTAGAGTTGAAGGGTGTGGCTCAGAGTATGATTGAAAAATTATTGGGATGACCACACACTTCATAGAATTATCCCGACATTCACAGGTCTGCAATTATAGGCTTGGAGGGAAAGGGCTAACAGAAGTGTGAAACAAGTCTTAACTTTAATTAAATATCTCGTAGCCTGTAAAGAAATTTACAAAATGGCTTATGAAATCTGAACCAGAAAGTCGTTTTGAAAAATGCATTGATGTCAAGGTTTGCTAATTAAATTAAGCATATATCAACTTAACAAATTATCCAGCTTGCTTCTTTTACCTAATTGTTGAACTGTTTATGAGACAACAACAACATTTTTAGTTTGGTATAGAAGATCTTAAAAAATCACCTGATCAAACAACTCATTGGGATGGTGTGAGAAATTACCAGGTACCAAAATTTATCAGTTAAGTTCAAGGGTGTGGCACTAGTCCATAGTACAATTAAATAGTCTGGCATTAACAAATAATATAATTTATTACATTACTTCCTTGATATAATTAATGTATAATAGGCAAGGAATTTCATGCGGGATCAAATGAAGATTGGCGAGCTGGCATTTTTCTACCACAGCAACTGTAAGAAACCTGGTATTGCTGGACTCATGGAGGTTAGTGTATTTCACAAATGTTCAATCCTCATTTCGAGATATGTTCTAAACACTTGTATGAGGTTCGGATAGGAAAAAAAAGCTTAGGAATATAAAAATATCAAAGCTTGCATTCAGGGCCGCTGAGAGAATTTCTAGGATCCTGGCAAAATTTTCTCCTGGGACCCTTATGAGTTATGACGTCATTATTTTCAAACAGCAGAAAAAGACTAAAAACTGTTCTAAGGCATATAAGGGCCCCCAACTGGACCCTTACACCAAACCCTACATGTTGAGGGGGTTGATTTTAGGCTCTCAAGTTAGGGGCCCGGGGCAAGTCCCCCCCCCTTCTCGGCAGCCCTGCTTGCATTACAACCCATGGTGCACATGCACAAACTAAGACACGTCCTGTTGTCTGATGTGCTGCACAACCTTCACATTGTCCTTTGTGTCCTTGAGGCAAGCAGTCGATTATAATCCAAAGTTTTATAGAAAGGTTAGAACTCTAATATAGCGAGTGACTCATGAGTGATCGTAAGTTGCCCACAGGGAAAGAGTAAGAATAAAGAGTTATTGATGGAGATGGTATTAAAAGACAATACTATTTATTTGCAGGTTGTAAAGGAATCTTATGTGGATCACACTCAGTTTGATAAGGCAGACCCACATTATGATCCGTAAGTACTGACCAAATTTGTTTGGCCAACATAAATTACAGTATACTTTAGGACTTTAAGTCTGTACTCTGACTAGTAGAGGTGGAAAAAGTATCGGATCCTGGGAACCTAATTCCCAGAAATATTTTTGGATCTGAACTCTTGCAGAAAATTTTTCACAGAAATTTATAAGTTAATAATTAACTGATGAGTAATAACAAAACTAGAGTATGCTCTAGTCTAGACTAGTAATTGTAATGCATTTTGTATTCACTATATCAAATTGAACACCACTGAGAATATCAAGAAACAACACTCCACTCAGTCCAATTTCAAAATCAATCAATGATCATTGAACCTCATTAATGATTAATTTTGAGTCTGAAACCCAGGTTCCCAGAAAGAAAAAACTTTTTCCACCTCTGAACTAGTATGCAGTACTGACAGGATCCTTAAGGCTAGTAATATATTAATGGTTGAGATTTTGAAATGTTTTAAAGGAAAGCTTTGAAAGATAAGCCCAAGTGGTTTATGGTGGATGTCAAATATGTGAGAATGATGAACCGATATATTTCTCTAAAAGAACTGAGGAAGATTCATTTGGTAAGTTGAAATGCACAACTATAGTGTAGTACTACACACACAAGTACCGTGGCTGTAGTGTGTCGGAAGGTCATTCTTGCAAAATTGCTTCAGGGCCTGTTTATATGATCCCGGCTAGGCGGGACGGGACAGTTGCCGAGATCCCGCTTGTAATATAAACTGTATTGAGTGTTTATATGATCCCGCTTCTATCCCGCCTAGACGGGATCACGACATCTGTTGCCGGGATCCTGGCATCTGTTGCCGGGATCCCGCCTAGCGGGATATAAACACTCTCCGGCCAGGCGGAATGAACTTTTCTTCTGAGCACGCGTAAATCCCTTTTCTGCAAGGGATTCCAAACGCACCCTGACCACGTCTGGAACACAATTTGGAACGCAATTAGAACGCAAGTGCGACACAGTTGCGAATTGAGCACGCTCTTTCTGCTAGGTTATATCTGAGCAGTAATGTAGACTTTGAAAACGAATTTTGTTGTTGTTACACTACGTTTTCAGGAACATAAACAAAATGGGGGTCCACTGAAATCATTGTCTTTGTTTACTCAATCAAGACTCTCAGTCGCACCATTGACAGAAGGTAGGTTCTTCACGAAAATTGGAATGTACAGACGGGAAAATGAAATCTCAGGATCTTAAGGAACATTTGCCTTAGCAAGAAGATTGAGGAACATGTTCAATATCTCACACGTACTTAATGGGAGAATCTTCAATCTTATGGATTCATACTGAATATGAAATAAATTTCTCAAATCATTAATAATTCATGAGCAAAACACAAAGGAAATCACCACCGTATCGTTGTCTTGATACCACGGTAATAAACACCCATAAATTAACTCAACTTTCGCGTTGAATTTCTCTTTAAATACTGGTTTGTTTGAGAAGCTATATCATAATAAAGTCGAATTTATTATAGCGATTTAAAAACACCTCAAAATATGTTAAAAAACTCGGCTAGCGCCTTGTTTTTCAACAAACTTTTCCGTGTTTCAAATCACTATAATAAACTCCTTCTCGTGTATGATATATTACATACAATCATGTACGTAACATAAATGCATCCAAGTGTAGTTTTTTATTGTACAATTCGTACAGTCATTCCATTGAGGAACAGAGGAATATTAATCACCTTTTCCATGGAAGTAATTGATTTGAAATACGAGACATAAAACTCTACTTTAATGACCATGCCCTGATAATACTTCTCTTTCTACACAAAATAAAACAATTATATATATTTCTCTTTCAGAGGAATTTGAATATATCAAAAGCCTCGAGGACCAGGAAGAAACTTAGACCTTCTATAGCTAAACGTATGGTCACACAAAATGCAGAGTTAAAATAAAGACCCCAAGAGTTTGGCTGCCCTTGCTATTAGAAAGTTTTGATTTTATGTTCGAGTTGTGTTACCACTTACCAGGTGTATGGACAGAAAGAAAACAAACTGCGTTGTGCTTAGAGACACGAATATCGTTTTGTTTTGACTTATATCGACTACGGTACATTAATCTACACTAGTGTAGTGTATAATGTAGTCGCATATCTAGTTGTAGTAGTTGTATATATTACATAAAATATTACATTATCTAACATCAAGTAAGCATGAGTTGTCTTGAGTTTGGTTCGGGTCTCCGGTCTTCCTCCCTCGCCGAAAACTAACCGTTTGGCCTTTAATCGTTGTCGAGCACGTGTGTACGTAGCATGAGCCTCACGTGAAATGGGAAACCACACGTTGTGTAAACGACATAATAAGTAACTCATTCTGATTAAGACCGTGTCTTCACTGGCATGCCAGTGGGTGTTAAGGCTGTTTTCTACTTTAACCTTATCGTACCGAAACGTAGCGTATTTCTTTGTTTTCCGAGTATTAGGGTGACTTCGACACAAAAGAAAATTCTACGGTACATTACGATACGGTAAACACCTATTGGTACGCTAGTGTCGTGAGCAAACGCGCATAATGATGATGAGTTATTTAATGTCGATTACACAAGGTGTAGTTTCCCGATTCACCCGACGGCCAGTTAAAAATACCACTGGCAATTTTCCCTTGATTGTCCGTTTAAATATTAGGTACAGCCACCCATCTTAAAATTGTTATGGCAAAAATTTCCTCAAATTGTGCTTGATATTGCGTGGAATATATACTATCGTTATCCAGTTTGCTGAAATTTTTTAAAAGTATAAAGATAAACTAAGCTACTATATGTAAGTTCCGGCGAGTTCTTAAGCTACTAACTTCCAGACGAAAGGCTTCGCTCTAAACATCGAAGTAGTATTCTTTTTTATTATATGACTATGACGTAATTCTTCCATATAAGGGCACGAGAACAGAACAAATACCAGGCCGTATTGCATGGTAAAATCCGTATTTCTCCGGTGTTTAAACCGGTTTAAACAGAACAAAAATACGGATTTTCCCTCGCCCGCGGCGGGCTCGGAAAAATACTTGAGAAACTCGTAAAATACCCGGCCGTATTATATGCCAAACCACTCAATAAGATATATATATATTTGTCAGGTGCCCTTTCACTGTTCTTGGTTATGAAATACTTAGTAATTAAACCATATATTTATCTATCTTTATATATACTTACAAACAATTATCATAATAAATAGAACAGAATAGAATTAATTTTACAATCTACATTATGATATGACTTTGGAAAAGTTGGCAAAATATTAATTTTACTTAGCTTAAATTCTTAATAATACTTAGCTTAAATTCTTGTAGTTTTCGTCAATGGCAGAAATGGTATTCAAAATGATTTCACGCCAGTCCTCGCCTTTCCTCAATTCCTTGAACTTTGTTGGTTTCTCAGATAAATTCCGTATTTTCTCTGAAGGTTGGTGTTCAATTTTGAGCATTGCGAGTGTTTCCAGGAATTTATCCATGTGCGCAGTTGAGAGAACAACACATCCACAACAGGAGCCGTTTTGAACGCTGGAAAAGGGAATTCATCAATAAATATCTTACATTCACATACTAGATAATAGGGAGTTACACCCGAACCTCTTCTACGGACACCTCTCTAATACGGACACCACTCTAATACGGACACCTCTCTAATTCTAACATCTCTCTAATACTAACATCTCTCTAACACGGACAACTCTCTAATACGGACACCTCTCTAATACTAACATCTCTCTACTACGGACACCTCTCTAATATGGACACATCTCTCTACTACGGACACCTCTCTAATACGGACACCTCTCTAATACGGACACCTCTCTAATACGGACACCTCTCTAATACGGGCACTTGCCTAATACGGACACCTCTCTAATACGGGCACTTCTCTCTAATATGGACATCTCTCTCTAAGCGGACACCTCTCTAATACGGACACACTCTATAACGGACAGTTTCCCATGTCCCGACCAAATTCTCATATGTTTTCTTTAAAATCATAACTGTCTTCGGTCTTCCAGCCCAGGGCTGTATATGGTTTAACTTTACCTGTTCTCGTTGCAAGCAAAATGCATTCCTGTCGCAGTGTGAGGATCAATAAGATACTTCCATTCACACCAAGATTTCTTCATAATATTCAGCATTTGTTCATGAGAAACAGAATGTGAGCTCAATACAGCAGACATCTAAAACAAGAGCAACACATACACTCTGCACTCATAGTTTAATACAGGGTAACTGGTAGACCATGAAACACATGTTAAAAGGAATGCATTTTAGGAATCATTTTTAGGAACACAGACCATACCTTTTTTCTTGCCTCTTGTGGTACTTCACTCTTGCCATTCTTTTCGTAATTTGACAGAAATTCCTGCACTTCCTTTGCTCCAGAGAACAGAAATATCACTCTTTCCAAGTTGGATGGTACCTGCATAAATTAGCAGAAATCGTGGATGTAGTGGAAACGTTTTTTCACAATCTTGCAGTACCAGATCTAATTCCAACAATGATAGTTCGGAAAGGGGTTTTAAACCCAGGCCCTCCCTTTTACCAATGTCCCCCCTTTTTTTAAACTTTTCATCCCCCCCTTTTACAACAACTTTTTTCAGAGAGCAAAATTTGACAGATTGACACCTGCAAATGGTGCAGAATTAATATTAAGGTTGTGTTATAAATATCCAAAGAAACTTCCATCAACAACATAATCAACATGAACTCGACATTTATTTTTAGGGACTCATCTATACAATTTTTATGACAGTTTTTTTTGCTCATCCCCCCTTTTTTAAATCAACCCACCCCTTTTCTGTAACCCCCACCCATTAATACAAAATAAATTTCATCCCCCCCTTTCTTGTCTTTTTTGAGAAGGTTTATCCTCTCCTTAAGAAAGGAGGGGGGGGGGTTCGAACTATGACAATGTAAAGGCAACCTACTCATTCATAAAATGTGAGGGTTTAAGTACTCTATTATTCACATCCTTTTTAATTTTAGCTTACAGGTTTAACAGTACAAATAACTGCTCCTGTAAACCTCTGAATATAAACCTATTGGTGTTTGGTAGATCTGAATCAAAATGGAAGAACTCTTAATTCTCCCTGCAATGCAAAGAAGGTGAAATTATATATTGCAGGAATCGTATTCCAGTCACAGAAGTGAAAGACATATGCACTTAAATCAAACCACAGGGACCGCAGAGCCGTGGCATGGCCCCCCACTTTTCGCTGCATAAAGATAAAATCGCTCATTGAAATACTGAACCACTGTGCCATCAACACAGGTTATTTATAGACTTTTTGTTCAAGCAATGAATAAATGTATACCTGAATATCCATAGCTGGTGCAATTGTTATTGAGACTTGCTTAGGGAAATATTCTCCATGAGTTACAGCCCGATGAACAGTGTCATTTACATTTGTTGTACAGGTCATTTTTATTGGTAATCCCATCAGATAAGCAATACAACCCGCTGAAAAGTAAAATAATCTTAAGAATTGCCAAGAATTAATTGTAATGATAATAATTAGAAAATAGAAAACATACCTGTTACATTTCCCATCGCACCAGTTGGAACAACGATATGCACCTCGTCTCCAGGTTTATTACACACTTGAAAATATACATGAAAATAATGTACGATCTGAATCATGATACGTGCCCAATTTGCAGAATTGATTGTGCAGAGATTGTACTTCTTGACAAGATCTGGCTGTTTCAAAATACTCTGTAGAACAACATCCATATCATCAGAGTTGCCCTCAGCAGAAAAGACATGCACATTTTCATCTAAGACAGTCGTCATTTGCAGTTCTTGCACACCTGAACAAGCACCTTTTGGAAACATGCAAATAATATCAATATTTTTGAACCTCCGTACACTTTCGATAGCTGAGCTGCCTGTGTCGCCGGACGTCACAACAATAGCAGTAACATGGCGGGAGTTCTTCTTGTTGAAATATTCCATGAATTGAGCAACACAAGTGAGTGCCAGGTCTTTGAAGGCCAGTGTTGGTCCATGCCAAAGTTCGGCAACATGGACGTCTTCAACGACTCTCTTAACTGGGATTATATCTTCATGATCAAAGACATCGGTGAATGCAGCAGTAATAATTCCTGTATGATGTGATGTGATGATCGATAAAATCAGTATCAATTAATAACAATCAATATCAATTAATCGATTAATATATTTAAAATCAATGATAATCGATGGTGGAGGTTTTGTGATCTTATTGATTGGTCTCGATTATTGATAACAATCAATAGACTAATTGCATTCAATTGGTATTGATTATCAATACTATTATCAATACTATTATTATGTCTGTGTACTGCAGTTACTGCCAGAATAAATGAAATAGAAAGGTATGGGCACTCACCATTTAAATCAGTCGTAGGTATCTCATTCTCGGAAATAAACAATCTAGATATCGCTTTACACAGCTCCACATAGGACAATTTTGACCATAATTGCATGGTTTTTGAATCAATATTAGGGATGGTTTCTGCCATAAACATGCCTCCATTTGAAGTATAATTATTAAATAATATCTCTTCAAAAGATTTATTATTCACTTGACCGCGAGTACTGCAATAGCGCATCGTTGCAAAAGTTTTATTTATTCCGAGAATTGTTACTTTTGTTAGACAATAGACATTAGACAAAGACAAGTCTCGTCGGAACCTTTGAAGTTCGTGACCCCACGAAATTTGCCACGCAGCGAAACGTCCACTGATCTCGAAATTATGCTGCAGTGAGATGATACCGTAAACCTCCGAATTCAAGACTTTTCTCGGCATCTCGTTCGATGTGCTCCTTCCAGGAGCAGTTGCGAAAAATGCAACTTAGGCCCTCTGGCAGGAATTGAACTGCGGCCCTGCGATTCCAGTGCAGCGCTCTAACCCATTGAACTGTAGAGTCCAGCTGCTGAGCATCAACCGAAAGTTCGGCATATAGGATGGGAGTGATGCCAGTATATGGTGTATGGGTAAATATCAAGAAGTTCTTCAAATCCTGAAACCCGTTTTCCACTAGGCGAGTTCGCGCGAAGCGAAAAAATTCGGCAACGTGATTGGTTGGCGACAAAATTCTCCGCGAAAAAGCAGGATCTACTTAGTGGAATCGATACCAATAAGGGATGAGCTTCCAGTTCAAGTAAGGTTCGTTTGGTCTAGCTTTTCTGGCCCAATAAGAAATGTTTCTTACTGGACGTGAAGGAAGAACAATTTAGAACAGAAAGAGCTTTGCAGTATAAATAAAGTTAGTTGATGGTGTTTCCGTGTTTGTGGATGGAATATTTGTGGATGCAAGTTGGTTTCTGCGATGAGTGGAAAAGAGCCTTAAGGCCCTCTGGCAGGAATCGAATCTGCGGCCCTGCGATTCCGGTGCGGCGCTCTAACCAACTGAGCTACAGAGTCCAGCTGCTGTGCATTAACCGCAAGTTCGTGTATATATATGGGAGGGATGCCAGTATATGGTATATGGGTAAATATTAAGATTTTTATCGGCATCTCGTTCGATGGGAATAATAGTCGATGGTGTTTTATTAACCATCCACTATTATTCCCATCGAACGAGAGGCCGAGAAAAATCTTCGTATTTACCCAATAAATACAGTTAGTTTACTTTAGAGGGGTAAACATAAGCTAAAAGTAGAGCAAAATACATCACAAAGCGACACATTTACATTGCAGGCTGAATTTATTCACCATAGCTGAAGATAGAATTTAACAATTTTGTCCTAAATCTTTACGAACGATGACTCGGTGTAACATTTCCGAAAAAACATTTAAATTATACACAGCAAAAAAACCTTCCCTAATAAAGTAGTCAAAGTAACCGTGATGTTCATTCAAAAGCTAAATATATTCTCAGAATTGTGCGTGAAAATCATAGAAATATACGGTCCAAATTCCGAGAATATATTCACCCGCCTACAGCAGGTCGTGTTCTTGTTTGTCTCTCGTACGAGGCCTGGAACCGAGCGAGCCCTCACGCTGAGGCGCCAGCGGCAGGATCGCATTGCAGCAGACGCACTATGGAAGGATCGCTCTTTGCACCTTCAATGAATTCAGAAAGGGATAATTTTCCGTCGAGATTTTTATCCATCTGTCGGAAGATTTTGTCTACTCTCTTTTCAGGTGTGCTCTCGTCCTCGGGCATCTTCATTACTGTACCGACCATTTTGTAAATGGCTTTCACAATCTCCAACATTTCATGCCTGGTGAAAAAACAAGGATATTTTATAGAAAGCACTGACAAACTCAGTATATAAGTGTGCTTCCCAAGTTCAGAGTTTCGACTAAGTATCGCATAAAGCCTGGATCAAACAAGCATGAGAGTCGGTGAGAGTTCCGGCATGAGAGTTTCATCAACTCTCATGGTCCGATGAAACGAGAACATTTGATGAGAGTTGAGGAGAGTTGCTGGTAAATCAGGGCGAGAGTTGAACTCTTATCCTCGCTTGATCAGGGCTTAACATGCAGCTGAGATTGGGCAATTTAAAATATGTACATTAAATTATCAAATTCTTAATCATCCACTTATATTCTACATATACAGCTAATTCAATAAAGGTTGTCTTTCCAAAAGCGTGAACCGTAAACTCTGAGCGATCAAACGATGATAGGATATCGCCTATTTAGGTCATTAAACTCAAGGCTTTTTGCAAGTTTTTTTATCTATATTGACATTTTTATATATTAATTTGATATCGTTTAAAAGAAAAAATTTCGAGTTTACTGGTCTAAATAAACAATAACCCATCATCCATTGTGCGCTCATAGTTTATCGTTTACGCTTTTGAAAGGACAACCTTAATTGAATTGGCTGTATATTAGTCACAAAAGAGTTAATAGAAAATAGTGAATAGAAAATAAACGTGGTTAGAAGGCCGGCGAACTTTAAGAGTTTCACAAACCCCAACTGACACAGGGATTATTCTAAGGTGCAGTGATAACCAATTTGTGCAGTGATAACCAATTTGTGCGGTGATAAATGGGATTTGTGCAGTGATAAATGAGATTATGTGCAGTGATAAAATGCGATATGTGAAAATGTGTATATTTTTGCATGAAATAGAATATGCAGAATGCAGATTTGGGCTCATTAGCGGTGATTTTGGCTCATTTGCCTGCATATAATTAGTGACATGCATGGGGTAAACTTTAAGTTGCAGAATCACAGTACATACACTCATGCAGGGCAGTCAGAACGTTTTCTAACATATCGCTAAATTTATATAAATGTTATCATTTTTTGCGCTTTTGTGCAGTGATAAAATTTCCTTAGAATAATCCCTGAACTGATGAGACCAGTGATTTAGACATTTACATAACTCTACTAACTTCCAGACGAAGAGCCTTCGCTCGAAACGTCGCAGTTCTTGTTGAATTTTTGAGGTAGTTTGATCCTAAAGACCCGAAGCTTACGTTTACATAAACCATGTCTATTTTTATTAACTATATAAGTATACTCAACTGTGATTCTCGGGTACCTGGGCTGGCTCCCTCCTTAAAAACGATTTCTTGCAACTAGAGCTAAAACTAAAAGCAAAGTAAGACGAGCAACACTTTTGCTGCAACTTGATTTCAATGAAGGTTAGTTAGAAATGTTTGCGAATGTTGTCTCATATCTGGTTATACTTATCCGTGAACATTTCTAATTAACATGCACTGAAATCAGTTTTTGTTGCAAGTTCCAGCAATTTTGTCGCTCGTATCACTTCACCGTAAAACTAAACCAAGGCATCCACGCAGGGCCGGATTAACGTCGCGCGAGGCCCTTGGCAGATTTTCAGCGCGAGGCCCCCCCCCTCGTTATGAAAACCTTTGAATTCAAAGACACACAAAATTGTTAAATAATTGTTTTCAATTTTATCCGCAAATCACCGCAATTTCCCAATGCGCGAGGTCCCTAAATTCGCGAGGCCCCTTAAATTCGCGAGGAATCTAAATTCGCGAGGCACCTAAAATGGGCGTGTCCCAATAGAAAATGGGCGTGTTCTCGTAAGAATGGCACAGTAAAGGCGTGTTCTCGTGGCACAGTAAAGCGCGGCATATGCCGCATCTGCTTAATCCGGCCCTGCTGATCCACGAAAGAGCAAAACACACAAACCCACCTGGATATAAATCCATTGCCATCAAGATCATACATACTAAACGCCCACTTCAATTTCTGTTCTAACTTGCCTCGTGACGTCACGGAGAGGGCGCAAATAAATTCCCGGAAATCAATCGAGTTGTCCTGGTTCACGTCGAAAGTGCGAAAAACGTGCTCCGCAAATTTTGTCGCGTCACCATAAGGGAAAAAGTTGCCGTAGATTTTCTTGAATTCGTCGACGGTAAGATGGCCACTCGGACAGTCCTTGAGGAAGCCTTTGTACCATTCTTGAAGCTCATGCTCATTGAAATCTGTTTCTTCCTTAAGATCTGACAAAACCTCGGGACGAAGTTTGCTGTTCTGTTTACCCATTTGTATCAACTAGTGTATTTTCTACAAGAATGAAAGGAGGTTTTTAAAATTTATATCATTTTTATACAGTCGAACCTCTCTAAAGGCCTGTTCACAGTTCACACGAGCCGATTCTCCTCCTGACGTTTGTGATTTCACCCAACACAGCAACGACTACACTTTTCGCCAGGTGGGAGCCAATGGCCTTACTCTTCTCGGCAAATCCAGTAAATCACATGTTTTAGAGGAGAGAATCATCACAAATCTTGGGTCTTGTAACCAGCCTTAATAATATGGACGTCAGTGTCGTGGAGCACTGGAAAAAAATGAAAAATGACAATTAGGATGAATTAGTATAATTATATTCTACCGAAGGACTTGACAGACAAGAACACCACATTCAAAAACGGACTTTACAACTACTATAAATCTGTCTTAAAAACATTTACAATGCGGAGGATCCACGAACATGGAAATCTATATGTTTGTCTTGTAATACGTCTCGTAACCTGTCTTGTTCAATATCGTGTTAATTTTAATGTTTGTTCGTTTTGTATTATACATACATACATACATTATTCAGCTCACTCCCCATTGGGGCTTTTCAGTGACCGATTACATCAAGTATCTAGCTTATCTATATTATGTACTTAACCTACATTATTTATTTTTACAATTGTGATATTACTTTCCTAATCTGTCTATCCTAACCCACCCAGTAAACTTTCCCTGTGGGAGGAAACCGGAGTGCCCGGAGAAAACCCACGCGACTTTCGACAGAGCGTTGACTTACTCTTTTCACATGAATGTGATGAGTGTCCTCAACGAGAATCGAACTCAAGACTCAGAGGTGAAAGGCGCTTGCTCTGACGACTGCGCCACCGAAGCCCCATTATGTAAAGGGCCGCTGTAATTGGCGAAAGCTGTAGCGTGTACCCAGCCATTTGACCGTTTATATTGTCAGTGTTTGTGTTAATATGTGTAATATAGTAAGTGAGCGATTTGGCGAAGCCTAATAAATAAATAAATAAATAAATATCCATACTAATTGCCATTTTCATACTATTTCCAACTAGGATCTATACTAAATTTCCATAGTGTTTCCATAGTATGAAAATGACAATAACAGAGTATTAGGATGAATAGGTATAATTTCCATACTAACTGCCATTTTCATACCGTATTTCCAACTAGGATCTATACTGAATTTCCATAGTGTTTCCATAGTATGAAAATGACAATTAGGATGAATAGTATAAGGATTGTGTATAAAAATAAATAAATAAAAAAAATAAAAATATTTTGAGTATAAGAATCACTGTTTGAGAACAAACTACAACGCAATTCTGTACCTAAATAAGTGAATAAAGCTTTGGTGTTTTAGAGATATGCCCGTTGGGAGAGGTGACCAACTTTAGAGTCCATTGTACCATAGTAACATTATGTTATGTAGCGGAATATGGGGTTAATCATGCGGATCTTAGGCCGCATATATTTGCCAAGATTTACCTCACACGAATTCGGATGGATCTAAGACACTAGTGTAGACTTGCCGTTAATTCTCATATATCAAAAGCGACTCATCTGCGCTAACCGCAAATCTTTCATATCGATTGCGGATCATGTAAGTATCGACACCGCTCCAAGCGGCTTCTTAACATTAGAAATGGGGAGTTTGGAAAGATAACGGGAATGGCACGAGACAAATTAACTTGCATTGGAGCAAAAGCATGGCTTACTTATAGTTTATTAGCCTTCCAATAGTATTCCTCTTTCTTTTGAACAAGTCTTAACTAGCACTATTGTCAGTGAATCCACATGAAGACCATAGGAAGACTTTATATCGCACTTCAATCGAGTTTCGGAGGCCCTTGCCCGTTTCAACACAAAGTCACTTTTCCTATTGTTACTGATTATTTGCCTGTTTGCGGCGAATTCAATGGTTCTATACTATTTGATAAATAACATTCAATTATACGAACGAAACTGCACGCGGCTAATACGCATTGTGTACTACTACAGTACTGACAGCTGGACTATCATAGATTCAGTGTACAACAGACGCGAGGGTCTAGGATTCATTGTCGACCACATAGTGTTTCAAAATGTCGAGAAAATGACAGCGCATGCAGGCGTCTAGCTGTTGGGACAGCTATGCATAAATGAAGCCAATGGCGGCCATATTGGTGCACGTGACCACCACAAATCTACTTTGGTGTTGCCGACATGTTAGAGGAGGTTCTTAAAGTGGCACTGGCCCCAAAAATTATTTTTGTATATGTGTAATATTTGTATCATTCTGAGAAGAAATGTAATATATCTTTATAGTAAAAATCCTCATTTTAATCAACTTTTTCACTATCAAAGCTACCGGATATGATGTCATTAGGTGAGTTGTAAATTAGTTTTCCTTTGTTTTTTTTATGCTTAAATACATCTAATTACATCATATCCGGAAACTTTGACAAAAAGTTGATGAAAACGAGGATTTTTACTATAAAGATATATTACATTCCTTCTCAGAATTATACAAATATTACACATATACAAAAATAATTTGGGAGGTGAGTGGCACTTTGGGGAAAGGTGACATATTGTTTAGATAGAAATTGCTCACAAGCTCTCTTTCGTCTTAAATTTTCAGCGAATAGCCAATGAGTTCACACTATTATCTAATGTTAAAAACGTTCTACAACTCATTAAAAGAGAATTGGTAAAATACATCTTTCACGTCTCATTAGAAATGGCATTTTGTTTTACTCAATGCGCTTGACTGCTAAACGAGTTTTTGGCAGATTGAAAGACTTCTTCTCATTACAAACAGCCTGGCTTAAAAAATGGTGAATTAATTCAATTTATAAGAGTCTATTTTTATGCTGTCCTAGTTGTCAGATCAGTGGGATATATTATCAATGTGCCTTCTTGGCACCAGTCCCCTGATGTAACAACCGGGAGCCCGTCTCAACCTGACAATTTCTGACAATCTACATTCTGTCCACCATCCATGCAACGTAGCGTGGGGCTGGGCACAAGGATACCCACGGACTCGACTACAATTCACTCTCAAATAAAATGAATATTTATAACGAGAGATCAATGCTGACTTCCGCCAGCTGCAAGCGAGAGCACGCCACGAAGCAGTTATTCAAATGTGTGGGCGACAATCAAATATTGATAGCAAAGAAATCAATTTCGATTTAAGAACGTATACTACATCGCTTTTCGCGTGCGATTTGATCAAAGGGGGTTTAAATCGCGCATCATGTAAAAAAACTAGAACAAACTACACCCAAATATTTTTTTTAAAAATGAGCTAGGTTTTTAAAACTCCTTGTATATATTATGTTGCTGACATCAGTCGCTAACGTTTTCAGGAGTATACGATTCAATTTTGACAGTTAAATGCACACACTCGTGGTGTCTACCGACCACTATAATATCGCTGAATCTATAATATCACTATACATTTACTATCAATAGCATATCTTTAAATTTATTCAAGCAATTTAAGGAAAATTAACCGTGGTTTTCTGTGCAAAGCGCGTAACATTGTCGTGTGAGCACTTGAATATTTTTTCCACATTTCACAAAGAAATGTCAAAATTAAAGATAAATTTATTCAAATCATTGAAGGATTTTGCCAAGCGTCGCTAACATCTGCAGATATGAAGGGTATTATTGAAGCATTTAAATATCCATCTATCAAAACAAAACGCGGGAACGCTAGGATATTAATAAAGCGATGCAAATAGGCAATAAATCAAATATCTCCCCTATACTATAGCCATTTATCAGGATGGTTCGCTTACATTTACTATATTTTTTTCCTGATATGGCAACATCATTTAACATTTATAATACGGCCTAGATATCATAAATATATAGGCATCACATCGAATAACTATAAATTAAAGAAATATAATACTTTCCTACGGCTATATATAAACCGAAATACATAAATTCGGCAACATATCTTTATTAATCATTCGGTTTGTGACCTAATTTTGTAATTTTGTAGATGGAATATCGAAGACATACTAAAATGGCTCACACTATAAAACATACACGTGCACATGCACTATCACATTTATTTATTTGCGATTTATTTTATTCCTATATAGCATAGCAAAATGCAATAGTAACGTATATTTATAGTTTCATTTGACATACGTTTAATATAGAAATCTTATTTCGACGAAATATGACAACAATGGCTCACACTATAAAATATATAGTGTTTTATTTGCGATTGACGAAAACATGAAATTATAAAACACGTTATTTTCTTTATAAATACCCGTCGTAATAAACTTCAATTATATACCCACCTACTTATTTCACCAAAAAGCTCTTTCGAACACGTTCACAACCTAACGCGGGCCTATACACAGCTCTTCGAACGGCGCAATTTTTCTGGAGGAAATCGAAGCCAAGCTCCTATGGACAAGAAACACAATTAATATATCTGAATGCCTTGTGTGTGTGCCCTGAGAATAATATATTAAAAAAAACTCATGAATTTTTATGAGCACCCCCGTATAGGTTAGGATTATATTTGGGAACGATTAGATTACAGATGTTAATGGGCTCGGAGAAAACATGACAACCCGTTTAGCACACAAATGCTAGAAAAGCTGAAAACATTAAAAGGAAATTAAACGCGCGGGTAAATATGCTTGAGCAGTGCTGGGTGGGAGGCCATGTACTACTCCTCGTGGTCTACTGTGATACACGAGCGAGATTTTTTAAAGCTGGGTTATACGCGCCTTTGCAAAACAAATTTGCGAAAATAGAGTTTGTTCAAATTATTAATTATGTGGCTAAAAATAAAACGGGTTTAAAAGCTGGACAAATAATATATTTGATGAAGTTTCATGCAAGGATCATCCTTAAATTATCTTTTTACCGCGCAAAAACAAAATTGATCGCACAATTGAACCCGTTTAGTTTACCAGTCACTGGGGTAAATGCAACGAACAAAACAATGAACTTATTATAAAGCTGATACTAATAGACAATTTGCATTATAGACTAAACTTTGTTCTAGGCAAGGAGAAGGGAATCAATCACAACAGCTACAAAGAACATAAGATTAGTAAAATTGCAAAGTTTGGTTGCGAAATGTTTTAAAATGCGGAAAATATAGCCTTGCAAAGTTTGTATACTTTTGTTTACGTGCGGAAATTCCTACCACATTTCGGCCCAAATGATACAAAATTTGTAAACTTTGCAAGGCTATATTTTCCGCATTTTACAACATTTCGCAACCAAACTTTGCAATTTTACTAATTTTAGTATGTTCTTTCCGGCAATATACTTTTTTTGCCTAGATAAAAAATTAGTCTATAATGCAAATGGTCTATTGAGCTACCGAGTCAACTGGAGCGAGCGAAAAATTAGAATCCATACATTTTTCTGCGGTTTTTTTTGCATAAATGAACGACTATATTTTTGGCTACTCTCAGTATTTTTGCTCTTCATCAGTAAACACAGCAATACTAGGTGTTTCAATTACATATATATATTCAAAGTTATTTCAGACAACGGCATAATGCAGCACAATTTCCCCACTCGGCGCAGTGGAGATAGGCATGCACATTAGGCCAAATTAGCCAATTCACAACATCGCATACCTCCCACGTTAGGTGATTTTGTCTATGTGCGACATTATAATGCGCAATATTATGACTGAGGTTTTATACATGGGTGAGCTCATACAGTATACTGATGCTCACCCAGTGATGTCTTAGAATAAATTAAATTGAGCGCGGTGGGAGTGAAACCAATAATGCAATATCGTGACCACTGAACAAGGTCAAGTTGTGGTCGGCTCAGTGGGTCGGCTCGACTGGAGTGATACTTTGGACTGGACTGCTTATCAATCCTACGTCTATTTGAAGATCATACATCGCGGTAAGATAGGGCGGTAAGATACATACATACATATTTTATTCAAGATATAACAATACAATCTTGAACAGGAAATCGTGAGGTTAACCCTATGTAACAATTCCCAGACTTAACATAACATATAAATATTATAAAATTATACTACACTAGATGTTCATTAATTTTTTAAGTCTATTCTTAAACTGCTGAAGACTATCCGATTCAGCAATTTCTTGTGGAAGATTGTTCCACTTACTTACTATTCTAATAAAAAATGAATATGTATAACAGTTTATCTGCAAAGAAGATACAACTTGTATTTATGCATGGTTCGCACTAGTTCGACTGTCTTTGGTATATTCAAAGAAATCTTCGAATATAAGACCATTTGGGCCATGAATCGACTTAAAGCATTCCACAAGTGATAAGTATTCTCTACGTCTTTCCGGTGTTGGCCATTTTAATAGGCAACAACGATCCTCATAGGACATTTCACCTCGTTTTTGTTCTAGGGCAAGTCGTGAAGCTCTACGTTGAACTTTTTCAATTTCAGCAATATCTTTTACTATAGATACGGACTCCAAACCGGAGCAGCATATTCAGTAATAGGTCGTACAAGTGTTTTATATATAAGGTTGAAAATATATGCTGATTTTTGGTGCCAATAGTACGTTTAATTATTCCCAAAACCTTATTAACCTTGTTTACTGTAATTCCCACATGTTCGCTCCAGGAAAAATCCCGTCTGATATGAACTCCTAAGTCCTTCACACTCTCAACACACTTAAGCTCCTTTCCCAACGAATAAATAGGTCTATATAGTTGTGTCGTTCCTGTGAGATATTAGGGCGGTATTGAGATATCACGACACATGTTATAGCTGAGGTTTTGATCTGATTCTTCGCCTCTGTCTCAACCTGCACGGGAGCTTTAATATGTATGTATGTATGTATATATATATAATAATTTCGTTCGCAACTTTAAACCATCCATGCACGAAAAGCTTTCACGTTGTGTTCTGCCAGCGAGATGCCCAAATTATTACATCAAATATATAATTCTCTATATATTATCCCCATCCATCTTCAAAGGACTTTTCATTGGAAAATTTTGAAATCCCTATAATGGAAATTGTTCATCCCGACCTCTCTCCGCCCATTGCTTCTCTGATTGTTCATTCTCACTTCATCTTACCATCCCTATATAATTAGGTTTTTTGTATTTGTACTGCAAGATTAACCCACAGCACAGTTAATCTTGTATGTATGTAGGAATATAGACTAACTCAAAGCCGATTATACTTATAATCAGACGCCCATTCATTATTTCGCTCACAATTTTATAGCAAAGACACACGAGTAAGTCACTCCTTTTGAGTCTTCGCCTCACCGGAATACTTGGAAATTAAGTTTTCGCCAGGCAAATCTCAGTCAAGTTGACGCATGAGCAGACGTTTTCCCGCGGTGTTATTCAAAGATTTTGGCTTTCATCTTTACTGATATAAGTCGCTATGAATGAAATACCTAATCGGCTAATGCGTGCTTATGCCCGTTGCCACACAATGACCAATAATTCACTAACATGTATTATTATTCATTGTACTGTGTTATCGTTTTCTCATTGGCTAAAAACTTGCGAATTATTATCGATATCTGCCGGTGCCCGCGCTATTTTTCAGCGGAAACAGTAATCTGCAGAGATAATTGGACGGCGCCCGGAATATTCCAGCGGTATATCGCATAAAATTACAAATAAGCGGGAAATTTTGAAGTTTGTTTGTCTTCAAGTTTGTTTTGAAGTTTGTTTGTCTCATATTTCTTCTGTATTGATATTTATGAACAGTAATAAAATCTTTGTTTTCAATATTTGCTTGTTCTACTCGTCAATGCATGTTACAAAATGAATAATAAAACAATTATTGAATTCGGCTTACACAGGATATCGATAATTATTCAGATCTCGGTCAACGCTATCCGCCTCAGCTTCGCTTCGGCAGATAACGTTGACCTTGGTCTGAATAATTATCGATATCCTGCTCCGCCTCATCCAATAATTGTTAATAATTTAAATGCATTGTTCCCCTTTCTCTTCCATGGCCACATTATGAGGAACAGTAGCAACTAGGCCGGTTACAGACGAGCAAGTTTTCTACGACAAGTTTTATATGGCAAGTTTTCTTGCTCATCTGTATACGCAACTTTGCCAATTTCTTGTCCTACACAGCTGAAGGACTACAAAAAAATATCGAGCACAAAAAATTCACGCACGCCCCTCGCCCCCATCAAAAATGTAATGGTCCACCCCTTACCGTATCTTAATACGAAATTGAGTAACATACAAATTAGTTTGAGATCTTATCGCACAGAAAACATAAATGAACTTTAAAAATTGATTTCAAAATTGTTCAAAAAGAGAGTATTTCATACGATTTTTACTTCATAGTACAAAGTGAATATTAGCTCCCTGAAGAGTTGCCGAGCCGAACAACCCCTTATAGTCGACCTTACCGTATCTCACTCAGTAACATACAAATTAAGTTGAGATTTTATCGCACAGAAACAAGAAGAAATTTAAAACAGAATTTCAAAATTCTTCAAAACCGGAGTATATGATACGACTTTAACTTAACAGTAATATTAGCTCCCTAAAGAGTTGCCGAGCCGAACAACCCCCTTGCCGTATCTTAATAAGCAGAGCTATTTTCACTAATACATGTCGCTTAAATGAGAACAGATATGAAAGGTTGATGGGCGTGGATGTATTAGCGCCATCGATTAACACATACAACAAATATTCTTTTAAGTTTTTAACCATTTTAACATACCTGTGAGGTAGTGTTGAGAAGCAGTGCTGGAAATCAACGCTTAGTTTTCGTGCTGCCCTGCAGATCGTAACAGAGAGTATGAGACGCTTTCTCGGTTTGTCAGACTGTGCGGCTTTACGGGTTGTTGCGAAGATTTGGGACAAAACATGAACTGGACTCGTTAACTCGTGGACTAAAACCCGGAGTCTGGAATCGTGGTTTTGAGGCCATAGGCCCTACGGCGCTGTTTAAATTATTCCAATTTTGCCGTGGGGTGGAATAACTTAACGTTTTGAAATTAGACAGTAGACATAAACCTAAAGTCACAACAGCAGGTAAAGAACTGGAATGGCTCCCAATCTATTTAGGCTCGATAGCTTAAAAGGAAGTGCGGCGGTCTAGAAACCTGATGAGAGTTCGACTTATAGGATAATATTGCAAACTATGTTGCATCATATGTCAAAATATACCTTTGTGTATTTGTAGTCATAAAATAACCTACTAAATAGAAGAAGTGCTTCAAATAAGTGCTTTTTTTCTGGGAAGACATGCTCCCGCACCACCTTACACCGGCCCCAAGGCTTGCGGACTTGCGGTACACAATATGTACAAAGAGAAATTTTCACTTCATAAAACTACAAGACATACGAGGTAGAGGATTGGAAAAAATTATTTTACTCTAACACCAGCACAGTGCTGTGACTAGAGGAGTGAAGAAGATTTTTGATGGGGGGTTGCGCAAGCCTCAAGTTTAAGCAGTCTGTTCCGAATATCTAGTCGTGAATGCTATGACTTGAGAAGGAACAATAACAAGTTAGTATTGCCCAAACACTAATGCCATGAAAATATAGAGGAGCAACAATGTGGCTTTAGAGGAGCAACAATGTGGAATTGTTCAAAATAGATAAGAGAGTCATGTGTATGTCTTGTCTTTGGTGTATAAATGTTATATTTTATTGTGTATTATTGTATTTACATACACGGCCCAATGAAAAACAATCCCTTATTGGATGGATGTTGGCTACCGTGTGTCAAAAGATTTTTAAATAAATAAATACATCTTGTGGATGGAACAACCATGCATTGCATCGTAAAGACAGTTGTCCAGTTTACGAGTCTATAGTCAAGGAGTCCACGACGACCACGAGTTCAGTTCATACTCCGTCCCATGTCTTCATGCTGCTCGTAATTTCGTGTTAAATAAATAATTAAGAAAGTCCACAGCTTGAGGAGTTGAGCTAATAAAACAGATGCAGACCAATCATTGTTCTGCATACAAGGGGGCGCAATGTTTTATTACAACGAAAACTATTTAGTACAAAATCGCGCTCCAAAACACCGTTCCCAAAAACCTTATGACCAAATCTACACATTAAAAAGCTTTTTGCTTCTAAGCAAGTCTTTAGGAAAGTCATATTTGCCCGATTTTGTTCGCATGCAAGAGTTCTCTAATCTTGGTTTGTCAGATTTAATCAACTTTGTTGGTTGCGTGCTAATTTATTGTTAATGGGAGTAAAAAATATAGTGGTTAGAATGGAAACAAAATAATTATTTTGAAACACTGTAGCAAATCGCTCCCCAAGATTGCGGATGAATATTTGATGTATGTGATTTTTTTCATCAATACTTTCTTATTTTATAAAGTGTGTCAAAATGATTACGCCAAAAAAATATATCGATAAATGTATTAAAACGTTTTTATACAAAATTTTCTGTCCATCTCCTAAAAATGTTACTAGTCTATAAGACTATAGACTGATTTTATTCCAATTTTACTTACTGCCTTTCATGCAGCCGGAAACCATGACAACCTCTATACCATGCATGCATGCACTAGAAATTCGCCAACAATTTATTATCAAACTGTTTTCTTCGGCTTAACCTTGTATAAAACTACGTGCTACTTTCAAACCCACTGTCTGCTTGTGAGTCTTGTCCAATTTTTTTCACTTCACAAACCAAATACATTTACAACTGAAGGCCACAGTGTTACACGAGCGATGTTAGGTAACAGAGCGATGTTAGGTAAAAACTATATTCGCAGAGAGATTGCGAGCATGAATCTCGATTTACTTTGCCGATATTTTTCGTACTAAACATGCCCAGAAGGCAACAAAGAAATGAACGAGAATGATAATAATCGATGAAGTGAAACGCGGGCTATGCTCACTGTTTTTCTATGCGTACATTTCTACATAACATGGTTCGGTGCAGAAATTGCGTTCCAAGTTGCAGCAATAATTGCCCCGTGTAACATGCCACATGGCCTTGAGTCTGAGATGAAATATAATAAGTTAAAGTACAGTTTAGATTTACAACAAAATATACATATATAAGATGCGCTACTAGAGTATATAAGATGAAGAAAGCAACCCAAAGCATAGTCTCCATCTCAACATTCTGAACCCATATATAGAAAAAAAATCGCAGAATTCTAGCAATTTTAAACCTACAAACAGCTATAGAAATACAACGCATATACCTTGTTAAGATTTTGTGAGCCGATAAAATAGCGGCCGGCATGAATGTAAGCGGCAAATACCCAGCCCTTAGAAATCATTTAACAAAACCACGAAAACATTTTAACTAGAGATCTAATCGTGACCAAATACTCCATGCAATTGCTGGGCTCGCGGTTTATAATTGATTAACTAATTTTGCGCGTACGGCGATAAATAATTTATTTTTTTGTGAAGTGTGTGGCAATAAGCATACGCGGACCAATGATCATCACATAAAAACCATTGAATCGATCGTTTTTGCCGATTGCTGATCATGCAAAATTGCCTTCTCTCAAAATAAGGGAGGAAATTGGAAAGCATGAAACTATTATACAACAAAGAAAAATATAGTACGTGACCTGTCCCTATTTAATTTGCAAAGTTGATTTATCTTGTCTTGCTGCATATATGCGCCCTTTAATTACAAATGCCTGGTCACGCTTGAAACGACGTGATCTATGCATGTGAAGATTTAATATAGTTTAATTAACGATAAAAAAGATGATAACAATGATGACGCGGTCAAACATATCACGATGGCGCAGTCGTCAGAGCAAGCGCCACAGAGTAGAGATCATACAGAGGTGGAACTGGCCGTCGTAAACACTTGGGAGACTTACGTTTTCGTGTACCCACCTGATTTCAGGCGACCGGGCAAAAAATGATCAACTGCGCATGCTCGGCAAGTTCCCCCCATTCCAAGTTCCCAACATTCCCCAAGTTCCCAACATTTTTGGCTCTTTGAAGTTTCACAATCTTAAGGTCTTTCGCATTCTTACCCACTTCTAAAAGGTGAACTGCAGTTAAAAGCGAGCTGAATCGTGCACTTTAACTGCGCATGCTCGGCAAGCGTATGAAGCATAAGTGTTACACCTCTGTACGATCTCTACTCTGTACAAGCGCCTTTCATCTCTGAAATGACGGGTTCGAAATCTCGTTCCGGACTCAAGACTTCATGTGAAAAATGTCAGTAACGCTCGAAAGAAAATGCACCAAGTATTGTTATAACTATTTTTTTCGTGTTTTCTTGTAATTGGTATTTCTTTATTTTATCTTTATTGTGATGTTTAATTATTTCTGTGATTTCTTGTTGATTTATTATTTCTATTTGATTGTTATTATTTATTATGTGATACCATTCCAGTGGAAATGAAGTGTTCTTAGGACTACATAGGGATGATGGATCGTGGAGTCTTGCCTTCCTGTCCGAATGAAAGGGGAACTGACTTACATCCTTATTTGAGTTTGGTAAACTACAACTCATATCTTAATCTCGATCAGTCATCAAAAGGAAATGATGGCCGATTAAACTAAAATTTAACCAACTTTACTTTTACTGTCACTGGATAGCTTCATCATATCAGTTCTGCCTACAATGCTCGCCCTAGATTGCTCGAGGTCCACTTAGGACCTCTTATCGATCTAGGAACATTGAATGCCCAAAATCAAAACTACTGTGTTTGCTATATTAGTCCATTTCCTCTCTATATTAGTCCATTTCCACAGAGCAAATGACATTACAAGCATCATCATTCAATGAATTCAAAATTATTCTAATTCTATTTAAAGGTGTTTGTTCTAATTTTTGAATGCCTATTCATTACTTACTGTGTTTAAATCCTTGCCAATCTCGAAGTCTCTGTGGCAGCCTGCAGAGAAAAACAAAAAGATTTTAACACCAAAAGGTAACATTGTTTTGTTTCTTGAAAAACACATAAACTATAAAGGTATATGTGTATATGACTAGATGTGAAAATATGCTATTAATCCAAAAACAGCAGTCCTGTGATAGCTCACAGTATTAATGTATTATAGTCAGTCAGGGCCACACAGAGACATTTGGGGCCCTAGCTATTTTCCATTCTGAAATATCTTTGGGGAGAAATTTTGAAATCTAGGGTCTCAGGAATGGCAAATTCCTGCATTCTGAGAGACTATTTGCAGTGTGGATTATAACGGTCGGCATTCGGCTATTTGCCAAACAAAGATACCAAATGGCTGATTAGTTTTATTCTGCACGGACATTTTGACCGATCAAATAAAATACACAGTTTTCCTCTATCTTTCATTCTATAAACTATGCTTTAACGTATAACAATGGATACTAAAAATACTAAAGGTTTCTTTGAAGGAAAGAGTGTTAAACTTTCAAATGTTTCTACTTTTAATGCAATTATGTATTGCTTTATAGGACATTTCATGTAAATATAAGTGTATCACACAAATATCAGCAACAATATCAACATGAATAATGAGTTATCTGACCTGTACACATAAGAAGCTATTGAAAGCATGGCCAACCATTCTTAGCCAATGTCCGAGAAATTGTCTAGTTGATCGGACATTTGTCAGGCCCAAAAGAAATCGTTATAATCTACACTGACTATTTGACAGTAATATAAGCATATTTCACTTCATTTCTATTTTTCCCCTTTGCCCCACCCCCTCTGGGCGGCCCTGTAGTCAGTTTGTATTCAAAATGAACTAATGAAGTGACTTTTAGGGTTATCAATAGAATTTCAAGTAGCAGGCTATCCGAAACAATAGGCGGCTATGTGTTGCCAAAGGCACCACCCAACTTAGGAGATTTGAATGCCAAGAAATGGCATTTTGCTACAAATGCCCATGTAAGTGTGGAATTCGAGAAATTTGCCACTGAGGAAATTTGCAAGCGCCTGCTTCCTTTGAGAATCCTGAACTGTATTTAGATTATTCTAATTGATGTTAATTATCCCCCCCCCCCCCTCAACTGACAGAAATTTGTATCTAACCCATTAACCCACAATGGCCCTAATGTGCACACTTTGTCATTTTATTCTGTATAACGCCAGACAATTTTACTCGTCAAGGAGAAAGTGTTGGGCGTTAATGGATTAATAAAATCAAACCACATTTACACAGGGATGGATTTACTGGGGGGGGGGTGCAGGAGGTGCGCACCCCTCCTAGCCTTGGCCAAAGGGGGGTGCAGGATGGGTGCCAATTCCCATATCGAATCCAGATTTGACAGGGCATTTATCAAACAAAAATATAATATCGGGCCATTGATGGGCGTTTTTGACCATCTAGGCCATCTTATTTTAAAAACATTTCTGACAAGATAACCCCATTGACCCTGTAGGAGGTCCTCAGTTGTGATTCACCCTTCCTCGGTCGCCAACCACACCATGCTTCTGACCAAAGCCCGCTTAGCACCCCCCCTATCAGATCAAGCTGGAACCATCCCTGCATTTACATGGACAATTGTCACAAAAATCACACGGTTCTATTTTCAAATGGAAAAACATTGATATTTGATACCTTCAAAATACCATATGTTTATTGTAAGTTTAACTGCATATTTTTGTGCAGTAAGCTTCAGGTCTTTAGGATCAATCCTAGAATTCGCTAGAAATGTCGAAGTTTTTGCTATATTTTTCAGGTAGATTGATCCTAAAGACCTGAAGCTTATAGTATAGACGCTACCTACACTGGCACCACACGTCCGAGATATATTTGTGCACTTTGTAGTCAGGAATGTTTATATTCAACTAATTGTTTTTCAAACCGAGCTCTTGTGTGAGGAGCATTGCAGGGGTGGAAAAAATCATTTTCTTCCTATGAGCACAGACTATTCTTGTGCTAAATCTAGCCAATTACATAATGTCTACTGAGCATAGTTTTATCCTGATGCCTGTCAACTGATGAGTTGTTGGGTCGATAGTGAGGCACATGAAAAAGTCCAAAACATTCCAAGCTTCCTACTTCAATTTTCAAGTTATAGATCTTCAACCTAATACATTTCCTGCAGTTGTTAAAAATTTCCTGCTCGCATCACTCACATGCTTGACTATTTTTTCCACACTGACCCGGAGCATTGTGTTAATTAGTGTTTAACCCATTAACTGGCAGTGCCCTACCACTGACAAGTAAAATCGTCTGGCGTTAGACAGAGTGAAATACTAAAGTAGGGCTCCAAAAAAATGCTTCTCATTGCCAGATATTCATTTAATAGACAGAGTTAGGAAAGCTATTTTGAGCCCTGTAGAAGTAGCGGCATTGATACACAATCTCAAGTGTAGCACAAAGCCCAAAACAATGCCTTGCTGTGCAAGATCTAAATTATAGGAAGTAATTTTTCTAGATAAACAACATACTTTCAAGCTTTTTGTCAAGATTCCAGTAACCCACAGAGAAGTAGAATAAACTGACTGATATTATGGGGGCTTGGAATGCATTGACAATTTCACTGTTAATTATTTAACCATATGCTAATGGGCGTATTGAAATTTTATGGTAGAATTAGCTGCATAATTGCAGTTTAGAAATAAGAACATAAATATGGGATAAAGCAACAATTGCTATTGTAGCGAATGAGTCATTATCGCTAATTTAAGTGGTCGTAAAGTTAGGCAAAACAACCAAAACATAAATATCATGAAATTGTTGCGTTCCCTCGCTAAGCGGATTTGTCAAAAATCGAGACAGAATCCTGTTATGCCCACATGATCTTCTTTCAAATAAAGACAAATAAAGCATAACAATAACACAAAATATCTGTACAAAAAAGCTGCATAGCTTTTGCACTAAGAAGGACAAGCTCGTTCAGAGAAAAAAGAAAAAAACAGGCTCGTTTAAACCCACTTAACAGCCCGATTCTACGCAAGTAGGCGAGCGGGTGTTGACAAACAGACAGCCCATGATTAAACATTCCTAATAATCGTTTAGACGGCTCTTAGAAACAGTTAAATATTCTCCTCACTTCAAAGACATATTAATGGCAGTTCCTATCTCCTATTCAAAACACGATACCAATATTGATTTTATAGATTATACAGAGTAGAGGTCGGAGACTTTCCCCACAATATTTGTTCTAGTATCATAACATTCGCCAAAAGTAATTTGCACCTTGGGGTATTCGGCATACCTCCCCGAACTTCACACAGCGCTAAATTGCCGCGCTGAAAGGACGCATGCAGCAACGTTATTTGCACTGACAAACGTAGATAAGGATAGTCTACCATATCTAGAATAGCAGAAGGATCGGCTTACCTTTTTCAAGGAGGTTTTTGATGGTTTTCGCCACAAGTTTGTCCCCTCCTGAGCGCACCAAACAATCAAGTTCTGCTTTCCTCAGTTTCCTGACAACTCACGACTCAACATTCTGTGACGTCATAAGTTGATCTCTGAACTGCGCCCGCGAGTTGGGGAAGCGATACGGCTAGTACTTCATCTAGCCCTCCGTTTACTTTCCCGATATCTCCAATATCTTCGTCCTAATATTCCAATTTGTGGAATCTTAGACCTAACTATATCTTCGTCCTAAGATTCCAATTCTTAGGCCTAACTATATCTTCGTCCTAATTTTCCAATTTGTGGAATCTTAGGTCTAACTATATCTTCGTCCTAATATTCCAATTTGTGGAATCTTAGGTCTAACTATATCTTCGTCCTAATATTCCAATTTGTGGAATCTTAGGTCTAACTATATCTTCGTCCTAATATTCCAATTTGTGGAATCTTAGGTCTAACTATATCTTCGTCCTAATATTCCAATTTGTGGAATCTTAGGTCTAACTATATCTTCGTCCTAATATTCCAATTTGTGGAATCTTAGGTCTAACTATATCTTCGTCCTAATATTCCAATTTGTGGAATCTTAGGTCTAACTATATCTTCGTCCTAATTTTCCAATTTGTGGAATCTTAGGCCTAACTATATCTTCGTCCTAATATTCCAATTTGTGGAATCTTAGGTCTAACTATATCTTCGTCCTAATATTCCAATTTGTGGAATCTTAGGTCTAACTATATCTTCGTCCTAATATTCCAATTTGTGGAATCTTAGGTCTAACTATATCTTCGTCCTAATATTCCAATTTGTGGAATCTTAGGTCTAACTATATCTTCGTCCTAATATTCCAATTTGTGGAATCTTAGGTCTAACTATATCTTCGTCCTAATATTCCAATTTGTGGAATCTTAGACCTAACTATATCTTCGTCCTAAGATTCCAATTTGTGGAATCTTAGGTCTGACTAAAGCTTCGTCCTAAGATTCCAATTTGTGGAATCTTAGGCCTAACTATATCTTCGTCCTAACTCCTAAGATTCCAATTTGTGGAATCTTAGGCCTAACTATATCTTCGTCCTAATTTTCCAATTTGTGGAATCTTAGGTCTAACTATATCTTCGTCCTAATATTCCAATTTGTGGAATCTTAGGTCTAACTATATCTTCGTCCTAATATTCCAATTTGTGGAATCTTAGGTCTAACTATATCTTCGTCCTAATATTCCAATTTGTGGAATCTTAGGTCTAACTATATCTTCGTCCTAAGATTCCAATTTGTGGAATCTTAGGCCTAACTATATCTTCGTCCTAATATTCCAATTTGTGGAATCTTAGGTCTAACTATATCTTCGTCCTAATATTCCAATTTGTGGAATCTTAGGTGTACTACTCGCCCCCCCAAACATTAGACCCTGGCTACGCCTCTGTTAATGACGAATATTTTCAGTTGATGATGTCACCAGATGACGTTTGCCACGTATTTTTCAATTATCATTAACGTGCATCTGAAATCGGACCGACAAATCGCAACGTGTGAACGTACCTTTAGTATACTATAAGTTTGTTGGTGGCTCCCTACAATTTTTGAAATATGGTAAATTTATTATTTAGATTGAATTTTGTTGTAGAACTGTTAGTTGTTAGAAAGCAAAAATTGTACAACATAAATTACGTCATTACCGTTGCTATGGTAACAATGACGTTTCAATATAGCCGACATTTTAGCTTTTAACACACTTTACTCGAAAAAACGAGTATTTATTTCATAAAACATTTTCGTCTAGTACAATAGATTATCTGAACAAGTGTTTTTTCGTTATAAATATTTTTTGGCTTTACAGAATTTTTTTAAATTCGTTCAGATAATCTATTTTTCTACAGGAAAACGTTTCATGAAATAAAAAATGGTGGTAACCAGGCGCTTTTTATAGTAAAGTGCGTTAAAAGCCAAAATGTCGGCCATCTTTAAACGTCATTGTTACCATAGCAACCGTAATGACGTCAGACGTCCATTTTGTGAACAATTTTCAGCTCTTATATTAGAATCAGGGTTTCCACTGCGAAGGATTTTTTCCTTTTTAAGGAAATTTTGGCAATTGGAAGGAAAAGAAAAGGAAATCCAAAATAGAAGGAAAATAGAATTAAATTATAAGTATATAGTCTATTTATAGTTCAATGTGTATATTATATAGTCTATTTATAGTTTAATATGTATGGGCCAATCAGGTTTATTAAAGAACATGTGCCTCCTCTAATTTCTAAGTTCAATAGGCATTGGAAGTCGGAACCTGAAAGTGGAAACTAAAAATCTAACACTAACTGTTTCTGTACCTGTATAGAGTTCAGTGACTCAACCCTCAAACTCATTCTAAAATAATTAATCAACAACAAATTAATTATTAAATTACTTTTTGTTTGGGAAATATGCCACAGTCGGTAATTTTGTAACAGGGGCGTAGGAACGTATTCAATATTGGGGGGGCCCAAGCTCATGAGGCGCCACCATGGTTGGCACCGAGCGAAAATTTTTTAATATTTGAAGCCCCCAGATCGCCGGAAACGGCCGTTTCAGAGTCTTATCTACCTCTTTTAGTAAGCTTGTTCAGGGAACTAAGCTGTTTCCATCATTTTCATGAAAATTATTTGATTTTTTGGGGGGGCCGAAAGATATACCGGCCCCCCCTCATATAATATTGGGGGGGCCGCGGCCCCCCCGGCCCCCCCGCTTCCTACGCCACTGTTTTGTAACATGTTCTATGAGTGATCTAATCATCTAAAGCATCCAGAGGAGGTCGGACAGCAGGCCGCAAAGCATCATGGGAATTGAGCGCCTAATTCCACGCGTGGCTTCATTGACTGTTGACTGTCGAGGAGTGAACATCTCTCTGACTGGCAATATGGAAGCTTTCGAACGACAAGAGTGTCAGGCTGCGATACTTTGTGTAAACAGCATGTTATTGCTGTATTATTGCGATCCTCATCATGACTTCTGTTTTACTATACCAAGTTTACCTTTTTTTAAATTGCATGGGACGTGCTGTCATGTTAGCTTTATAAATAATCCGTCTGAGCGAAGGAATTGTGTTATTCCCAATAACGAGGCTCTTCTTTCTATAAAGTTGGATGGCGTTAAGTCTCCGTGTATCATCAACGTGAAAACAAGCGCAGTATTTAAGGTTTGGTATACTACAATGCATTACAATTATCTTGTTATTTAGTCAAATTTCCGCTTTGTTGTTTTTATTCTTGTACTGTAATTTTATAAATACATTGTACAAAATTATGGCGTAATATAATATTTGTGTTTAATGCCTCTAGTAGTTAGATATTTTTCCATTTTCAGCTGTAAAATATTGCCATATTTGTGTGTAAAATATATTTGTTCTAATAATAGTGACACACTTTTGCATTAGGTTGCTAATTTTAGAGATTACAGTGTAGGTATAAAATAATAAAATAAAATTTTTCTTGTTATGATTTTGTAGAAAGAGATCTACTAGAGTGGTTGGCTGGTCTTGAACCTGGTCAGGATGGATATAGGTGATAGGGCAGAAAGTGGTGACCAGTTAAGTGATGAGGGTGAAAGTGACGAGGCCGAAATCACCCATGCTGTACCATTCAAGTGCATCGGTGCTGCTCATGAGAAAAACTACCAACATCATGTTGAACAGGCATACCTTGCTCTTCATGGACAAGATAAACCAGTGAATGTAAGAATACGACCAGAGCCATTGAATCCAATGGACCCAAGTGCTTATTGCAATTGATCTAGACCATGGAACTGGATGGACACATGTTGGTTATTTTGCTTCTGAACTATGCAAGTATTTGCACCCACTAATTGCTGCAGGAGATATCTTAGAGGTCTATGTTCAGCATATCAAGTGTAGGGTTGACGTTTTTAAAATAGGATTTTATCCAAACATTTTCATAAAACGACGTGGTGAGTGGTAAGGAAGTTGTTTGTGATATAATAGCAACTGACTAGGTTTAGCAAGTTATAGAAATGCTGTTATTTCAATTGGCTAACTTTTTAGATTTTTTTCCCAGCATTTTTAAACAAAAACTAGGTTAATCATAAGTGGGTGCAATTAAAACAATGTCTGTCATGCACATTCATGCAATTAAGTACATAATTGTAACATGTGCTGTACTGAATTAATAAATAAATAGTTTATACATTCACTTGACCAACTTTGTGAGTAATTTTTCATTAAAATTAATGCAACAATAAAACAAAAATATGTCTATTTATATACATATTGATCAAAGGTCCCACAATAACATGCTGCTGATACTTTGTGGTACATTACATGAGAATACAAAAAAACCCAGCATATAAGAACCACCATTTCTCAAACATTATCTGCATTAGTTGTGTAACAGCATTACAAAATACTGTTAAAAAAAGGCCAAGTGGGCCTCCATGGATGGATGGTCAAATTAATGTACTGTATATACCTGTCCTAACTTGTAACATTAAATAAAAATTAATTAAGATTCTTTAAAATACAGTTTTGCTCATCAATTTGGCCTGATTCTATATTTTGGGCAAACAGTATTGTAGCATAAATTGCTGGTGGTTCTTAGCTACAATGGTTCTTTTATGTAGGTCTTTACTGTACATTTTCTTATATTTACTCTGAATATGAACAACATTGCAACAGGACTCTGTAGTATTTTGCATGCTACAAAATGGAACACTGCAGATGTACACATACATTAACATATGTGTCTATGTACAGTATTCTATGGAGCAGGTGGTGGTGGTAAGCTCTCTGCCCCTTTGAAATGGGCTGTTCTGACACTTAGTTGACCAGGCTGAGGATCACTGCTCGATTTGCCACAAAAACCCCAGGATATGCGTACACGATCCAGTCGTTCTACACCACTACTACTGAGATGGTAGGTTGAATGATTGTAACGAACTGTCCTTGTATCTGTCATTATCCAGATTTAATGAGGATGCTTAATTCTTGCAGACAAAATCATTGACAAAAATAGAATCCAGCCAAAATCACGAATCTCAAATCTATTAAAACAACAGCCAAACAATAAATTTCACTTATAAAATATTGTTACAGAAGTGCTTTAATTATTTACATACTTTAAACAATATATACAATCGAAACTTCTATAGTATATCAAATTTCGACAAGGCAGTATATTTTACAAAGGGCTATATTCAACGGTGAATATCTCGAAAACGGTTGCGGGACCGAGGGGGGCCGGCTGGATAGAATTAAAGATTATACTTTTGTTTAACTAATCGTGAAAAAAATAGCGAAATCGAACCATGGAAATTTGAGATTTTTGTCTTCAAAGATTGTTGACAGAAACGGCATTAAATTACATCGCGACGGCATAGCGCCTAAGTGAGAGGTCAAAATAAACTGGAAAATGACGCTTACCTTTCAAGATACCGTTCCAATGGGTAGATTGACTGTTGTAAAAGTAGTATCGCGTGAAATTTCCAAAAAAAATTGTATAACAATATGAAAAAAATCGATATTTATGAGCCCTATGTAAATTTTCGATGACACAAGCTTCTTGCGAGCTTGTGGAAAATGGCGCAATCTGATTGGTCGAGATGTTCGCCCAAAGTCGCCTAATAGGCTGTCCGACCTCCTCTGTAAAGCATCCAACAATTGGCTGTTTTTTTCTTCTTTCAAGTCCACCAATTTTGCTTGTGTGCATGCCGGGTAAGCTTGTGCAGTTGACAATTGTGCTTTAACATGGCATAATACTTTAATACCACTTAGCTAGGTTATTATAGAAAGAAATTTTAAGGAAATTTTTAAAACTGTGAAGGAAATTTTGTTCAAAATAAGGAAAAAATATGAGCAAAACAGGAAATTGTGTGCTGCAGAAGTGGAAACACTGATTAGAATGTTGCACAATATAAAAGTCATATAATTTTTGTTTTGCAACCGAGTAAAAATTATTCAAAAACTTTGATCTAAATCGTAAATTTTTCACATTTCAAAAAATTGTAGGGAGCCAACTTAATAGTAAAAATATGTGATAAAATGTGTATTTTGTAAATAAAATTTACTTGCCTAGTAGTTTGTAGTTTGTGGTTGCACTTTGACAGCCCTCCGATCCCGGCTCCGGGCTTCCCATTCCCTTCCCTTCGCCTCAACCCCGCAATATCCTATTTTACACATTTCTTGGAAACGTTGCAAATTAAAAATTGGAAAATACTACCCAAAAATAACAAAATTATAAATTGAAAAGGAAACGGATACATATTATATAATTTATCATAATATTTTCAGACGTCTCGCAGCGACAACTTAAAGTGCATATGTCACAATTACCATTTTTTTCTCAAAAATCGGCCGTGACGAGACAATTCGAATGATATACATCATTCTTTAAACAGATAAATACTTCCAGAGATATTTTGGCTCAAACATGCCAAAAAATGGGTTTTTCAAAACTTGGCCGGGAGAAAAGAGGCTGAGTACGAATAGCCGCGATGACGTCAAATCGGGAAGTCATGTTTTGTTTATATTATAAAACAATATAAAATATAGTCATGTTGGAAGCGAAAAACTGCCGAAATATTCAATTTTCTGGCATATACGTTTGGAATTCGACTTCAGGATTTTACGCAATAGAAAGGTGAACATTGCCGTTCCCAGAATTTGGTAAAATATTTTCTATAATGACGAGAACTCAAACGGTGCGAGTCTAAAATGTCGGCTGCAAGCCTGCAAATGAAGTCATGGACCCGTGCTGGACTTTTACTCAAGTAATTTACATGAAGAAAATTAAAAGGTAAAGGGATATGCGCTTGGATGCCTTGTGATAACGTAGTAATAGACGAAAAGTCTGGAATGTAGAAACAAGTTAGTAAATTGAAATTTGCAATTTTGTATTAAATTGTGCTACCTTGAATATATTTTGTGCAGGATGTGCCACAATTGCCCAGTATAAAAGGAATATATAGCATAAAATAAAAAACATGTATGTATGACTTCAGATTGACCACATGTCTTAACATGTTTATAAACAAACTTCTTGTGCTTGCATTCTCAGTGTCTATAAAGTATAGTAAATTATCAAACAATTTTACATTTGATATTGTTCAATATATTGCTTATAAATGGTATTTATAATAATAGTGACATCATTTATGTGCTTATGTAGGAAATAAACACGAAGATGAACAGAGAAATGAGGCTCCAATGAAGATAATTCAGACTCATCACATAACTTGTTAATTTACTTGTCTAATAATTACCTGTATCTCTGTTATTTGTATGATCACTGTTTAGTGAAGGCATATTAGTGATATAATAGGGTCCTGAAGGGGGTGGGGGGGTACTAATCCCAGTTTTACGGCCCAAATTTTGACCAAATTCCATAGTCCCATCCTTTGTTTTACTCAAATCCCAATCCCATTTTCTATTGTTTATTTGTTGTTGGTGAATCCCAGTCCCAGTGCATAAAATGGTTTCCCAGCCCAAAAGCATGCAAATCCCAGCTCCCATTTTACCCCTTCAGGACCCTCATATAAGGATAATCAGTAATCTGCCCTAATGCTCCCTATACTGCTATATTGTTATGTTATACGCACAAATATATTTCTTTTTTGACCCCAATCACAACCCTATTCCTACCCTCTTGTGACTGTAACATAATGATATCAACCAATTTCCTTATTACTGATCAAGGGATACCCATTAATGGTTCAACAGATTTTCATATAAGAGTATGGCAAACATATTAATAAAAAATTAATCACAAAAACAAATAAATATGTTTATGACCATCCATTCTATGTTTTTCATTTGACTAGTTGTATTTAGCATTTTAGAATACATTAGATTTTTCCTTAATCTCAAGGCAAATGCCCATCTAAACAATACAATTAGTCGTACTTGATTTTTATCCAGGTATACGTAGTTGATAAACATGACTAAAGAAGCCACATTTCAACCTACCACTGACAAGTAAAATTGTCTGGTGTTAGATAGAATAAGTAAAATACTAAGGTAGGGCACATCTGACCTGAATAGGAACTCTGGTGGTGTTAGTCATTTTTATACATAGGCGGATTTTCTGTGCACCCCCCCCAAAAATATTTTGCACACCCCCAAAAAGTTTTCCCACCTCACCTAGAGGAATTTGCACCCCCCCCAAAAAAAATTTAAATGCTCATTGGGATAAATGGCAGTAGTGTGATTGAAATAAAGAGTTTGAACTAAGTAAGACTAAAAACAAGGATTTTGAACTAAATAAGACCAAAAATCTCAACTGTGGCCCCAGACCCCTCTGCAGCTTGCTTGGCGGCGCTACGCACCCTGTCGCTCACCTGCCCCCCTAAATTTTTGGCACCCCCCCTAAATTTTCGGCACCCCCCGGAGCAAAATCTGAAAATCCGCCTATGTTTTCATATGTCAGAATGAGTCATAAGTACAACCCCTGGCTCAACAAAAGCTGTCACTAGTGTTGCACTACAAGCCGAGGCCTAGACTTGGTCAGTTTTTTGCTTCACTGATTTTCTGAGTAGTTTAATCAACAATTCCATAAACCAAACTGGGCCACAGCGAGGCTTAGGTATGCATGCAGTGTATATTCATAAGATATACATTACGCTGTATAAAAGGAAGGTGGCTGTGTGGAAAGTTACATGGAATTATAACTTCATTTATTAAAGAGTTGACCATGGGTGGCACGGTTTCATTGCACTTTACATGATACTGAATAGTGCCTGCCCATAGAAATAACAGATATCTACTATTTCTATGGACCTGCTACATTGCACTACACAGAAACCAAATAAATATATATTAAATGTCTTGCCCCATAACACTCCTCATACTAGGATGTTCAATGGTGGATATAGAAAAATATATAGTAACAATTAAATGTATAGTAATGAAATGTTGTCTCTGCCATCTGTGACATTCCTTGGGCTATCCAACACATTGTGGCCTCTCATCAGCTGATGATACCATACATTGTAAATGTAATATTGCTCTGTGACCTTGTGTCTGTCCTTGTGTTCTGACTTGCTTAGCATTTATAGATACTATAAAATACAAGATGAAAAAAATATGTTTAATATATATCATTCTACCAAGTATATCTATGCTTAGTAGATTTTTGTAGACGATGGTGGTATGTAGTTTTCATCTATTTTTTGTTACAATACAATTAAACTTACCAGTTTCCATAAATACTTCATTTTGTATGGCTTCCTCGACGGCTTCAAAGCGGAGTATACGCTTCCTATACTCATCTCTGTTCCTTCGACTCCGATCTCAAAATTGACAAAATATGAGAGATTTCGCCCACATTCTGGGAACGGCAATGTTCACCTTTCTTTTGCGTAAAATCCTGAAGGCGAATTCCAAACGTATATGCCAGAAAATTGATTATTTCGGCAGTTTTTCGCTTCCAACATGACTATATTTTATATTGTTTTATAATATAAACAAAACATGACTTCCCGATTTGACGTCATCGCGGCTATTCGTACTCAGACTCTTTTCTCCCGGCCATGTTTTGAAAAACCTATGTTTGAGCCAAAATATCTCTGGAAGTATTTATCTGTTTAAAGAATGATGTATATCATTCGAATTGTCTCGTCACGGCCGATTTTTGAGAAAAAAATGGTAATTGTGACATATGCACTTTAACGGAAGTATGCGAGTGAATGCAAATCAGCTGGATGCAAATATGCATGATGTAAAGCATTCATAATTCATATTTCAGTCGACTAATTTCGCAAACACACACTATCGTTCATTTGATGATCGATCTTCAGATAAGAACGACTAACTTCTAATCCTATATCGGAAGAACTTCGCGGGGAAACCTTGCCACACTACTTAAACCAACTTAAACCTAGACAAAGGTATGTAAAGTGTAAGTATTTGTACTGTGCTTTGGCATATATAGAGATTATTTGCCTTAATAAATAAATACACTTAAACGAACACGAGCTAGCCGACAAGACGCCGCCTTATAGCTTGCTGAGATAACTTACATACTTCCACATTTGCTCTTAAGTTTGCCAAATCCGACTACTTTTAGGCGATGAGAGAAGGCTCAAAATATTGTAGTCTCGTAGATAAGTGTTCTTAAACTACTCCAAGGGTTCGGTACTGTGTCAAAATACTGCAAACTGCATATGTTTATTTCAATCAGTTTCAAATATGAATTATTTACGTTTTCCGAACTTTTGTACTTCCATATTCGTGTGTAGTGTACATACATTCGTACAATGCCGTGACATGAGGTTTCACAAATGCCCCAGTATCATTAAAATTCGCTTTTCTTTTTATATTATTAATGCCAGTATTTGAGTATTTCCGCACAGTTTCAACACTGTAGCGTGTGCTGAAATTAGATAATGCAATAATTGCTTTAAAATCGTAAATTGTTAATGAGAATAGCTTCTGTTGCGCGAAGGAGAGAACTGAAGCTATTAAAGTGTCGCATCTAATAATGATATTTAATGGAGATCTAGCGTGGTGTGGCAAAAAGTCACAATTTGAAATTATTGTTTTGGACATATACTTGGATATATTTCAATTTCCTTTTGGGATATTATTACACAGTTGTCAGTTATTCAATGAAGCAATGACACAGCATAAGTGGTTCCCCTATTTTAAGTGTCCTGGGGTCTGCTATGTTGTTGGATGTTATAATTGGTTCATAACACATTATAATGTATAAATACATTTGAAAAAATCACCTTTGCAGACAAGCTCAGTTTACTGAAAAGCACTCATATTCAAGCATAAATCAGATAAATCCATATTCATTATTGTGGAGTCTTGTTTACAAATCAAAAACTGGATAAATGTGCCAGCTGCACACATCTTGATCTTGGTAAATAGGGACTAAATACTGCCCCCTGCAGTAACGCAAAACATTTTGTTGCCCTAATGATGTGCTTCCTTAACGATTCCACTGTGGATCTTGGATCTTAGTTTGTTCCGTCCAATATATATCAAGCCTCAAATCTCTGCCACCTCCTTCGATCATGGCATTCCATGTCTCTGTTCTTCTGCCCAAGTCACTAATGTTCTCTTCCAATTCAGCTTTCAAAAATTGTGACTTAGTTGATACGTTGCAAAGAAAAATGTATATTATATATAAATCCTTTGGGAACATTGGCTACTCTTGCTTGCCCAGATCCCACATGAGCAAGGCAAGATCTAATATATGATTACAGTGCATGCCTTATTTAACCTAAAAACCATTCAGAAAAAGCTCTTGACGTTTTTGCCACTGACAAAGGCAAGCCCAGCTCATGGAAAGAAAACGACAAACTGACTTGGTTTGAGAGAGCTGCCCAGTTTGCTAGGCCTGACAATCCAGCTACTTATGTGAAGAGCATCCCCTGATAGGCCTTAGTAGGACCTTGGCTCAAACGATCAGAATACTTATATTATTTCAGGCATAATTAAATACATGTATTTTGTAACTTAAAGATGTTTTGGTAAGTGCATGAGAAAGAGCTTTTCTAATCAAACTGCATTCATCCAAATGTGGTCGAACTTTGTCAACATAATCTTTCCAGCAGCTGATCAATCATTCATTAATTTTGTTGCATTTTCACACTCGGTCACAGTCTTCTCATCAACTTAAAAATAGCCAATTAAGGAGGCCCTGTACCAGGTTCCAAAATCCTGCATCTTGACAATTTTGTCTTCAAATTATGTCGCTTAATTATCCTTCCTGCATGCTTATAATCCCAAACCTGCTTCGCACAATGATGTAGTTCATATTTTTCTTAAAATCCCAAATGTCACTTGAAATTTTGGCCCATCCTGCAAAACCGATACTGAGACTAGTGTAAATTAAGATTCTACATTTTTAAAATGTTTGGTTCAATAATTTTATGAGAAAATACTAAAACAAACAGGAGGGGTGAAAGGTTGATTTATCTAATTAAATACAGCTGTTAAAACTCTAAAGCTCTAAACTAGATGATTACAAACTGCTTAAAGGCTGTTTATATGTTCTTGAGTACTTAAGGGACTGAATCTTCTACCGCTCTTCCAAGATACTGACAATAAAAAGCGAGTGGGGGGAGAGGGTGTGTAGGGGTTGTAACACACCCCCAATATTTGAACATTGAGTAAATTTTAGAGAAAAGAGGATTGTCTTGATATATTCATCAATTTAAATTGGGCCATTTTATATGGGAAATAATCGTAGCTACAGATGGTTAGGTAATAAAGCCACCACATTGCTATTGATTGGTTGTGCAAAACTACAATAATATTATACACACATGACCAGAAAGAAGCAGATTTTTGCTAGACAAACACACACGCACACATATATATAGTTTTTCGCTTTTGCCTAGTTTCCAATCATTCTATTCTATTAAATATGATCAATTAATACCGAACTCGTCACTAAATCTAATGTGGTGATTGGTGAATTAATAGCCCTATTACCTTTGCTTGCACAAAAATAGCGTCCTGAAAGTAACAGCCCCCCAGGGGGCTAAATTTTTGGCATAACAAATTTAACATCAGCAAACATAAGTAACAAAAACTTTGCTGTTTACAGATTATTTGCTATCTAAATGGGAAAGCACCAGAGCAAATTAAGCCCAGAAATTTTGGCTGACCTTTCAGCAACGACAGAGTTCGATGAAAATGAAATTAAAGAATGGTATAAAGGCTTCAGGAAAGATTGCCCAACCGGCCAACTCGGAATGGAGGAATTTAAATCTATTTATTCCAATTTCTTTCCAAATGGAGATCCGTCAAAGTTTGCCGAACATGCATTCCGTGCGTTCGACAAGAACGGGGATGGAGTGATCGATTTCCAAGAATTTATTGTGTCGTTGTCGGTGACTTCCCGAGGCAAAATGGAGGATAAGTTGAAGTGGGCTTTTAATATGTATGATATTAATGGGAATGGATATATTAGCAGGTAAATATCATAAAAATAGAGTTGCTTACTTCGTCCGGTTTGAGGATGATGGTTCATATGCGTGAATTGTCACCGCTGTTAGATGTTTGGCTTTATAATCAGACTTATGAAGCCAATCGTTGCTTTAAAGTTCCGATTGCGGATAAGAGTCATAGGGCAGACTTTCCCAGGTGGTAATAGAGGCCTGGGATGTTGCTGTCCCTTTTTGTCATTTCATTCTCATCTCCTGATCTTGGCATCTGAATTCTTCTCAAATGTCCGCACCTCTGGCGACATCCTTCGTCCAAGGTATTGACATTCATTTCACATTTTCCGCTCAGATCCTTCTACCTCATATTCTGTTCACCCTTCTTTCTTCTTATCAGATTAAAGCTCAGAGTAGAAATTCTGATCTCAGTGATTTGGCATTCTGTGGTTATCAATTCCAACCACACGCAGCTTCTGTATTGGGACAGCAAATGATGATCAAATTCAGGAGCAAGCCACTTTAACTACTTATATCTCAATTCAATTTGCTTGCCTCCAAATACCAGACTACTACATATAATGGAAAGATATTACATTATTTTGTCACTCTGATAATTGGCAGTTGACCATCATCTGCTGCACGATAACGCTTAGTTGAAGTCCACCAATGGCTATATAGTCCAACTTTATCTCAAATTTTCGATGTCGTGCGGTCGTAAGTAGATGTTTTGAAGTTGAAATATAGCGAAACAAAGGTATTATGGTGACCAACAACTATAAATTCTTACTAAAAACTTTGACCATTTCAAGGAGTCGTGTAATTCACTCTTACTTTTTAGAGCTGAACTATTGGAAATAATGGTAGCAATCGAGAAGATGGGTGGAGCTATACAGACAGATGGTGATGGTGGCACTGCAAAGGAGCGCACGGATAAGATTTTCACACAAATGGATAAGAATGCTGATGATAAACTTTCCTTGGCTGAGTTCATTGAAGGAGCAAAATCTGATGCGTCCATTGTAAAGATCCTACAATCCAGTTAGAGTGCTACTTCGTTGAAATATGATCTTGCGAAAAACATGTACTACTATATATTTTGTTACTAATAATCGATTGACATCGATTCTTATGAACTGATTTAAAATTCTGTTAGTGTGTGACCCCCCCCCCAACCCCCATCTAATATTAAATACATATTCGCCCAATTTTTGCTAGAGACAGATTATCGGTGATAATCCCCATTAGCCGATTTATGGTTTAGATGCATGTTAAGCAGTCAGTTTTATGATCTGTGCGCTCATTATTCTCGCTCCTCTTTACTGGCTTCGTTAAATACCATGCGCCTAATCGTAAATCGGCCGACTAAAATCATAGCGTGTGCGTCCGGCTTTAGTGTGATCTATGCAACAGTAACTACGAGTAACAATGCAACGGCTTTTCCTGATTTGTATGCACATTTTAAACAGGTCATCTGTCAAGACGAATTACGCGCGCGCAACTTCGTCTGTGTAGATGTGACGAACTTCGCAGATAGACCTGACAGAAATTATCCTTGTCTACCGCGTTTATACATAGACTATTTCTCAGACGAACAAATTATATTTTCTTCACTTAAATTCGTCCAGATGAATCGTATATCCGTCTCTAGCATAAATCGGGCTTTCTGTTGCTTTCCCTAACTCTAATAACATAATTATTTTCTAAAACGTTTGTTTTCTGAGTGAATACGTTAACAGTTCTATGAACAGAATACGGAATCCAACGAAATCTTGTAAATTTTGGATATAAATTATAAGTAGGTGCGTAAAATCGCGTAGTGGTGAAACTAATATTTAATATCATTTGCTGTTGTAATAAATTGTTAGTATGAACGTAACTTAACCATGAAGAAAAAATTATAGATTTTAAGATTATAGATTTTATAGTTTTGTAACGTTTTTTAGAAAACTTGGAGCATAAACCCTGGTTTTCCTTTTGTCGTAACTGTTCCGATCAAGTCACGTTCGACGATGTGAAATAGCCTGTATCTATATATCTTGTGTTTTATGTGTGCTGTGTGCAAATCAGTCTTTAATGATTGCAGAGGTATGGCGGCGTTCTATTACATCGGTCACCTTGTAGCCTGCAAGGCAGGCGCTGGCGGGCTGACTGGTTAGGGTTAGCCCGCGAGCGCCTGCCTTGCAGGCTAGTTCACGACCGTTACTCGAGCCACAAGCGCAGAAGCCCTGGGTACGAAGTTGCGATGAATGGAAACCAGGCGTAAGAGAATTGAAAATCATGCATTTCTGAAATACGATACCTTCAATCATTGAAAGTTCACCCAAGAGCTTCCATAAACGTGAACAAAAACATGTAACAATAGTCGGACTTTCAGTTCGATCTAAACCTCGCTAATAGACCAAAATGACTGGAGCGTAGCATCATTATACACGCATAGTCGCGACTTCATTCTTTGATTTCTTTTGAATTTTATTCAGCCTGTCTGGGGGGTTGCGTAAGAGATTCCAATATTTTGTCATGGATCGAAGATTTTTAAAATAATTTCAGCTTTGATATGTTGAATAATAATATATTTAAAATATATGTATGCTTGATCTTGAAAAGTATGAAAAATCATGGGTATTTCAAATAGGAGTCCTGAACTTGATCTTAATGTCCGTTCATTTTTAAATATCTTCAGTTGTAGATCTTTGGGCCAATGCCCGTGGTAAAGGTTTGTGGATAGCTTTCAGGTGATGCCACCGAAGTTGTTCCTTAATTGGTAGCCACTTTAGTTTACGAAGATCTTGTCTCGTACAGCAGTGCTACATTACTAGCTGCCTTTTGAACTCTTTGTAATCGTCTGTCCGTAACACTGTCCGCATTACATCGGTTACAGACTTACAGTATGGCAGCGACTGTTAATGGAAACGAAACTTTAGTAAATCATAGCGGATTTCTATGGTCTAGCAAAGTGTAACTGGCTTGATTTTCTGCACCAGTACACAATAGGTTGCGCTATCCAGTTGTTTTTTTCAGATCAATTGAGATATGCAAATATTCACGGCTCGTGTGACACCTCGAAGCGTTCCTCTTTATGAGAACTAAGCGAGTACAATATTGTCAGCGGATTCATAATGCGGGTTCCAAGCCTGATCACTTCAAAACTCTTCATAATCTCAATGACCACCATGGCCCTACTATCTACCCCAATTACGACCCATGCATACCAGCCGACGAAAAATGCTATGAAGATACACGACAGCAACACGTCATCTTGAGTCGCGATTCCTGAATTCATTGTATCATGGCGTACTACATGCTGAGTGTCCTCTGGAAATTGGCTCTCCAACGGGGCATTTTTGTTTGACTTTGTAAAACAAACTGACAACAGAATCACGAAAATCCCAGAGAAAAATATCATATCAAATAAGACGTGTCCGAACGCTTTAAAACTGCCGAGCAACATCATTGAACTTGGGTCCATGGATCCGTGATCATTTTTTAAATCAAGGTAAGCAAGTCCGAATGCGCTCAGCCATGCACAGACGCTCCAAAACACACTAGAAGAAGCGAAAGCACGATGTATCATTTTCCCAACAATTTCCACCACTATGTGAAAAACAGTGCAAAGGTTCAAAGCAAGATAAATGAAATTTAACATCTCGCAGTTTTCAACATCTTCGCAGGAATTAGACTGTAAAAACCAGGTTGTCGTTACGGCTTCGTAAAGGAGGTCACATAGGGCCAGACTGAATAACATTACGCGGTTAAACTTTAATCGAGTTCGCGGGAATTTCTGAGCAGGCAATATTAAGCACATTACCATTGCGTCGATTATGATTGTCAATGCAGCAGAATAAATGTAAAACGAGCGGGAAAAATCTTTAAACTCTCCCAGAACGTGAGGGTATTCCATTGCAAAATCGATCACTATTTCTTTGTCAAGTAAACTTGCGTAGTATATTCTAAAAGGAGTAGTTTTTGACAATTAATTTCTATATTATTTAATATCTTAACTTTAGTATTGGGTTTGGGTCCAGTGTAGTGAAGAACAATATTCACGGAACTGGGTAGTTGAAGGACATAACTTCCTGAAATATATACTAAAAGGAAATCCAACGTTTTGAGCGAAGGGCCTTTACTCGAGATGTCAAAGACTCTTTATATATTTTCAGTCAGGTTACTCAGTAGCATTTGCCAATATTTAATCTTTTTTTTTCACGTTTTTAAATTCTACGCAATTCAGCCTACTTGCCTGCATTGCATGTAGCAATTAAAATACCATCCACCAATAGTAATAAACCATCTCAGGTGAGTTAATGCCTGGGCCAAATTTTTCCTCGACCCAACTACCTGAGTACTCAGGTAGCTTAATGCCTGGGTCACATTTCAGTCAAGGCCAAAATATGAGTATACCAAGTTGGGGGTGATTTTCGATGCAGTGACGTAGCCAGGATTTTCAGTCAAGGGGGAGTAAAAAAAGAGTACTGAGGAGGCAACAGAGATTTGTATTATAGCAGCATAGAGATTTGTATTGGGATTTCCCCCCCTCTTGCTACGTCTGTTTCGATGCAGTGACGTGGCAGACTTTTTCAGTCAAGGGCCCCGAAAAAGTGCCGAGGCAACATAAGAGAGATTTGTAATTAGGCAGCATAGAGATTTAGTATTATTAAATTTGCTTCCCCCTCTTGCTACGTCACTGTTTCGATGTGAAAATTTAGTTAATATAATGCCGTTGTGATTTAATAATGCTATAGATTTTGACCTAGAGAATTTTTTTTATTATTTTTATTTTATTTTTCCTCGCTTGCCTTCGGAAATATATAGCCTGAAACGTCAATAAACACTAGTCAAAATGAAACCCGTTTCTCCGGAACATAGAATCGATTTCCCCGACTGCTGAATTGGTTTAATGTGAAAGATATGGTGTTGAACTATACGAATTCAACTTGCCTGGTTGTCTATATAGTTTGTTGTGGTAAATATTTTGTGTTCTATTTGAAATTATTCGGTAGCTGTGCGTATTTACATGAATAATACTACATTATACATGTTAATCAACGCCTGACAAGTTGGAACTATAAGGTTTTTGATGTGCTTAATCTAGCTAACCTAAAATTATACTTGCTTAAGTATTGCAACCTTTCCGGGGAAACGGCTGAAGTTCATGTGTTTGTAGACATGTGAACAAGAAAGCTAAACGCCATTTCTTTCGCCACGCCGTATATTATTTACGACCAGCGGGGGTCCGCATTGTTGGTTATGATATATTCAGTTGAAACCTAATACTGATAAGTGATAATACGCGACGCAAACTTATGCATATTTATATGTAGACTTGCTCCAAGTCTGTCTCTTAAAGGGGTTTTATTTATCTTATTGGGGAGTTATAAAGGATTGGGGAGTTATAAAGGGCGCACGAAAATGCGGGCGGGAGGAAATTAAGAGGGGAGGCAGGCTGGCAGGAGGCGAGAAAATTGGGAGAGGAGTCTCTCCTCTCCCAATTTTCTCGCCTCCCACCCGCCCGCTGCCCGCTTTCATTTCCTCCGGCCCGCATTCTCGTGCGCCCTTTATAACTCCCCAATAAAAACCCCTTTAAGAGACGGACTTGGATCAAGTCTAATTTATATGTAAAACTACAGTTCAATCTCCATGGCCATATATTTTTCAAAAATTCAAGCTAACGTTTGTATTTGGAAGAAAATATCAGCAATGTGGTCAAGGATGAAGGTCAGCGTATACATGCATGCAACTTTAAATAAATAATACATGCATTAGATTAATTATGCACAGTATATAGTCACAGAATAGGAGTGACCAGAAAGGCCACTCAGCAGTGCAACGTGAGACCCTATTTTTATGCAGTTAGCTGGCGGACCAGCCAGTTCAGCGTGTTTATTGGTCAGAAAATGCAATTGACTGGCTAGAATAATGGTAATGAACATGCGTAGTGCGACATGCGCAGCGTCAAAAACTTCGGCCTCAAGTGGCCCTTCTAGTCATTTCCTATTCTATGATATAGTCAAACGCAGCGTGATATTAGACAACACAAAATCGCAAGGCTCATTATTTCAATTTTCATCCAAGAAGAGACTCCTAACATCTGATCACATATGAATTAAGCCTCAGTAGTAATAGCAATAAGACCGAATAAGTGTCCCTAAGTCCATTAGGAAGAAATAAGGCACCAAAAGTCAAAACAGACTCCAAACGCATTCTAATATAAATTTCTCCTTTGAACGAAGGAGTATTTAATTAACTATCTCCTGCATACAAAATAGACTATTTTATCCAGTCCGAGTTGGATATATCAGCAAAATCTTTAATGAGATAATAATTTGAAACAAAATATAGAAAAATGATGTATTTTTGCTCAATTTGCTTCGTTTACAAATATAATAGCCACATATTTCAAGACGCCAAATATGTCGCTAAAATTGCGACCTGACCGCGCGGGCACCCAGCATTTGTATTAATATTTAACCTTTTTTTCAAAACCTTTTCGGTACGAGCTTAATTTAGCTTCCAATAATAACACAAAATATGCTTTCTAATAGGTTCTTACAAAATTTTGTAAATAATACTAATCAACACTGTATTTTCATGGCATGGAGTGAAATAAACCTGTTATCTGTTATCTAACGTGGTAAGAACATCAGTGATCCAATCGCGCCGTCGGCTCGTGCCATAATATAGCTCAGTGCTCGTGCCACTCTTAGCCTGCATTGCATGTAGCAATTAAAATACCATCCACCAATAGTAATAAACCATCTACTTGGAGCGGTTTTGGAGCCACTTGCGTTCTCTATGGACATTCAGTTGCCTGGTCTCTTCTTAAAATGTCGCTACGAACTATTGCTGTCTACTGAATAACTGTTACAATATATTTACCTGTTACTTGTGTTTAATTTAAAACGAATTCCCCAACTCTTTATATTAAAGCAAATTGATTGACACTCCACTTGCCGAATGTTGGGAAACTGTTTAACAACCCTCTATTCCTCTAACAAATAACCATTACTCATCAGTAATGGAAAATGGCCTTTATAATGGAAAATTACCCCATCCACACGTTGTGACCCAGTAACATAATTGTTTACAATAACTTACTGGGATTGTTTAGGGTTAGGGTTGGGGATTGGGTCAGGGTCATTACATATGCGTAAAATTACAATTCTAGTAAGTTACTGGAATTGTTAGACGTTGTAACCAGTAATTTTACTGGCTGGAAACATTGGGCCCAAAATATCCCAGACTGGCATACGTCGGCCTAAACGTTCCTCGATTTTTCCCTTTAAATGCTTTTCTTTCCAATTTAATCGATATCCCCAGCAAGAGTGATAACATATAACACTCAAAACAAAAATTATATAATCAAAGAGCTTAAATTCGCTTTAAAATCCGTGAAGGAACGGCAAAATTCATCCACGTACGGCCGGTGCTCACTGATTTAATTGCTGGAGTCACAGAGTAATCACATACAGAGGTGCATCTTCATGTCGGCACCTTTGATGTCGGCGTAAGGGCTTTTTCGGCAAAGTCCGCCATGTTCTTAGCCAGTCCAGTAAAGAGAGGCCGTCAGCATGAATTTTTTACGTAAACTGCGCATGTGCATGTACTGGCTAAGAACATGGCGGCCAGTAAAAAACACCTTACGGTTTTTCCGCGAAGATGCACCTCTGTATGTGATTACTCTGTGCTGGAGTGCTGGCAGCAAACAGGAAGTCGTTAATTAAAGCAATGGGCAAACCAACTCAAATCTGATTGGACAACGAATTTACAAACACTTCAAATGTTTTCTCCCCTGGGAGTGGGAGACGGTAAGAATTTGAATCAAAACAAACTGTCGGGGGAAAACATTTTGCATTTAGTGGAATAAATTTTATATTTTTCAGAAGCAGTTGGATCCTCAAGATTTTTGACGAGGTAACGGTTATGTTGTATGCCAGTCTGCCGCGACTTCATTCTTTGATTTCTTTTGAATTTTATTCAGCCTTTATTCAGCCTGTCTGGGGGGTTGCGTAAGAGATTCCAATATTTTGCCATGGATCGGTGACATGAAAAAAATTCGAACGAGAGCTGACCGGAAATTTCAATATCGTTTTGCATGTGTAAATAAATCCTTACCGAGCAATAGGCAATTTTCATAGGCCACCTGTAGACTGCGAAAATTGACTGAAAATTTCGGGGGGGGGGGGCATCACCAGAATCGGTGAACCTTTTTCGGGCAGATATCATATATGTCATTCACACAGGCCCGTAGCTGGCCCTCTTTTTTGGGGGGGCACGTTTCGATGTCTGTCCGCGTTCGTCAAAATATTTAACCTTTTCCGACAGAAATTATTTATTTTCTTGTCGACGGAGGGGGGGGGCTGAAAATCACATAGTATTGCGTTAGTAATGTATTACTTAATAGTTAAAAGTTTATATATATAACAAATTCACTTTTTCAAATGAAATATATAACAAATTTACTTTTTCAAAATGAAAATTTACGTTACTGTTATTTGTGCTAGGGGGGGGCACAATTTTCCGCTAGGGGGGCCTTGCCCCCCCCTGGGGACCCCCCAGCTACGGGCCTGCATTCACATGGCGTTTTTTTGTTTGCGAACAGCTATGGCATCGATCTATTAGACAGTGAAAATATTTTCACTACGATAAATTCTTGCCGAGCAATAGGCGATCGATTTTTATAGGCGCCTGTAGAGTGCGAAATTTGACCCAAGGCCCCAGTGCCCCACACCTGAAACGGTTACCGATTTTTCGGGCAGATATATGTCATTTCACGTAGCGATATTTTGTTTGCAAAGAGCTATGGGAAATATAATCATTACAGCATTTACTTTGATCGACGTACATTTGGTCCCTTAGACGTATAATAGTAGACTTTTCCAACTTTGCTTGAGTGCATATGAAACAATTAACAATTAGTCTGCTAGGTGATTACAAGCCTATAGTCACTGAGCCGAAGGCTCATATAGGCTTGTAATCACCGAGCCTGAGGGCTGAGGCGACTAATTGTTTTGGTGGAAATTTCAAAGAGAAAAACAAACACAGAAAGTTATGAGGTCAGTAATGGAGGACAAAATGGTCAGTAATGGTCAGTTATGATGGCAAAATTCAGAGCTTTTCTCAGCGGCCGGTTATTAAAATTATGCCGGCAAAAGCAACACTCGCGACGAGTGTCAAAAACATATCGAAGCGAAACAAAAACAAGTGTATTTTTTGTTAGTGTATTTGTTATCGCCTACCTTTAAAACTGATATCAAAAATATATCCTCCTTGAATTTAGCGGTACTTTTTTGCATTTAAAACTTTGAATCAGGCTCAAAAAACCGGCTCAATTTGGGCAAATCAGAATACAGGAAAAGCAATAGGCACCTCACAATTTCTACTAATACTCATTAGTACGAGGTCGGTCCGTCGGTGCTAGCAATAATGACACTGTAATCCTCGGACCTCGGTTCACGCTATTGTTTCGTGCGCACTCAAACAAATGTAGGGAGCGTCTATTGGTATATCTATTGTCTAACAATGTTTAACTGACTCGCATGTTTGCGACAGAGAACAATATAATAGATTGCGGTATCCATTCAACAGTTCTCACGCAGTACAAAATATTCATTTCTATGCGAGTACAATATTGTCAGCGGATTTATGATGCGCGCAACAAGCCTGGTTACTTCAAAACTCTTCATCACCTCAATGGTCTTCATTGCCCTGCTGTCGACCCCAAGTACCACCCATCCACACCAGCCAACGAAAATTGCCATGAAGAGGCACGAAAACACCAGGTCGTACTCTTGCTGAGTGGTAGAAAAACCGATTTCTTGTCGAGTCGTCTCGGGCGGTTGGAACTTCTCAAACGGAGACTTTTTGGCGTAGGGCTTCGCAATGCAAATGGCATAAAGTAAGACTACCAAAACTCCAGAGCAAAATATCACAGCAAAGAGCAAGTACCCGAACGCTTTGAAACGGCCTAGAAACGCCATGCAACTCTCGTCCAATATCCCGCTTTCATTCTTCACATAGTCTACATAAGCGAGTCCGAACGCGGCCACCCATGAAGCGACGCTCCAATACACACGAGAGGCAAAAGTGTCGTGTGAAACGCGACCGGCGAAATCCAACATAGTTTTTTGCATTATTTCCACAATAATGTGAAAAATAGTGCAAAGATTTAAAGCAAGATAGATGAAATACAACATCTTGCAATTTTCAGCATCTTCGCAGGAATTGGACTGCAAAAACAAGGTTGTGGTTGTAGCTTCGTAGAGAAGATCACACAGCGCCAAACTGAACAACATTACACGATTACTTTTCATCCCATTTCGCGGGAATTTCTGAGCAGCCAATAGGAACATGATTAGGAAATTCACGAGCAACGCCACTGCGGCACAAGCGATATAATATGAGCGCGAATAGCGTTGAAAGTTGCCCAAAACGTCTGGGAAAGCCATTGTAAAATGAAGTCTTCCATCAAAAGTAATCGCCTTTAGAGATTAGCACAGATTGTTAATTACTAGTGCTCTCTTGAGATATTGCATTTCAGACCTTTTTTGATGAATTTGTCACGGTAACCGTAATAAACTTGCCAATATAGGTGTCTGTGCCCTTGGTTTTAATATTATTGCACAATATATATTGGGCTGAATTGTATCCTTTAAAAAATACATGTAAAATGTTTTTATTTATTACTTCAAAGTTTCATCAAGGCCATGTGCGTTTTAGTGCTCGTTCCAGGGAAAAGCAGTGCTCCTTTATGGCGTTATTAGCGCTTTTAACAGCACGAAATATCCCAGTGAATCAGTGATCAAGTGTTCCTCGGCGAAAACGATTGATTATGTCTAATTACTGCAAGGAGACAAGATGTACTTAAAAGCTCTGCATTTTTTGTGTGTTGAGTTGTGCAAATCATTGTATTATCAACAATATATTTCCTGAAATATTTCACATCCGAAAATGAGGACTGGACCGGTGTCACAGCGGATTTGGTCCCCCCTCAAAATGGTCCCCCCGGACCATATCCGCCAGCGGATATGGTCCGGGGGGACCAAATCCGCTAGCGGATATGGTTCTATGGGGGTCCATATCAGCTAGCGGATATGGTCCCCTCTCGCGGATTTGGACCCCCTCGCGGATCATCTTTGAATCATCTTTACATCTAACAGAGAAAAAGTGCGAGCAGTTTGTTCTGATGCGCTTTCATCGATATGAGTATTTGCCTTTACCCAACCTGCTATATTCTTCTTTGTTATGTACTAGATAAAATAATCACAGAGAATATTCTCCCTTCGCTTCCGTTTTCCGCGCCTTCGTTATTTTTGTACAGCACCCCTCATAAGAAACTTAATATAAGATTTCAAGATAATAAATACGATATAATAAATAACCTCTGCGGAGGAGAGAGTCGAACGCACATGCGAAAGAATAAAAATAAACAAGCTACAGACAGAAATCGGATGATAGTTTTCGGGATTTATAATGTTTGGATCATTTGGTAGTACACCAAGCAGCATTGGTAGCAAAATGCCGGTAAACCTTGGTTTGGGAACCCTACAAAACCCAATGAAAGATGTCGAAGTTGCATCCCCCCCGGATGACAGTGTCAGTGCCATAAAGTTCAGTCCTAAATCTAACTTCTTTGTGGCATCTTCATGGTCAAATGATGTACGTAGTTTGTGCTGTTGTGTTTTATGTGATTGCTCTAAATATTAGATATTTATGTTATTGTCATTTTGTGTAAATGCACAATTGTTGGGGGATATAAAGCCCTTTCCCAGGGGAGGGGATAAAGGTTTCCCCACCTACATGACAAATAACACCGGAAAGTCCATCTGTTATAAGACATTTTTCATGTAAAGCATAAGATGTCCCCTTGGCTGATCACGATGCATGAACAGCTGATTAATCAGCCAAGGGAGACGGTGTTGCATAAGAGGGTATCATTGCTTTAATAGTAGCATGGGGCAGTTTTTACGGCCTCATTATAACACGGTAGTCCGGGTCCACAGTGCAGGCTGCATTATAAGTGAAACTGTCACTATATTGCATATGACATGAGTTATACATTGTGTAATGACTTCATAGTGTTATACATTCTGTACAGTCAAGTGTTATACATTACATACCATTATACATCACTATATTATTCTATTCTATATATGTTTGCAAATCTTTGTCGGTTTGTCATTTTAGGCTATAGCACTTTCCTCATGATAGTAATGTGTATATGTATATACGTAAAGAAATGTATTATACATGACACTCTATTAAATTTTAGATCTTATGTCATACATTCAAATAGGTTCGGTGTTGGGAGATCACAAGCAATGCTGCAGTACCCAAGGCGCAACAAACACATCAAGGACCAGTTTTGGATTGCTGTTGGCATGATGTAAGTCACCTTACGTGGATCCAGGATCATCTTATAATGGATGGAGTGCAAACATTTTAGAGCCTGGTTCACAGTACCCTTCTGAAACCACAAATTATAGTATCAGAAATATCATATCATAGAAATAGCAAGTCAATCTATAGTATGTACTGATCGTTGATCAATGCAAAGCCCAGAAAATCTACCTACAATTTAAGTTTTGTTATACAAGACATATACTATATACCTGACTTAATTGTAAATGTTATTTTATTTAAATTTCCCTGTTAGCTGTTTAACACATAAAATCAATTTCATATTTCCAAGCATCCCATTTATTGTTCTGTATATTATATAAGTAATTTTCCTATTACCCAGTGCAAAAATAACATAATGATTAAAACTACAATGCTTTATGTTATATGTAAACAACGAGTTTGAGTGTTTCATCAGGGGATCCAAACACGAGAAAACGGTATGAAAAAGGTAACAGTGACGAGTGTCGTATTGTTTTCGTGTTTTTTCTGGATGATGAAACACGAGTTTAAGTTGCTTTTCACAAACAACCAAACAAACCAGTATTTAAAGAGAAATTCAACGCTGAAATTTTGTTAATTTATGGGTGTTTATTATTACCGTATCAACGGTGAGTATCGTGGTGTGGTGATTTTTTTGTTTTTTTGCTTATGAATTATTAATGAGTTTTAGATATAATCATCATAAACTATAATCACACATGTGCGGATTACTACTTTTATTAGTGGCAGAAAAATTAATAGAACGCTCTGTTTTACAGTACATAATGTTGTTGTTGATGGCCTGTGTTGGTGAGGATAAGATCCAGAGTATTATCTGCTCTAGTTGCAAAGTTGACCAGTTGCCACAAGTAGTTGTCTTTGAGGGTTTTGGTGAAGTAGTTGGTAATGAGATCGTTGATCGTTGGTTGTAGCTATTCCGGTAGTCCAGTCAATATTAATGCAAGTCTGTGGAACAGTCTACCAGCAGATCTAAAAATCTGCAGTTCGCTTACCTCTTTCAAAATTAATATACGTAAACATTATGTATCTAAGTTAACTTCTTACAGCCCTCCTGGCTTTACTTAGATGAGTTAGATCTATTAGTTATAAAAGTTATTTGTGTAATGTACTGTACTAACGTGCTTGGCTGCTTGTTGTTTACTTGATCTCATGGCCTTCCTGAGGCTCCTTATGATTCTGTTGCAAAATAAGTTTTAGGTCAGGCTTGTGTTTTGTTCGAGAAATAGTAAGAAATTTTGACATTCGCTTACAAATGACTTAATTTCTATGTGTACCTGCAGTACTTTTGTCACGAAATTGTGAGGAAAGTCATTGTGCTCGGTGTGCAACAAGCAGCAAAGTCTTGTTATAAACTTATAATGTTGGGGTCAGGTGTCAATTGGGACGCAAGTCCTGTTCCTTTCCCCAGTCACACTTGTGTCCTCTGTTTATTGTAGATGTATGCGTAATGATTGTGTTGTGACAAATGATTAAATTAAATAATAGAAGCTAATTAATAGTCAACATATATGTAAATTCTTATCTTGTAGGATGGCAGTAAAGTGTTCACGGCAAGTGTGGACAAAACATGTAAAATGTGGGATTTGAATAGTAACCAATGTGTTGCTGTAGCTCAGGTAACAAGATTATGTCGATACTGCTGTTTACTGAATTCGAAATATAAACAGTGGAAATAAGTTGCTGATCAATACCAGTTGTTTTGCCACTTAAAAAAGTGTGCACGTTTTAGAAATCTTTAGGCAAGCATACAATCATTATAGCTTGCCACCTTTATGTTTATCATGGCCTATCTATTGCAAAGTTTCTCGAGTCCCAGTTAATAAAAGGTGAGTGACAAACAGCCTAAAAACGTACTATTTTCTGTGCATTTCTCGACAGCATGACAAGCCAATCAAAACAGTCAATTTCGTCCAAGCTTCAAACTATACATGCATAGTCACAGGAAGTTGGGACAAGACGATGAAATTCTGGGACATGCGACAGTCGTCCCCTGTCGCAACATTCCAATTACCAGAACGATGTTATTGCGCAGACATTGTGTATCCCATGGCCATTGTTGGCACAGCACAGCGAGGGATACTTTGTTACCAGTTGGATAACCAACCACGAGAGTATAAGGTTAGTTACACATTTTATAGTGTTTGACTGTAAAATGCTATTTTTTTGGCTCTCTTATTCCTATATACCATTATCTACTCACAAAATTTAGTTTATATAAGAGCTAGAACGCGTGGTATTTTTATATTTTCTTTTAATCTCATTCAACCTACTTTTGCTACAGTATATTTTTTTGTAAATTTTGCAGAAAATCGAATCTCCACTAAAGTACCAAGTAAGGAATGTTGCGTGAAAGTAAAGTAAAGAACGAAACTAGTCTTGAAGTATTGTAATACCTTGGTGGACTCAATTGCGTATAGTCTGAATTGCATGTGCCGTTTGGTTCAAATAAACTGGACGAACTCTTCAGACATGCAAGTGAGCCAAAATTATAATCAGACAACTGCATATTGCCGAATTTGAGCCCTGGTCGCAGTGTTGAAAGGCACATTCATAAGCACCTTAGCACCGTGCCAGCAACACCATGCTTAAATTGACCTACAGTAGTGAAAGAATATGCCTTAGTGACAATGAGCTATTATCTGACTCTTTCTTTGTAGCACCGTAGTGTGACAATTTTTAAAGATAAAAATCAGCAACCGACTGGATTTGCTTTGGGATCTGTCGAAGGAAGAGTTGCAATCCACTATATTAATCCAATAAATCCGTAAGTGAAATTTGCTAAACTCATCAACTCTCATCCTCGTCCGTATTAGAGAGGTATCCGTAAGAACTAGAATTAAGGGATGTGCTATGCCTCATTTAATCGTTTATAATAATTTTCTATAACTTTTTAGTAAAGATAACTTCACCTTCAAATGTCACAGAAGTAATACAGCTACCTCAAGCAGTGTTCAAGATATTTACGCAGTACGAAATGATTCTTGTTATACGGATATGCCCAAGTATGTGTATATGTATTCAATGCCAATGAACAACCGAACCTGAAAAGTTCTATTTTTCAGGTCAATGGTATAGCGTTCCACCCTCATTTTGGTACATTAGCGACTGTTGGATCGGATGGCAAGTTCAGTTTTTGGGATAAAGATGCACGTACAAAGTTGAAGGTATTGAAGGTTACTGCATGGAAAAGGCAGATCTTAAACGTGAATCATGCAGACTTACTGTAGTTTAACAGAATCGAAATTATAGCTTAACATTTACAGTGAAGCAAACATAGGCGGATTTTCAGATTTTGCTCTGGGGGGGTGCCGAAAATTTAGGGGGGGGTGCCAAAAATTTAGGGGGGGAGGTGAGCGACAGGGTGCGTAGTGCCGTCGAGCAAGCTGCAGCAGGGGTCTGGGGGCACAGTTGGCAATGGGGGTAAGGGGGCGAAGCCCCCAGAAAATTTTTGGTCAAAATCCTTGTTTTTAGTCTTACTTAGTTCAAAATCTTTATTTCAATCACACTACTGCTACTGTCATTTATCCCAATGAGCATTTAAATTTTTTTGGGGGGGTGCAAATTTCTCTAGGGGGGGTGGAGAACTTTTTGGGGGGGTGCAAAATATTTTTTGGGGGTGCACCCCCCCAGAAAATCCGCCTATGGAAGCAAAATAGAAGACACTAGAAAGCTTTATGTTACTTTGTAGACTTCAGATCCTGCTGCAAATCTGCCCATATCTACATGTAGTTTTGATTCAACTGGAAATATTTTTGCGTATTCCGTTTGCTATGACTGGTCAAAGGTATATTGTGCATAAATTATTTTTTGTTTGCTTGCTTGCTCGCGTGCTTGCAAGCTAGCTAGCTTGTTTGTTTGTTTGTTTGTTTGTTTGTTTGTTTGTTTGTTTGTTTGTTTGTTTGTTTGTTTGTTTGTTTGTTTGTTTGTTTGTCAACATGGTAATCCAGAGTATATTAAACAATATGATTTCAAGTTAATGGAAAGTAATGAAGACAAAGAAAATGATATCATTTTTGACCTGCCAAACAGCATATAAACTGCCATGCCATATATACAGGGCCGTATCTACAGGGGGCCTTTCTTTTTTGTAAGAAAAAACTTATGTATTGGTTAAATAGTAATATAACAATGTTAGTAATACGGGAAAATTATTTTAAACCTCCCCCCCCCGTCGACACATAAAAAAAGAATTTTATGTGAAGAAAAAATGTAAAGTTAGTCGGTAGAAGTTCGTTTTGCAGTCGGTTGAAAGCACCTTACACCCCCCCTGGATAATTGTCTGAGTACGGCCCTGCATATTTATTTTTCCATTTCGAGCCCTCGTACATAATCTGCTACTAGAACATTAATGCACGCTAGATGATCTGCTACAAAGATGTTTAACATGTTCCTATCTTTTCCAGGGACACGAATATTTCAATCCGTCCGTGAAACCGATGATTCTACTCCGCAATTGTATGGACGAACTAAGACCGAGGGGAAAGAAATAGAACATTGTCCTTCGACAGAAACGTTTCCCTTACTTTTCAGCAGCACACTTATCAGGCTGAAAGGATATAGAAAAACATACCGAACGTTTGTTTATATCCCTGCTTGCTATGATCCATCAATAACAGTCTCATATATGCCTAGGTATACCGGATCGTTTCAGTTTAGGAAAGCATAGAGTATTAAACAAAGGTGGTACTATGGGCCCTATTCCAATAGACAAATTTGGCTAACACTTGTTTATACCCAATTCACAACTTTGGATAACTCACATGCCTAGTTACTATTGTTCTAGTTTGCGAAAACATTGAATAGAACAAAGGTAACTAAGCATTAGAATGATCTACATGAGTGAATAGCTCTTATACATAATTCTAATGCTTAGTTACCTTTGTTCTATTCAATGTTTTCGCAAACTAGAACAATAGTAACTAGGCATGTGAGTTATCCAAAGTTGTGAATTGGGTAGCAACGACGTAAACAGCGTTAGCCAAATTTGTCTATAAACTTAACCGTTAAAACTAGTACTATTTCAATATAATGATACAGTGACGTTTTTCACTCAAATATAACTAAGTCTAATGCTTAGTAACCTTTGTTCTATTCTTCCATAAACTATAACAATAGTATATATAGTGACAATCACGACTCGCTTACACACGTAAAAACGCACAAGTTGTAACAAACCTGCAGCAGACTTGTACAAATGCTGTTTCAACAACTTGTTATCAGGATGTGTTTGCACTGCTTGTTCCCGGCTTGTTGACTCGACATACTTATTATCGTTCTGCAATTCAACAGTTTGTTAACAAGTTGTGAGTGACAACCTTGTAGCATCTTGATAAAATGAAAGCATTGTTACAACTTCTTGACAAGCTTGCTAGAAGTTTGTTGCGAACACATCTTGTTGACAAAATGTGAGATTTTTACTTGCGTAGCAGGATAACGCGTGAGCTTAAGTCTAAACAAAAATATGTGGTTGCCCTATCTGCGGTCTAGGGTCACCCTAGCGCCCATGTAAACGTAACGCGCAAACCCATGGGTAACCCTGCCTCTATGATCACACTATCTCCACGTAAACAGGGGCCTTTTAGTGAGGGGGCCATTTTGATAGATAATCAATTTGTCATGGACTAGATATGCCATGAACCATTCAACTTTACACGAAATAAACATTTTTAATGTACATTGCTCATTACGGTGTAACACCGAATTCTGTCTTTGGGACTTTGAAGAAAAAGTTTAAAAATCAGAAAAACTTGAACTTCCTTATATTAGTATCAAAGTGTTTGACTTTGCGAACCATTAACTAAGATGTTTCATCATGTTTGTATTAAAATGCTTCCAAGTATAATTTGTAAATATAAACCTTTATTTCTTTAAAATATAATACTCAACAAGCATCAATTGTGTGGATAGGAGTGATTTGCTTTGACCTTTGTTTTTCATCTAATTTTTGACGCAATAAATTTCATTTAAATGACGACATCAATGTTTGCTGACGTGTATTTAAGTAACGCGCGCAAACAGTACACATCACACTGAATCGCTGCTCAAAAACTATCAGTTTTGTGTGCGAATTTTTTGTGAAAACGATAAAAATTCAGGAGATTTCTTGCAACAACATGTCTGTTTCTTACGCGCCTACCAAGATAAAAGTTCCGGATGGTTTTGAAACACTAATGGCAGATTTGACAAAGCGAATTCTGGCTGAGCAGCCCGAAGATCTGATTGGTTTTGCGGCTACATTTCTGAAAGGAAAACTACATTATATGAAAGGTATATATTTTGATAAATTTGTTGTTTCTTTATGTGTTTGTACAAACTTACCTGCAGTGGCTTGCAAGGTTCGTATACAGGTTTGGGAAAATCTCCGACTAAAAGCTACGTTTACACGCTGCGATTTGTCGGGCCGATTTCAGATGCACGTTAATGTTATTTGAAAATACGTGGCAAACGTCATCATGACGACATCATCAACTCGACATATTCGTCGTTAACATTGAGCAAAACCTAAAATCGGGCCGACAAATCGCAGCGTGTAAACGTACCCAAAGCCCCGGTCAAACGATGAGAGTTGCAACTCTCGCTCGCGTTTGACCACCAACTCTCGTCGAATCTCATTCACTCTCATCATCAACTTTGAGTTGGTTCAAATTTAGAGTAGAGTTGATGTCTGATCAGAGTTTTTGCACGTTTGATCGATATGCGTGGCAATATCCTCATGCATCTCTTGTTCTCGTTTGACCGGAGCATGCATACGAGTTGGCAAACCCTCGCTTGTGACACTAATTACTAATCGTCGTATGACCAAGGCTTAAGTTATAGCATATAGTGAAAAGTTTCGAGTTCTTTTCATTTCCTATTTATACCTACGGCTACGAGTCATGATAAGGCAGGGACGTAGCCAGAACTTTCAAAGGGGGGGAGCCCTGTGGGGATTAAAGGTAGTTGTGGCTATATGTGTGGCATAATTCCTGGTTTTGCAGTAAGTATTAGCACTAAATATTACCAAAGGGGGGGAGCCGCGGCTCCCTCGGCTCCCCCCCTGGCTACGTCCCTGTGATAAGGTCGTACATACGGATCGAGCAATCATTCCGAACCTTGGGCTAGGCAAGTTTTCCTTGACTAGTCTAGGCCTTGTGTAGAAGTAGACAGTCATGCTAGCTTTGAAAGAACGGGAAACCTCAGTCTGACTTGTTTATGTGTACGTACGACGATCAACAAGAGTAACTTTCCCATGTTTACGGGATTTTACTGCGTTGACTTTAGTCTTTACTCCTGACTACATAATTCGGTTGCTCAGGGCTTTTCACCTTTGACTTCGTCTTGTTCTGGGGGCCATTTTATAAAATTTTGATGATTATAAAGACCATCATTAAACACATAACTACACCACTTATGTTGGGCAAAATAAACACACGAAAATATAGGCCTTTCCCTGAACGCTGATTGGATGCTACGACTTCACAGCACGTCAATCATCTACGTCGGGTCACGTGTCACGGCTATGTCACTACCTACTGTACGACAGACTATAAAATAGCTGCATTTGGTTTCCGGAGTAAGAGTGATTGCAAAGGACAGTTGTCACAGAACACTATAAAGGTAGATTATCTTTAAAAAAAATTAGAACTCAGACACTATTTTCAGTTTGTACTTCTATTTTGAACAATATTGTAAACGTATCCGGCGTGCAAATATAATATAACGTCCTAACAGTTGGTGGAGAATGGAGTATACTTCATACTTGGTGACCTGAGCGTCAATACAGATCCAAGCCCCAATTTAAAAGCAATCTATAAAGTCAATTCTCCACAGCCCCTCATCAGGCCACGCTTTACTTTCACACAAAAAGGATGGTGGCCAACCTGATAAGGACCTCTAATCACGCTTTGGAATTCTGTACTTTGTTTCGGCAGGAATTTCCACGGCACGAATATAGACACCGTTGCATATGCATGAGGATGGTTTTGAGACAACTTCACAGCGTTATCGGTTGCCTTCCTCAGGGCGGGGGGTTGCGGTACAAGGGGAAATGACGGTACTACGGGAAATGACGCTACTACGGGGAATGACGGTACTACGGGAGATGGCGGTACTGTATCACTTGCATATAGAATGAAATTGACCTCTTTCTTGTAAGAAACAATTTCACCTTGACGTATCCCAGTAACGCCCAGCTTCCTCAGCGTCGTCTCGAAAGCCCATTTTCCATACACACTGCATGGTGGATCGCCCAGTTGAGACTTTGGGGAAAACCATATTCCTTCGATAATATTTTTCCTATCACTTGGTATGAACTCTTGATTTGCAACTATTTGCTCTTTTTGGTTGGTGTGGGTCACGTGTACGATTGGTGTGTGCAAATCAATAGGAATGTTCTCAATATCAATTGTTTCTGGAGCAACCGGCAAACACGGTGGGTTTCCGATTATAATTTGTTTTGCGTTCCCTTGGAACAAGTTTGACGATGCTTGATAATACTTAGGATTGTGTGTGGTTACAAGTTCTTCATAATGTCTCATTAAGCGTTTTTTCCCGTAATCATCGATGAACAAGGGAACTTCGAGGGTTTTGAAGATAGTTAGACTTCTAAGAAATATAACTACTCTTTTGAATGCGTCTCCGTATGCCTGATTTAGGGGCGACTCGCATCGCCATTTACGCAGAAACTCGCGTATATCTTCATACACATTCCAATGGAAGTGGAACTGTTTTCCTCTAACATCTTCTTCAATACGGAAAAGACCTTCAAGCGCGAGAACAGCCGCCGCCGCTGAGTTTGCGTTCTTTAAAGCTGGTAAGAGATTATCCATCATTTTTCTGAAACCATAGCCGGAGGTGAAAGCTTCTAGCAGGTCGACTTGATCCATCCGTCACAGTCTTTGTTGATAGCAAGCAAAACAAGATATTTGCGTACGGTAATAATAATAGTGAACCGAGTCTTCGAAAGATGCTTAGTGATCGTTTGTTTGTTGAGGAAAATCACAAGACGATCATATGACTTGAGAATTATGGTAATTCAAGAACCTACCATATATAGGCAAAGTGAAAGTCCCTATGGCATTATAAACTTCCTGTTTTACCAAGAAACGTATTTAATGACCTTCTATCATGTCGGTGCTTCCGGAGCAAATCTGCCCGTTTGAGCCTAAAGTCCGTTCTCCACCAGGCGAATTTGTTCGCGCGAAATATAAATCCGACAAGATGATTGGCTAGCGAAAAAATTCGCCGCGAAAAAGTAGGAAATTTGTTTTTCGCTTTGCTTTGCGCGAACAAATTCGTCTAGTGGAGAACGGGCTTAACTGGAAGCTTAAATTTCGAATTTCTTTCGAGCTTTAAAGGCCGTTTTCCACTTCAATTTCAAACGTATCGTAACCGACGTAACGTGCCGTAGTATTTTCTTTTGTGTCGAAGTCATTAGCTCTACCCGAGTGCTCAGGAAACAAAGAAATACGCTCATAGGCGTAGGAAGCAACTTCAAGTTGGGGGGCACTTTGTCTTAAGGGCACCTCTTCTGTTGGAAAAGGGCACTTTTTCCATTGTCTTAGCTGGGGAAAAGGGCACTTTGAAGAAAACTTGGGGGGGGGGCACGTGCCCCCTGTGCCCCCCGGTTCCTACGCTACGTTTCGCTACGATACGAGATTATGGTCCATGCATGTTCGATTGTTCGTAGGCTAAACTATGTATAGTGTAAGTAGTAGGGTGGAAATATTAAATGACTACGACACAACAGCAAATTCTACGGACGTGTATGCTAAGTTTTCAATTAAATTACTAGTATTTATATCATTTATATTACTAGTATTCAAATATACATCATTAAAGCTTTGTAATGAAAACACGCGACGTTTGTGTTGCAAATATTGACTCAGTTGGCTTGGATACTGTAGATCTTCGGCGCCGGGTGCATAAATAATGAACTATGATTTAATAAATTGACTTTGACAATTACTGGGAAATGTGTGTGTGTCTGTGAAATATTGCTGAGTGATGTAGTTTAATAGAAATAAATGTGTTGGCAAAATAGTATTTTATACATTTGCAATCCATGACAATCCACTAAAACAAAATGGCGGCTCATCAACTTTACAGAATGTCAATGCTGTGCAAAGCTTGCATGTGTCCAATTATGCTATGTGCCTAATTATCCGTTGGTGAGACATAACTCGTAAGGGTAATGACTAACATTAAGGGACGGACGAGAGGAAGTTTGTTAGGTTTAGGGTAAGGTTAGGATTATTACTGAAATATGTCTGGTTGTTGTTCTTGAAAATCTCTCTCTCGTCCATCCCCCCCCCGGCCTTGAGAAATGAACGGGATATATAGCTGCTTGCCCAGCCACATCGGCCGTGAACCCACGAGTTTGCATAGCTAGTCCTTAATAGGCAGGGGCCGGTTGTTCAAAAGCCGGTTAACTTAACCCTGGGTTAGTGGTAACTTTCATACAAGTTTCCCGACATCGGTTATATTAATATGAATATTATTTTCTATCAACCTTGTACTGGGCAATAGACGTTTTTGTTTATAAAGTTTTGAAATAAACAAACATGTAGAAGTATACAAACCAGAACAGTAGATTAAAATTTAATCCGGGGTTAGCGTTAACCGGCTTTTGAACAACCGGCCCCAGGCGATTAAGTTATAAGAGTAACTCTAATTCTTCTAAACTAGATCTTTTGATTTGGCTGACTGGTTGTGCTCGACTGCCTCGCCATTTTATTTCACTAATTCTTCAGAGAGTCAACTGAGTAACGTTCTGCGCAAGTTTCTGTCCATGTCAGAAAATGGGAGTTTATATTATTAGAATCGTCTTGAAACGTAGATTACGAAAATACAAAACAGATTTCATATCGCGGGCGAACAGAAAACAACCTAATTGACCGATTCGTAGGCCTTTGGCAAACAATCGGTCATGTGACCCAATGAATAGAGCACTTCGATATTAAGAGGCTGTCTCTGTAACAACCTCCAGGTCAATATGTGGCTCAAAAATCGATTTATTTCATACTCTAGTGTTTTGAAGGTCTGTCCTTGGGAACAACTAATATCGATTTGATTTGGTTCAATTTCTCTTAAAATATTTTTTGGAACCAATTAATGTTCAAGTTCCGGTTGTACGAAGGCCGTTTAGCTTAAACGGTGGATAAGCCAAAATTAAATAACACTGTCACACATTTTGTGAATGACTATCTTATGCACTTACTTATGTACTTGCAAACAGGGCCTCTTTTAACTAATGTACTGGAGGGACCAAAGCACCCCCGGCCCCCATGTTGGCCCCCCAGTAAGCTATTTCGCCCCACCCAGTGAAGGCCCCTTTTGTCCAAAATATAAGCAAAAAAGGGGGAAAAACAGGAATTTAGAGGAAAGGTATGGTATTCTCACAACAAAACCTGGCTCCGTTTAGATGAGATATATCAAAATTGTCTCAAGCCACAGAGACTTAAGAATACAAAAGGACCCCCAGACCCCCTTCCTCTTCACACACCTGTAATACACCACCTACTTGTTACGTCCCCTTTCGATGATGCCCCCTCCCACTAACGATTTCTTAAAAGAGGCCCTGGTTGCAAACATATAATTGTTCTATTCAAGTTGAAAAATTTAAGCTTCGTTTTTCGATGAATGTATAGACTTGATCGATATTTTCGATTTATCCACCGGATAGGCTAAACGGGCTTCGTACAACCGGCCCCTGGAGACTAACTTGAACTCCGAAAGAAGGCAAAATATCGATATATTGTCACCCGCAATTTATAAATCAAATTCATACTTACATGTTCTAATTTTTTGCACAGAAATATAGACTTATTCTTCCAGTTTCCTCGGTCATATGACCAAATAATTATTCTTTTGTATCATACAATAGAAACCCGCTAACTTGAACTCCCAAGGGAAGCGAAAAATTGTTCGAGTTAGCGGGGGTTCGAGTAGCCTGCGCAGCTGGCGGTTTTAAGGGGGTTGGCGGTTGAGACGCGGGCGGAGCAAAATTAGGGACGTGAGGGAAAGGAGGAAATGCGGGCGAGATTTCCTCCTTCGCCTCGCCTCCCTAATTTTTTTCTGCCCGCGCCTCAACTGCCCTCGACTAAACCGCATCCGCCGCCTCAACCCCTTTAAAACCGCCAGCTACGCAGGCTAGGTTTCGAGTTAACGGGGTCGGTGTTGGATTTCGTTTATTATGTTAATAATTAATAAGATATAGTCGTTTTATTGTTCATCACAATTGTGAGCCATTACGGTGCACTTTAAAGAACTTACAAAGTTTGTACTACTGTTACCTAAGTTAAACAGTACCTATCACAGTGTTTGCGCGAAGTTTACTTCGCTAATAGTTTTAAAGAAGAAGATAAACAATGAAACTAAGTAGAAGATAAGTAATGATCGACGCAACTTGTTGAACCTTTTATCTCTTTATGCACTTGAATTATGTTTGTATATATTATATACCGATTAAATTGTTGTTGTCTGAATAGAAATCCAAGCTTCCGACTTGTCAATGTGCTATGTTGACATTTTGAGGTTTGCCGATCCACGTCTCGAAAATAGATCGAGTTCGAGTTAACCGGGTAAATTTGACCAAGGGAAAATTTGATCGAGTTAGCGAGGAGTTCGAGTTAAGCGAGTTCGAGTTAACCGGAGTAAATTACTGTAAAAATTGATTCAAATCCAGGGGAAATTGGATTTAGTTCGAGTTAGCGGGGAGTTGAGTTAAGCCAGTTCGAGGGGTTCTACTGTAATATACAGCAGTGCAGTTATTGACAGCGCAGTTTTCTGTGCGTACATTTGGGACCGTTCAATTTTGATCTGGGAGGGGGGGGCTGGTGGAATTTAGTGAGCCCTCTTAAATCTTTAGCATGGCCCACCCGCTACTCAACTTTTCCGCAATGGCCCACCCCTAAATAAGGATACTTTTTCAGATGACCTCCCTCCAACCTTCTCTACAAAACATTCCCTTAAAAACTGACTTTTAATACTGTTAATATTTTTTCAAGTCATATCTATAAACAGATAGAACAAGTTGTAAATATATTGTAAATATCTTGCTCAAGATGTGGCAGAATTTATTTCAGCAGCATTTGCAAGGATAAGTCCAATTGCGTAGTCATTCTATAGGTCTTGCATAGATAGGGGGTCCGGGGGCATGCTCCCCCGGGTAGTTTAGTAGCCCAGAATGGTCATTTCGTGCGCTTTCAGGGTGACATTCTTGCAACAGAACAACAAAACATTGTATCATTTGCCAATACTTTTCACGTGGCCCACCCTTTTAAGGCCATCATTTTTGGATGGCCCACTCCCTAATTGCACCAGCCCCCCTACCAGAAAAAAATGAACTGTCCCTTTGCACATAGTATGCTCGCCCTTCTACAACCAGCCCACGATTTTAGCTAAACTTTTGGGAGCCGGAGAAGTTCCACAAACTGCAATAAATCATTTAAACAAGCCGGGGCAGACACGTAGCCAGAGGGCCCCCCCCCTGGCGAAGGTGTCGCCCCCCCCCCTAGGAAACATTTAGACTAATACAAATCTCTATGTTGGCCCCCCCTAGTACTTTTTCGGGCCCCCCTTGACTGAAATCCTGGCTACGTCACTGCCGGGGCACAATATTTCAACATTCGTGCATGTATAAATGTATGGATATAGAATCTGCGCGCAAGCTATATATATATTATGTGACATGCATTGAAAAATTTCCATTCATTTATAATCTATTACATCAATGCAAAGCAATTTACGTAACTTAACACCATTATTTCGCTTAACTATGTTTATCCGACACGTCGCTTAGCAACGGGTAAACAACGTTAGCAAATCAGATGCTTGCAATTAAAACCTTCAACCTTGTCGCATCTATAATCAGAATGTCTCGAGGTCGGATGGGCAAACATTAAAGATCAAAAGGACAAGTTTAGTGTACTTTGTAAAGCCAGCGACGAAGAGATTATCGCTTTATTAGATCTAAAGGAAAACTAATCGAAATATAAGCTGTATAAGTTATGGGCTGTGGCAATAGTAGGTCTGCATCTACGGTCGCTTCGACAGAGAAACCTGGTCCTGCGTCCAACGAGACGAATAACAACCAAGCTGGAGGCCAAGTGGGTAAAATCTCGCCACAAAATGACCCTACAGATACTCCGAGTGCTCAAGGTATATATGTATAAACTCGTAGCTAAGTTATACCCCAGGTCCTGTTCCTATTCAGTAACAATGAAGGCCAAAGACAATTAGCTTTCTGTGACTATACATTGACTTCTACTATATACAGTAGTCTAGACCGTCGGTCAAATATCTTAGTTGGCAAAGACAAAATTTTGGCGCAATACGGACTAAGTTTAGCAGCAGAGATCTTTAATATTTAAGTATATATATATTATGAAATCTATAGCAACTGAAACCTACTTGAACAACGGTTGAACACAGTCTGCTATTTATATACACGACTTTAAATAAATTATGATCCATGACCATATGGATCCACTAAACGAACATAGAGGATAGTGGCCATTTTCTGGCTACCAAGTTTCAATGTTAATTTTAAGCGGACTATAATCGTTTTCAAGCTTTCGTGTCACTTGGCTTTTCTGCGAGGCTTTCCAGGCGTTTCTTATCATTCAAAGGCTAGCGCAAGAGCTTCACGAGTACATCTGATCTCGTGTAATCGAATTAACGCAAATTTTAAACATACTGTCACCCTAACGACGCATTAAATTAACTATAATGTCCGATTTGGGGATTTTTGCGCGGCGCTGAATAGCCCATTGCCATCTGAAGTCAACTAGCAAACTCGTTTGTTATAATTTTGAAGTTTAATACCTTTAATCTTAGGTTTAGTGTAAGTTCAAGGGCCAATGGCAATGACGCACAGAAGATTAGTAAATATGATATATAGTTCGGATATACTATACATCATCACGGGGAGTATAAACATACTTGAGAGTTTGTTGGATAAAACTAACTGAAGAATATAACAAGAACCTCGATGTTTCAAGCGAAGGCGTCTGCTAACTTCCAGACGAAGGTCCTTCGCTCGAAACATCTTAGTTGTTGTTATAATTTTCTCAAGTATATCGTTTAACGCTACCCACACTTCACTGGACCACGCATTCAGAAAACATGAGTAAAGTTAGAGCAACGTTGGGTCTAGAAAAATCCCTGAAAAACCAGAGGTATATAATTGACTAAAGTCTAAAGTCAAGACTATAATATATAATACGGTGGACGGCTATGGCCATATACGTGATTTATTTCATAGACGTCGCAAATCAGTTTTCAACTTTTCTTTCATCGTATTTTTCCTAAACTGGCTTGAAATGGATTGAAATTTTGGATTTTTCAAACCTTGTGAGTTATGGTGAACTATTAAGTTCAGTCTTTGAACTAAATAAAGTCTTTGGACTTTGAGATTGGAAAATTACTTCGCTCTCTTGATCCGGGAGTGTAAATTTAGAGGGGACTTTTCAGCCATTTAAATATAACAAATTTCATATATTTTCTTATTAATTCCTTATTCACTTTCAGGATTACACACTTTGTTTTCCCAAAAAAACTTTTATTTTCGACGCATGCAGTCTTTTTGCTCTTCTTTTCACTCATGGAGAAATAGAAGTTTTATTTAGTTTTCCATTTCACTTGCAAGTAATTTAGACATTTTTCTTACTGAATTACTTTGGGCACAAATTGACGCAAACTCCAAGCAGAGCTGTTTTAAAGGCCCTTGGAAAGCTTAGCTGTGCTTAGTTCCTGCCTCAGAACCTATAGTTGCTTTTTTCGCAACCGGTCCTGGTTGGTTAGATCTAAAAATGAATATAGTTTTCGCTCGAAAATTCACCTTCAATAAATTTCGTTTAAACTGTCGGCTTTGTCCTAGCCTAGGATAATGGATATGTTGCGATGGCATCTTTGCATCTCTGTTGCCATCGCAACATATTCTTGTGACGTCAGACGTCATGGAACCTAATGGGCCAGAACGAAATGGGGTCCCATGTTCCTACATAGAAACTTTATTAACATGCACTCAGACTCTATATAGAACATTTAAGTGAAAACATTGCATAGAGTAATACAAAATTTTCATATTTTTCATTTGACATTCTGTTTTTACAGCCTCATTTCATTCACAAATTCGCTGTGTATACTCACCAAGATGTTAATAACTTATTGAAACAATATTTCTAAAAGCATTGTCATGTTAAAGTAATCAAAGTCAGCGTTCTGGTTAAATTAAATACCTCTTGCACTTATTAAATACCTCTTGCAGATAGACTGCTACCGAATATCGGCTTGTTTCAAGTTGTCCTCAGTGCAGATGTCATGCGCGATCTCAACTGAAACTGATCTTACAGCTGTAACTGACAAACAATTAGGGGTAATCTGCCTTCTGCCTTTCGATATATAGCATAAAGGCCTGATTCCACGGCGAAATTATTCGCGAGAAATTGTGTCTGCAGAATACGGATGGCTACACATCAGTGATTCTATTCAATTTCCCCACTTTTTTCGCTTTCGTTAGAACTAACTTCTACTCACTGGCGAAGCGAAATTTTTTCTCGCGAAGCCTGATTTATGTTTTCTGCGCATGCGTCAATTCATTTCGTGCGAAATTTTTCGCATTTCGCTGAGAAAAAACACTCGTGGAATCAGACCTTAATAATTTACCACGAAAAATTGATCTGCGAAAATTTCAAACTGGGCAAGACATATAAGTTTGTTGCCAGAACAACCAGAACATTGTTTTGACAGAGTTTACTGAAGCGAAATTGATAAAACAAACTCAACAAAGACAGCGGACAAACGTCATTCAGACATAAATAATTATTCTTTAACAGGACAGACATTAGGCAAAGCATGTGGGACTAATCTCTATGACAACGCTACAATATTGACAATTTGTATGTACTTGCGGCCGCTAAATTGCACGAACAAATTCAATTGAAAAATTTTCAATATTAAATTATCCAAATCTTTTTTTATCTCTAAAAAGGGTGCATATAGCAGCTAAAACTAGGCGAATTTTCCATCTGCAGTATATAGCTAAAGTCCCCCTTTAGAAATCACTCTTGTGCGTTATTATACCTTTGGGACTGAATTGAATTGTACATTACAACTTTCCTTCGTTCAAATAATTTAACGCGACGTATAAGTTGTTACGACAAATACTCGTTGCTCTGTAGTCAGTTGAACCATTCTTACTCGAACTGACGGTAAGACGAATTTGTAATTTGACATTTTTGTGTTGCTGTTCGTTTTAGAAGCTACTTTAAATTCCCAGAGGTATAACAACGCACGTTTAACAACAAAAGAGTGATTTCTATAGGGGGACTTTTTTGGGGGACACCCTGTAGAAGTCAAACAAAAGCATATTTATGCATTGTATCTGGGTTACACTACCGAAATTCTGATTTTAATGGAATTATGCTTAGCGCAAAGTATGTTGTTGCAATATTTGATGCAATGTAAACCTCTTTCAAAGACACGTCAAATTGATTGAAACGTGATCAAAGAAACCGTTCTGACTTTACTTTACTGTATGTTGGCCATTCGGAGAAAAACCTAACTCTATAAGTAGGAATATATACATACTGTATCTTTTATCTATCGTATGAATTTGATATATTTTGAAGAGGGTTATGGGCCTATGGCTAAATTAAACTAAATTTTCGGCATCTCACTCGACAGAATACAATGTTAAGCCATATTTCGCTGACGGAAATTTCGATTAAGACGTTTAAGGTCCAGACAGACTGAACGCGATTCTACAACGCGGCGCGATTTTTCGATTTTCACTGACATATAATAACTTTGTTCCTGTTTTATGTTTTTCAAATATTCAGAAGCGCTATAACAGTTTGAGTTATTTGGTCTGCATATCCTTTAAATTAGGTCAAAATGGACCAATCCAAACCTCCAAAATTTTGTATTCCATTTAATAATTTGACCCTACTGAAGTTTAGGCCGTTTCCATTATTAAATTAAGATCCCTTAAACTGTTTTCGATTGAGTCGCTGTGTTCAATCGCGCGGACCTGCTAGCTATTTAGTTGAATGTAATTCAACTCTCACTGCGTGTCTGCGAGCACTGAAGTGGACAGAAAACCGGGACGCCATAGACACCTACAGCGCATGTGCGGCTTAATCCGTTGATTCCGTTCCTCTGAAACCCTTCCCATTGCGATTACAATGTTCTCTCTATCTAAAAAGCATCAATAATTTTTGCTTCTTCTAGATTCAGCTAGCAAACCAGCTCCAGACGAACGTGAAGGTCCTATAGGAGAGGAGGCCGTAGAGAAGTACAGCGATCCCGAGAAGACCCCGAGCGATGCACCAGAAACTAGTGAAGAAAAACCAAATGAAACAACCCTTGTGGAGACATTTGACAGTACCGCTAATGAACAAACCACTTCGGAAAATGTCGAGCCAACTTCGGCAGTAGACGGAAAACCTTCGGAAGATGACGGAAAACCTTCGGAAGAAGATACAAAACCTTCCGAAGATACAAAACCTTCAGAAGAGGACGGAAAACCTTCGGAAAATGCCGTGGAAAAATATGAACCTGCACAAGATGATGTAAAAGCTGAAGACAGTGCTGCTGACAATAATCAAAGCAGCAACGAGCCTGCAAAAGAGGACGGAAGCCAAGTCGAAGAACAATCCAAGCCAGAGGAAGACTCGGCGAACGATGCTGGGGAAAATGCCGAAGCTGGTAATACGGAACCAGAAGGATCTGAACAAGCAAAAGCGGGTGAAACTCAACCTGAAGGACAAGCAGAGACTCCTGCAGAAACACAGCCAGAGGAACAGACGAAGGACGCTGAGCCTGCAAATGAACAACAGAATGAAAGCTCTGAGCCAGCTGCTAATGAACCTGCGACAGAAGAGGGGTCTGGGTAGTAAGGTTTGCCCATTGTAAAACTACTCTTGAATTAAATGGCTCTGGCCATTATTTGTAAATATATGTAGCTTAGTTTAATAATTGTATACAGCATTCACAGAACACATAAGTTCGCTATGATTTTATACACTATAAACATTGTATCAATGTGTAATTTAATTGCGACACAACATTGTCTATTTTCACAATCACAAAAAAAGCACTTTTCTCCATTAAGCTGCTGCTTTATATATTGGCGCCAATACGAGATCTTTTCAATTGCAAGTTTCACCACTTGACAAAGTTGTCTGGGTTAAGATGGAGGCATCATAATGTAAGGTGCATTCATTCGGTAGTCTATCTCAAATCATAATGTAAGGTGCATTCATTCGGTAGTCTATCTCAAATCATAATGTAAGGTGCATTCATTCGGTAGTCTATCTCAATCGTAACTGCTTTTGTGTTGTCTAAATGCATCGGTGGCTTGATGCCAAAATGGGTTACTCAACAAAAGATATGTCATGTAAAAATGAAGTAAAGGCTTAATAAAATGTACTTAATCACTGCAGAGTTAGGGTTTCAGGGTTAGGGTTTCAGTCATTTGTTTGGCCAACTGGGAATTTGGCGCCACCCAGTAATAAGTGACCGTTATATGTTAAGGGGGTTGCTAAGGGGGGTCTGGGGGTTATACCCCAGATTTTTATGCTTCGGGACACCATTTTCGGCCTTTTCTGAAGCAAATTTGCATAAAAATCGCGACAAACTTTGACGGAATGAATCAACTATGTAAGACTTGTCTGATTTTAATTAAGAAAAAGAAACTGAGAACCTGAAAAGATTTTACTGTATCTGATATTCTGCAGGCGATACTATTTTTCAACATTTCTCTCTTCGATTAGGGAAATTCTAATATTGACGTTCTTGTTTCATTTCATGTAGTTTTGGCGCCTCTTCTCTAAGCTTTTGTGCCCCCTAAAATCCCTGGCAGGGGGGCCATGCCACCGGGTATATATATAACGCGTAAGTAGTCGGTTTTTCACTTTTCCTGAGACTGAGGGGCAACTTGGAAACCATTAGCGCACAGAGTCTATTAGTATTACTAATTACATTGTATCTTATTGAGCCTTTTTCAACAAGTTTTTCATATTTTTAAATAGAAAGTTCTCGTTTCAGGAATGACACAAGACATACAGTCTATTATGCAGACCCTAGGCTAAACTAAATCCCTTATTGGTCAACTACAGCATGAAACTGGGGTGTCCGGAGAAAACAATAAAAAAATTTGTGGTGTTTCATAGTGTAAGACCAGAAACAACGTTCAGAAAGGGTGACTGAGGCAAAATATAATCAGGCAAGTGAATACTGCAGACTGAGGTGAAGGGTAGAAGGTTTAGGTGGATAGATATTTCAAATCTGAACGGGAACAACGGCTACGAAAAATGCAACTCTAAGTCCTCAGACAGGAATTGAACCTGCGGCTGTGCGATTCCGGTGCAGCGCTCTGACCACTGAGCTACAGAGTCCAGTTACCAAGTGTTAACCGCAAGGTTGTGATAAGGTAAATTACAAGATTTTTTTCTGCATCTCACTCGATTCAATCGAGTGAGATGCAGAAAAAAACATCTTGAGGTGAAGGGTGCATGTGCATATCCCTGTATCACAAACACACCTATCATATAAAACCTATCAAACACACCTATCAAACACCTATCGTATTTGATGGTTGGGTAAAACAAAAAGAAACCAAAATACGCTTTAACAACAAAATTGAAGTTAGTTGACAGCTAACATTTATATACTATTTTTTACTATTATTGTGAGTCACTACTATTATGTAGTAACAATATTACAGATTTGCCTGTGCAGTATTGTCCATCTCCACATCACCAACCATTCCAATAGCATCAATTTCAACACGAGCACTCTGAATTGAAATAACATATACGAATGACATATATACAATGTATATGAACGTCTATGTTACACACTATCTTGTTTGCAATCTCACAAACATCAAGTACGCTTTATTCACTAATTTCGGTGCTGCATGCATGTTGCACTGTAGTTTGCTTTGTTCCAAAATAAATTGGCATCAGACAGTATATAACCAAGATGTACAATGTAGATGCATGTTAATAGACACTGAAGTGGAGATTTATATTAATGAACATAACTCTTCGTAGAGCGTGAAAGGTGACAGTGGCAAAAATTTTCATAGGAATGGAAAATTTTATCCCACTTGACTGAAATCCCAACATAGCCTCACCTAACCAGGCTGGCTCATGGCTCATATGAAAACACAAATTTTAATATCCATCAATAAGGACATGCAGATCTCATCAATAAGGGCATGCATGCAGGTGGGTTTCCCAGCTGGCTGGGCTCATAGGAATAGGCCCTTAGAGAGATTTGACTATATTGTACTCATGACTAACCTTGGGTAAGTGAGCAACTTGAAGAGCTACACGTGCGGGATTGGCACCTCTGAAAACTACAAAATTGCAATCGTCAATAAGGCAAATTTATAAGCAGCCATGAAAACATTTTAAAGCAACAAAAAAAGACACTATTTCTTACATTCAGCATAAACTTTATTCATCTCAGCGTAGTCATTGATATCGGCCAAATACACAGTGACTTTTACAACCTTTTCCAGTGAGGATTGTCCTGCTTCCAAAATACTTTTTATATTGCTGAGACACTAGAATTGGTATGCAAGTAAAGGCATCAATACCAATCAGCATGCCAAAGACAAATTTGTCTGGGTTAAGATGGAGACAATGTACGAGGTGCATTCATTTAGTAGTCTATCTCAATCGCAGCTGCTTTTGTGTTGTTCTATGTGCATCTGTGGCTTACAGTAATGCCAAAATGGGTTACTTAACGAATGATATAGCAGATGTTCTGGTTAGAGTTAAACTATTTATGAAATTTGATGCCCACAAGTCTTGCCTTGAGGAGCAAAAATTTAGACAGTAAAAAAATGAGGTGAGATCAATTAATGTGCTAACTTGTTTGTCAACACCTCAAAAACTAATGTGCAAAGGCCGGTTGTTCAAAAGCCGGTTAGCTTAATCCTAGGTTAATGTAAAATTCAAAGCAAATTTCCCAAATGCTCGTTTGTAAACTTGGAAATATTTTCCCAGAAATCTTGTGTGGATCAATCAAAGTTTTATTTTCTGAAGTTTTGAAACTAAACGAACATGCAGACTAAAACAGAGCGTTAAATTTTAACCCAGGTTCAATGCTAATTGTGCTTTCAACATCGGCCCCAGGTCTATGAAAAGGACTATTTATTGAAACCAGCTACAGGGTCTAAAATTTGTTGAACAGCTTTTGGCTACTTTCCAGACAACTGCCTCAATACACCTATGATGATTGACCACCAGATTTACCTGTCTAGTTTGTGACTGAATATCCTCTCCCACAAATTTGGAATCCTGAATAAACAAAAATATACAGCTATCACAATTTGTACTTCAATTGAAATGTTCCAGTTCAAAAAATGAAGCAGTCTGCTAAAAATTCTCAGAAACTTGACAACCCTGACAGATTGGCGGATTTTCAGATTTTGCTCTGGGGGGTGCCGAAAATTTAGGGGGGGTGCCGAAAATTTAGAGGGGTGCCGAAAATTTAGGGGGGTGCCAAAAATTTAGGGGGGTGCCAAAAATTTAGGGGGGAGGTGAGCGACAGGGTGCGTAGTGCCGTCGAGCAAGCTGCAGCAGGGGTCTGGGGGCACAGTTGGCAATGGGGGTAAGAAAATTTTGAGATTTTTGGTCTTATTTAGTTCAAAATCCTTGTTTTTAGTCTTACTTAGTTCAAAATCTTTATTTCAATCACACTACTGTCATTTATCCCAATGAGCATTTAAATTTTTTTTTGGGGGGGCCAATTTAAAGGGTGGGAGGGGAAAAACATTTTGCAAAAAATTTTGGGGTGAACTTGCACTCCCGCATCCAGAAAATCCGTCTATGTTTTAAACTGCACTACTGACTACTCTTCGCAAACCACTTCACCAGATACTAGACAAGTGCACTAAAAGTTCCAAACAAGACACTTTAATACACCTTCATATAAAATCTTCATACCTTAGGATTCAATCCAAGTTGCCCTGCCACGTAAATGGTACGGTCTGCTACGATAGCTTGACTGCAAAATATTGAAATAACAGTCGCTTGAAAAATCATTTTAAAACATCAATCAAATACATTCATCATTTACCTGTACGGTCCAGCAGCTTTTGGTGCATTTGGAGTACTAATTACTCTTCGAATAAGTTTTGAAGCCATGATTCTATTCTATATTTTCTTTGGAAATTGCAATAATAACGCCAATTTTCGCAACACGTGAAGAAATTAAAGAGGGCCGAACAGTCCACGAACTACGCCGAACAATATACGAGCAATTCCGATAAAGAATTATGAAATTAGCCTGCGCATCAACTCTATAAATTGCTATGTAGACTCTGCGAATTCATGACAGAAAACGTGTGGCGAGGTTAGCTCCCTGCATAATTTTCTGTGTAGCAATTGATAGGAATTTTGCACACAACATAATTAAGTAAGATAATGCAAATGAGGTTATACGAAACGTGATGACGAACTCTCTTAATATAGTATATATGAACCATATGATTAATATTCATTTCATTAAAATATTTTGTATTAATTACATAAATATGTGGATTTAAAAAAATTAAGAATGTACTTCTATTGTTGCACTGCTAGCTCTTTGCCAATGGAGGGGCACTTGTTAAAATGGAGTTGATTTATCGATTGAATCAGAATGAATTAATTTCCATGTATTCATAATAGGAATCATGACACAGTCAAGTCTATGTCCTGTTTCCAGTAATGATTTCATCCATAATCTTGCTGCACATAAATAACATACGTGGTACATGAAAACAACCTGTAGAACAATAATAATAATAGAAAACAAAGTAAGAATGCAATTAAGTTATGCCCTTATGCAAACTAGGAAAAATTGTTTCGGAAACATCGTTTCCCAGCCAATTCCTAGTCATGTATGTTTCCAAGTCTTCCACAAGTTGACCAAACCAAGAAACATTGTTTCCGCAACAAGAGTCACGCTGGTCGCACAAAAAATCACAATAATATGTTACGGAATAATTTATGTTGACCAAACCAAGAAACATTGTTTCCGCAACAAGAGTCACGCTGGTCGCACAAAAAATCACAATAATATGTTACGGAATAATTTATGTTATGGGGGACATTTAATTTAACATTCTGGGAAGCGAAAATGTTTCCTAAGGAAATATTGGACTTCTAAATGTTTCCAGATTTCACAATAGGTATTTAAAGACCCTTTACTGAAATAATGTAACAGTTTTACCTTTAAACGGGCCACCTTTAAACCTGTGTGTTATTTCTCCTTTTTTATTCAGATAACCATACCATTCTCCATTTTTATTGTCTGTAAACTGGAAAATAACAAACAGATTTTCTATTAAATTTGTGCCTATGTTTAACTTTTCTACTGATTTTCTAGCATATGCAGGTTATCGATTGATATATCAAATGATTTATTGAACTATTGATTGAATTATTACTAACTATTTGATTATAAGCTTCGGGTCTTTAGGATCAATCTACCTGAAAAATACCACAAGAGCTTCGACGTTTCGAAGGCCCTTCGTCTGGAAGTTAGATAGATAGATAGATAGATAGATATCTGGTTTATTAAAACAACATCTAGCAGTCATTAAGACTGAATTACATGTTAGTATACAACAAAGTCAATGAAAAAAAGTATAAGCTAATTTACATATGTGTGATAATAAAGGTAATGTAAAAATTAGGAGATTTTCTATTTTACAAGATTATGTCAATATTATAAAGTCTATACTGTTTAAGAAAGTTAAAATTATGTTGATATTATTTAAAAAGAATTTACTTATGTTTTTTTCGCATAATGCATAATGAAGGAATTTCCAAAGCGGTCTGTACATGCTTCGGCGGCATAAGTTCTGCAAGCTTGTGGTCCTCCGGTCTAACACAATTTCATTAAAAAGTTTACAGGATAGGAACTCTCGTCTATTTTCAAGAGTATGGAGTCCAGCATTTTTAATATCATCACTGTAAGACATGTCCGGATATATAGTACGCATTGCTCGCTTTTGTATACGTTCAATGTCCTTTGAAAGATCACGTGGCAAAGTACTATGGAACAATTGACATGCATATTCTAAGAAGTTAGCGAAGGGCCTTCCAGACGAAGGGGCCTTCGCTCGAAACGTCGAAGTTTATTTTTCAGGTAGATTGATCCTAAAGATGCGACGATCCTAAAGACGCTACCTACACTGGCAATCACACGTTCGAGATATTCTAAATATTTGATTGAATGTATGTGATAAATCGATATGTTGGTGGTATATTGATTTACTGATACATAATTCTCATGTGACATGTGGTATTTATGAAGCTTATAAATCTGTATAGCAAATGTTGTTGAAAGAAGGGTTAATTTAGGTGATTCGTTAATTGATTAGCTGACTGATAGACAATTAACTAATTGATCAATTATAACTAACCATTGCATCGATCATATTATGGATCATTCCAATAATCATCCAGTCCATTCACTGATTTAGTGATTTGTTCATTGTTCAATCGATTGATTAATTGATCACCTATCTAACAGATAACCTAGTTCGTTGATTCATCGACAACTAATCATTGTATTGATCATGTTGTAGATCACTCCAATAATCATCGTGTTAAATCACCGATTAAGAAAATTTGTTCATTGCACGATCGATCGTTTGCTTGATTATTTTGGCGATTGATTGATCAAAAGATTAACAGATTAACACGCTCCAAACGTGAACTCACATGAGCCCAGGTATAATCAAAAACTCTGCAGAAACTTTCAAAATGTTTCGAACTTCTTGTTTCTCTGTAGGCCATTAGAAATGCAATCAAAGCCTCGCAATGTGGCCACCATAATTTCATATTCCATTCCAGTTGCGTTGGCGAGAAACCATCTGCATCCAAAAAGTAATACAATCCAGAATTCTTAGAATCCCATCCTATACTAAAGGGTAATTCTATGAATTTTTCTATCGCAGTTTGTGTTAGGATTTCATCATTACGGACCAGGGCGTGGTTCAAAAGAAACCAACCCGCTTCTATGGCATGACCTGGGTTGATGAGACGTCCTTGAGATCCTGGAATTTCTTGGCCATTTATATCAACGTTTTCTAAGATAACAGATCCATTTCTCTGAAAAAGTAAATTATGATACGGGCAGTGGCGGACACTTCGCGAAATATTGGAGGTGCGAACTTAGCTTGCCAACATACAACCAACTTTTGCTGCTGTAAATCACACGTCTCGAAACTTTTTTGGCTTAAATTTCATGCAAATTTACTTAAATTATAGCTTATCAAGGCTTTCATGGTTGTAAAATCATAGATACAGCTTTATTACGCAGTTGATCAGCTATCATTGAAAAGCATTCAGTCTACACACCTGGACATGTTTCAAGATTTCATTCACTGCCCATTTCAGCTCTCCTTCATACTGTGAAGTTAAGTCCTTATCATCTTGACAAACTTCGTTTAAAACACAAATTACCATCATTGGAATACTCATTGTATTGACAGGAGGTGAACCTGATAGCTTGGGTCGTCCCAGATCAGAGTCATCCACGTGGATCCAGTGAAGTACTGAGGTCAGTACAGACATTGCTTCTTTCTAGTATTAATAGCTGGTTAATATAAACTTTCTAGTCTTTATTTATATTATATAAATGATGCTACTACAAGAGAATCGATACCAAACAAGCTAAGAAGTTGCTTGACTGTGGTGCATGCTCTACCAACTGAGTACAAAGACTGCAAGTCTGATTAAAAGTGGGGAGACTCCATATTTCATATTTCAAGCTCCACAGTCCCTGGAGTACTGTAATTACAAGATCAAGTTGGTACGAGTAGTTCATTTCCCCCTCTACTGAGTATCAGTTTGTTTCAAGTTGTCCTGCAAATTTATGTCACGTAGGAGCTCATTTTAAGATCAACTGCATTAGGCCTTAATTTGCATAACGCAACAAATATATCAAAACGACAAGTGACTGGATTCCATGGAGAACAGTGGGATTTTGAAAAATAATGGGATATTCCAATCACTGCAGGTCTGTACAGGATCATGACTGGATGGTACTGCTGTGCTAAGGTTAAGTAATGCATAGGGCCCACCCTTGACTAATACATATAAACTAGTCACTGATTTGGGGCATTCACTATTTTTAGACTTTAGTATTCTTTTGTATTCTATTGTGTTACCTCGTTCTTGGAAAAGCCCACTTACTATATTGTCTACCCCTAAATCACGACAGGTTTGAAGATATAGATGGTTCACTGGATAACCTTATATTTATCCTCGCTGGTTGCTTGGTAAAGTCCAGACATAGCCATGATGTAGAAACATTCACAGAATATTGTTCGCTGCATTTTTATAGGTTTTCCATCACAAGTCGTCATGAAATAACACTTGTTATCCTCTGGCCTTTTGAAGTAGGTTTGAAGAAAGTCGCCACCTAAATCAAATGTTAGTGTGCATGACTGAGTGAAAAATTATTGGTGAAAATTATTTGGTAAGTTTTGCTAACATGGATTGTATATTTGATTGTATGTTTGGATTGTATGTTTGGATTGTATAATTATTCGATTATACGTTTGGATTGCACATTTCATGGCTGCAGAAGTTTATGTTGCATGGAGCAACACTGTCTCTGACAGTCTCTGTAATCTACAGAGTCCGAATTAGCGCTTCGCAAATCGCAAATTGCGAAGCGATTTAAATATTACGAAAAATTGCGAAGCAATTTTTGTAAAAGTTGCGAAGCTCATTTAGCGATGCTTGATATCCAGCTGTTCTCCGTTTCACTGGAATGTCTCAGACATTCGTGCAAAGTATCTCTCACTTTTTATGACCGCGGCGTGTTTCTCAGACATTGGAATGTCTCAGTCACTCAGACATTCGAGTCCGGCGTGTTAAGGTACGTTCACACGTTGCGATTTGTCGGGCCGATTTCATATGCACGTTAATGATATTTGAAAAATACGTGGCAAACGTCATCTGGTGACATCATCAACTGAAAATATTCGTCATTAACGTTCAGCAAAACGTAAAATCGGCCCGACAAATCACTGTGTGTGAACGTACCTTTAGGTAGACATCACAGCTTTCAACTCGCGAGATAGCGAGATGGCTTCGATAATCACTTGTCACGCATCGCCCATATGTTTATACAAAGGTGAGAGCATCTGAGCATGCATATTTTTAGAGTTTTAACACTGAAGAGTGAAAACTGAAGCTTAATTTTAGAACTCGTGTTTAGAACAGACCTGGAAGAAGAGGACGAAAGTGAAGAATGCGATGAATTGTAAAATGAAATAGTACAAAGCCTTAAAAAACTATTAAACATTACTGTTAGATATCAAATTACCTTTAGATATTAATTATTAAACTTTACCTTTCGTTTTCGTCTTTATCCAACGCGAAATTACTACAAGCGCGTTCTAAAGGCCGTAGCAAAATCACCGCATGCGTGCACATCCGTTTTATGGATGTTCTAAAAATTTGTGAGGGGGGGGGGTCCTAAAATGTGTATTCTAACGAGAGTATTTTTCAAAAAAATTGCGAAGCTGTTTTTTAGCGATAATTCGGACCCTGATCTAAGAGGCTAACTCCAAATTCAAAATGGGCACTTCCAAACTTAAAAAACTTAGTTGAATTTAGATTCTGGTGTTACAGGCCAACTGCAAAAACCATGTGGAGACAGTGGAGCTAGCTATATCTAAGCCTGGTTGCATGGCTTGGTTGACCCCAGATTCCCACGGCTGCGCCAGCATATTAGCCTAGCTCCATTCAACAATTGGCTACCTCCACAATAATAGAATCTACAGGTATGGCATATTTGGATTGCATATTCGGATGGTATATTTCGATTGTAGTATTTCGATTGTAGTATATTTAATTGTAGTATATTTCGATTGTATATATTTCGATTGCATATTTGGATTGCATATTTCAATGTGCATGTACTAGAAAAGGTAAGAAAATCTTATTCAAAGGATGCAATTTACCTTTTCTTGCAGCATCCAAAATCTCTTCTGTGTGATATCTTTGTGTATTATTGTACAACTTGCAGTACATCCATACCTACATTATTCAATAAACCTTTCTCATTTTGGTCACAACTGCCTGAATATATGGTAAAGCAAACTTCAACAAAGGATTGCCACCCTTCAACAATGAAGTGGCCTTCACTCCAAACATTTAAGTGTTTTTTGCTCAGGTAGTTTGATTCTGAAGACCCCTCGGCATATCGTATATAGATGCTACCTACACTGGCAACCATGCGTTAAAGATTCTTATAACTGAATACCATGAAAGCCTTTGCTTAATTGAAGCCTTGAAGACCATGAAAGCCTGTGCTTAATCAAAGCATCGGAGCTTGCTTTGCCTCGAAGCGTGCTTATATAATCCTTTAATTAAATCAGATATCAACCACAAATATACCTGTCGACCTTGTAACCACCCATATTTTGTTGTATCGTACACACTTCCATCTTTATCCAAACAGTTGTAAAATCCTCTAAACACACACAGAATACTTTGGTTTCATTGTATATTGAATTGATAACCAAACTTTAGAAAATAGGGGCCAGGGGTGCCCAGCCTTAGTCCAATTTCCATAACCTCCTCTGTATATTATATACTGTGCAAGTATTCCAATAGTAAAAATATTTTTACCCATGAGATGTATCATGAGAATTTTCCAACCAAAATTTCACCACATTGTCCAACTCATTTTCAAATTTTGCTTTCAACTCCTTCAGTCTGCCGATAATATCCTCCTCAGCCATTCAACCAAAATTTTGCCCACTATCCGAAATCAAAATGGAACTGTGAAACTAATTCAATAGAATATCTATGCACAGTGGTCAAAATAGAATCGGCTATCCGACTTCAGTTTTTTGTACAAAACTACAAATATATTATGGTACTTACAATACTACGAATTGCGTTTTCAAATACTATAAAGTAAAAATATAGAATTATAGAATATCCACTCCTTCTTGAAGACTTCAAAAGGATTCTATTATTTTGTATTTTGAAGAACATGTAAGTACTTCATGTTGCTTACTAACATAAGTGAAGCTGTACCGTCGTTTGCATCTGAGGATGAACATTGCAAAGTCTTACATTGGCGGACTGTAACATATTTTAGTAGTGAAGAGCAGTGTTCTGGGAATTTAACCCAGAGGCCAAACATACAATTAATTATAGAAATGCTTTTCCTTCTTAATTAAAGGGTATTGGCAACGAAAGTTCGTCCAAATCGTAGAATTAGTTAGTCTATTTGATATGTCAACGAGACGACGTCCCAAGCCCGGGTAACCATTCACAGGCCACATGACTCTGACTTTGTCACAGATATATTTTGATTTAAATATGAAGTTTTTTACCGTCTTTCATATTAAGTCGCTCACAAAAACACTCGTAAGTAATGTCTTTGTCTAGCCATCTGGATAGCATTAGAAATTCGTGCCTCAATTGGTATCTAAATTTGGCCCCAAACATGGACACTGTTTTTGAAAGCCAAACGAAAAGGAGGGAAACCGGAGTGCCCGGAGAAAAACCCTCCAGCCGAAATACAATTCCGAAAGTTTTGAAAGTTTTGATATTCGAAAATTCTTAAGCCGCGCCCAGTCTTAAATCCTAAGGGGCCCCCTTTATAGCCTACATACAAACTAAATGAAATACAATAACATTTACATATAACCTATTATAACCAATACACATTTTACATTAAATATATGAATTGCATGCCATGCATGACTTCGCCATGTTGATTAAGTATCGCCATTTTTGAAGGTTGAAATGGGAATTAGCGCGCGCTATGTACGTTAGTCATGTCAAATTCCCGCTGAATGCGGAGTCTCGGCCATGCCCTTAGCCTAACTTAACCTAGTGTGCATCGCACCTGGTGAGCTTCCACAAACAGGGGTTGGCATGCACTTATAGTAATATGTTCTGTTTGATAGTCAACTCCCATTCAACCTTCTAAGAACAAACATTTTAAACTCAATGTCATTCTTGTTGTGCTCGTGTGAATCGGTATACTTCAACGAATCTAATTCTAAAGTTTCAACATAAGTTTATGTCTTTTCAGAATTAAAACAGGTTGGAAGTAGTAGTCAAGTGCCATGTATCGATGTATTGACATCGCGAATTATGCAAATTTTCCCGGTGACCGATGATTTCTCAACTGAATCGATCGACGTCAACGGCTTCTTTAACGGTCTGAATGATTCCGGATTATCATGCACTAATGTCGTTGTCGGCCGAAATAATTGGTAGATATGGCGTCGTTTTTAATTGTCTCGTTGTTAGTCATTCCTAATTCAGACCGTGCGAACTCCACTCCGGCAAAGATTTTAACGAAAGAAAAATCTTTAACCAAAAGTGCGCAACATCCCAGAGACACGCATTCTAGATAGAGAACAACTCGTATATAGAACGGAATACTCTGGCACAATTACTTTTTACTACTTTTACTACAATAATTAAAACCATTCTTTTATACCGGCACAACATGGCACTTGGCGCCACAGCAATTTTTCGAATGGAAAATTATTGCCGTTTATGGCGCATAACTTGTACTCCTCGACAGTTTTCAGTCAAGATATCCCAAGTGAAAAATATGTTTTGAAGTACAAGTTAGCCGAACGCGCTCGTAACGTACTCCTCTGACCAAGCTCAAGAATAGCCATGCAAGAATAGCCATTTTTAAAAAAAACCTTTTTAAACCAAAAAACTGCGCTTGGGCTTGATCATACGATCCTGGTGGTCTAAAAGCGTGCGCATGCTTTTAAGGAATCAACGTCGGCTTCCAAGTTGGAATCTGAATCGCTAATTCTTTATGCGCCGTCGAAATATGCTGCTGCATTTTGAGCGTTGTAGGTTTGCAAATAATTTTTTTTGTGGAAAACACCATCACGGGCCATTTTTGCCAAACACCTTAATTAGACCAACTTTGAGGTATCATGCACCTAATTTAGCCTCAAATTAAATTGAGGAATCATGCACTTAGAATAGACCTCAAAATTGCATGTAGAATCGTGTACCAAAATTGCATTTTAGATTTTGAGAAATTATGCACCTACAATAGATTCAAAAATTTCGAGATAGTCACGCATTGACTATCTTATGCTATGAGATCGTTTGCATTTACACATGAATGAAAATAACGGAGAGGAAATATGCGACTGCGAAAAAAATATACTGTTCATCAACACAGACTTCTTGTGGCATTGTTCTGCTTACGTGCTGCAAAGGATTTACTACACAGTACGAATATTTTTACGGACCAGTACAAAATTTCATATTTTCACTGTACCAAAAGGTGGGAATCGGTCAACCAAATGTGTAAATACATCCGACTAAGACCACCAGGAGATCTCGGTCCCAGAACAATAACTTATACTAACCATGCACTACTTATTTACGCGTTCTGGATACGAGATTGAACTACAGTACCTATAGTACCTATAGTATAAACCTGAAAGTTTTTGGCCTTCCTCTTCATCTTTCGACCGCGCATCTTTGCACCCCGATTATTCTGTCGTCGCATCAGTCGTCGTCGTCGCCGCCGCATCAGTCGTCGTCGTCGTCGTCGCATCAGTCGTCGTCGCATCAGTCGTCGTCGTATTCGCATCAGTCGTCGTCGTCGTCGTCGCATCAGTCGTCGTCGTCGTCGCATCGCATCAGTCGTCGTCGTCGTCGCATCAGTCGTCGTCGTATTCGCATCAGTCGTCGTCGTCGTCGCATCAGTCGTCGTCGTCGTCGCATCGCATCAGTCGTCGTCGTCGTCGCATCAGTCGTCGTCGTCGCATCTTCACATCCCGATGTATGTCATGTCGTCGCATCTTTACATTCTGATGAAGGTACGTATAAGCTCCAGGTAAATAGTGTAGATACATCCAGTGCAGTTCGTCTTGCAGTACACGCGGATCCAGAGAAGTCGTCTCCCATTTCGAGATAATCTGGTAAGTGTGGCTTAGGATTCTGGTCATTCCTGCTGAGGCCGGCTTAGAGTAGGAGTTAATCCAGCATAATGTGATCAAACCAGAGGAGTCAGACGTAGAAGGCAGGATAATCCAGTTAGGTGCGCCTTAATGGTTAGCGGTTGATGACATAGGAAACTTCAATAAGCAGTATGAATGTATTTCTTCAATGTATGTCCACAGCTCCATGATTTCATTATCTTTCAACCATGAGACGTTTCATTTATATTGGTTGCAAAGGCATTCCCATTTCGCACGCAAATGCAAAATTTCCTATACTTTTGTCGAAAATATTGATCGAAAAACGTACTCAACATTCAATTACTTGCAACTTATTTCATGAATTGTTGCAACACCAAAGCAATGAAATGGATTTTTGGAAAACATTTTCAAATGCAATGATTCCTCCATAAAGTCAGAGAACAATTGAAAGATAGCCGGTGCAAGTTCTTTTATACATCACTTGCATGAAAATAGTTCAACTTAATTTTTTTAAGATTTTAAGGTGCAAGCTGTAGGTTCATGAATGCTTGCATACTTTTTTGTTCATCTGAAACCGATGCAGACAAGAACACTTCACTGTAAACTCCTTGCTTTAAAGGTATTTCTCACTCCTATATTTTAGGCGCTCTGGAGAGCTTTATAATTTTGCCTAGTTATTGCTACAAACATACAGAAAATACAAAAGACGGGCCCTAATCAGTTGTATTTACTCATTGTCCGAAACAACCAGTTCAACTAACAGGGTTGGGAGAACTTAGACTGTAATCCGAAAATTGAAAATTTGAGGAAGGTAAACAGAAGAGTGTATAATGTCTAAGCATCAAATAATATATTCATGAATAATTTTGATAAAATGCCAAACAACTAGGAAAATGTTCCCTTTAGCGACATTGTGATAAAATTTGTCTTGCGACTCGTGATAATTTGTCTTGCGACTCGTCATATTTAGAGCTGTAAAGCTTGACCGTGAGCATATAGCAAGGTCTGGAAACAAGTATAGTACTTGACCGTGAGCATATAGCAAGGTCTGGAAACAAGTATAGAACTTGACCGTGAGCATATAGCAAGGTCTGGAAACGAGTCTAGAACAGGACCGTGAGCATATAGCAAGGTCTGGGAAACGTGTGTAGAACATCTCGAAAACTCAACCAGTGAGACTTCATGTAGCAAGTTTCTGGCAAATCATTCTATCGGTGAACTCGGCTGACTTTCGTGAGCATATAGCAAGGTCTGGAAGTACGAGTGTAGAACACTCCAGTGTCTTCGCAGTTCAGTTGCACCGTGAGCATATAGCAAGGTCTGAAAACGCTCCAGAATCCTGACCGTGAGCATATAGGAAAGGGTCTGGAAACAAGTATAGAACTTGATATGAGAGCATATAGCAGCAATTGGAAACGAGGTGGTGAGACCGAAGCGGGGTCTGGAACGAGCACAAATGCCAAGCTAAGGAGTATGAGAAAATCAACCGAAAGACTAACTCGAAACAGCAAAGAATCGCGCAAAATTCTCGTAATCATTCTATCTTTCTACGGCTGACTTTCTTTTCAAACTTTCAAGCTCTCAGCTCCAGTTGAGCTCTTTTTTGCTCGAGCTCTTGTGAACTTCGCAGTTCACAGTGAGTTCTCGGAGCATGCGCTGAACGTTCTGCTGTGGTGGCGATTCTCCACGCATGTCAGTCGGGTCCGAAGACCTCCCGAAAGAAGTACGCACGAGGGACGGCGCCATCCACCACACGCACACAACTGGCACCCAAGGAGAATCAACACCACAGTCGAACGTCCTGCGCATGCTCCAGTGCAGACAACTGAGCTGTGAAATCACTGGAGTGTTCACAGAGATTCATACTCCAAGAGCACTGCTGAAACTTCAACAGCATTCAGACTTTACACAGAAGGTCAACCATGCACACAGATGAAATAATTTCCATGCTCTTACTCCATTGACGTCCTACATGTTTTCATCAATGTCCTTGCCCTTAAAGTGGCATTCGCAATTTTTGAATTCTATTTTTGCATTTGCGCGTATTTAGGGAATTGCCTAAGTCACCTTTTTCAGTCTCTCTGTTTCTGGAGATGGCGAATGATTCATTCTAAAAAATTAGGAAACGAAACATTGGTGAGAAAAGCAAGCGCTACAATGCAACTATATGAATAAAATCATAGCTCATCATACAGTAGATGCCTTAGGGTTTGCCAGGTTTCCAACAAATCTCGTTAAGGACAGGGGCATAGAACTCCTATTCTGTGACAGGGATCGAAACGTAAGCCTTCAACTCAACTCTACACCAGTACATGTAAACACATGTTCGACTTCGTACAGTAATAACTGAACTAAACTAAGTTCAACGCCATGTGTTTTGACTGTAAAATTTCAAGTGAAGCCAGCCGATTGCCAAATGGTTAAAGTTAGCCACTGCGTTTATCATCTAAACGGCCTCTAAACTCTTAAAGACTAAAATAGTATAGTCTTAAGACTTAAAAGTTTGTTCTTGCAACCTTAGAGTCTTAGTTGTATTTTGCTTTCAAATACTAAACACTTTCTGAAACGTTTACTTAAAACTTCACGAGCAAAATTTCAAATTTGACAAACGAGCTATGCCTGTGAATTAGGCGATTATCGCTGCCGGGCTAGTCACTACAGAACACGCGTTCAGAACGCAGGCAAAGTTGACCCATTTCTTGCCCAAAATTTCATCAAATTCGAAAGAGAAAGCCTATAAATGCTTATTGATCGTTTAGGTTCGTCCACAAACGATTATATCCACATTAGAAACAACATTCACACAAAATATCGAATGCCTGCAGGTCTATAGAGTATAGTCTAAAATATTCAATGTATAGACGAACCTTACAACGTGGCTAGAATTCTTCAAAATTTCGCACTTTTTCTCCAGGAATTTCGTTCTAAAATGAAAAGAAATACAAATATGAGTTACATGAAACTATTAATGGCAAAACTGAACCAAAATTGATAAGAAATACCAGTAGAAAAGCGAGCAAAATCGGCCCAAAGTAGCGACCGGCCATGGCTAATGTCTACCATTCAAATTCAACAAAACGCCTTGAACTAAGTACATTTAGTCAAACGCTTACTTTAAATTACCTTTGTAGGTTTATACATCCTTTAAGAGCAAGATTCTTCATGCTACTTGAAAAGCTTGCTTCTTGGACTTGAGTTCATAAGTATTTCTCAAGAAAATTTTTGCGAGAAGTGACTTCGTTCATAACTTGTGCAAAACTGGGCGTCTGAATGCGCGCTCGGCTTCAAACTTGCCTCGCATGTGACTGTGTGAATCCGATTCGTCAGCAAATTCTCTGCCTCTGATTGGTCGCAGTGTACAAAGAAACGGCTCTGATTGGTTCAATTTGACAGCTTCAATTGGTTTGATTTCCCATAGGCATACAGCTTATTGTTTTTGAGCGGCCGTGCAATTAAAAAAATTTGCATGCTTTGCAAAAATTTCAAAGGAAAGAATTTAACGCTCGCTTGTATTAGGTTGTAAACAAGATTATGCATAATTATGAGTCTGTTAGATCACATACGCCAGGCAACGAAATACTAGAACACTGGAACACTAAGCCCATCTAAGGGATGACTATTACTGGACTTATTAGGAGTTTATCCAGAGCAAATATAAACTATAGTTAGTTTTAGGAACTCCAATTTATGCGGTTTTCATCAGGGGTCAGTTGTATCAACCTTTGTAAAAATGCCTGAAAAACTACAAAACTAGATATACGGATATGGACCCACCAATAAATTTTAATTAACTAATACTAAAGCGGTCAAACAAGGTTGAGAGTTGATAAGAGTCAATGAGAGTTGCAACTCTCGCTCGCGTTTGACCGCCAACTCAATCATCTTTGTGCTGGTACAAGGGGGGACATTCCCCCCCCCCAATTTTTTTCTGCGCCTCCCCCCCATTTTGCCCCCCTAGAATGTCTGACAATATCTATTATTTTAATTCGTTACATCACAGATACTTATGATTAACCTAAAATTAAAATACATAATTAGAATACTAGCGCAATGAAGCAAACTGCACAACAAAATAACCATAGGAGGTATATCTATACAGTAGCATTTATGTGAAAATAGGTTTTGCCCCCGCCCCCCCCCAAAAATTACTTTGCCACTCAATTGCCCCCCCCCCCAAAGTTTGAGGCCTGGCGCCGCCACTGTGAAAGTTGATGAGAGTTTTTGCACGAGTTTGACAGGTACGCGTCGTAATATCCTGTCAACTCTCATCAAACTCTTGCTCTCATTTGACCAACTCTATGTTGAGAAAGCCAACTCTATGTTGTAAATACATGAATATATATTGTTGGGTTGTTATACTATATGAACACTTTGTAACATATTTTGAGTATCCCTGCAGTATATATATGTAAACAGATTTTTTTAAATATATAATATATTAAATAATAAGATATAAAAATCTCATTTAAATTTGAGCCCTGGCGAAACCTTGGCTGGTTACCAGTACTACGTCTGCAATTATACCTGTTCTATTGAAAAAGATTTCACCTGCGCAATGAAAGTTTTGATCTTTTGTCTTTGCACGGCGCTGTACAAGTGACCAAAGTAAAACAATTTGAAGCTCTCGATAAATATTTCCACATTCAAAGGAAAAGACAACATTTATGGATATATAATTCAGCTTGTTTATTAGAGAAGTCATAGCCATAGCTGACGGAGATAACTATAGGTAAGATAGAAGGATTCTTCATAATGAAAGAGATCGCGAATATCATTATCACGAATGTGGACTAATTAAAATATCGATATCAAATTTAAATTTTGAACTTTATAATATTCTAAGCATGCAACCAGTGCATAAAGTTTAAAAATATTTGAAATGATTGTCTTACAAAATTTAATAACTAAAATCGTTTGTCGTTTATAGTGGAGCAGATACTAGAATGTTCAAAATTTATTTATTTCATGTTTACATTAGAGGCTGTTGACTGTTGTTATTTTAATATGAAAATAAGTTTCAGATAATATAGACTTATAGTGCCAGCTAGTCAGTGGCGTACCGAGAACGTTTCCACTGGGGGGTGCTCATTTCAAAATTTATCGACGACGCAGGACAAAAAAAAGCGTTGTTAGTTGCTAAGCCTCAGCGAGCGCACAACGTTATTAGTCCGTCAGCATTTTGGTTCAGCAAATTGTTATTGGGCGGGGGGGTAACCTAGGGGGGTCTGGAGGCATGCACCCCAGGAAAATTTTGCATTTTTGAAGCCTCAGAAGTGCATTTTCCGTGCTTCCTGAGAGAATATTTAATCAAAAATGATGAAGTTGTTACACCTAAGAATTCAAGATTTTTAACACACTTTTAACTTTTTACAACCTCATGCCCAAGTTTTGAAATAATGTTTGCTCCGTATACAATTACAAGCGTCAGTGAATTCTTGGTTTTAATTTGTTCCATTTAAATTTGATATATACACAATGTGAAAGTAACGACAAACTATTAGAGATGAGTTGATTGTAGTTGGCTCTGCAAGAAATAGCTAAAGTATGAACAAAAGTACAATTCTGGATGAGCAAATTGCTGCCGACGGTCCTGTGGTTGCTAGAAATTTTAAAATTTACCGACCGCTTTCCGCTTGGTTTCAAATACCGACTACCACTATCAATCTTATATCAATTTAACCAGATGCATTCCAGCATTGAAAACAAAACGAACAACAAAATATCCAACTCCAACACCGAAGCAACGTAAACAACAACGACGGCGAAGATTGCTTTACTTTTTCCATGTTTTCCATCTATTCAGTGCACAGTAGCCTAGTCTCTGGCTTTCCAGACGCGAGCGTGACGGAAATGGGCGAACTGATGTGCGCTAGAAGGCCTAGCACATTTCGCAAATGCTTAACGCTTGATTCCAGGCTATTCCTACATGGCATTCGAAAAATTAAATATCAATGAAAGCAGATTCATTTTAATTGTATGCTAAGTTATGGTTTAAGTGTATTTGACCTGTTTATGTCTTACTTATTGAACGGCAAAAATGGTTCCTAAAAGCCAGGGCAAATTTGAGAATTGTGCTAGGTCTTCTAGCTACCAGCCACTCCCCAGGCTTCTCACTCGAGCCTCTAGCGCACAAAGCATTGCGGATGTGAGATCGAGCCCAGGATTTTGGCTAAGTACACAGTTAATTTTCTGTGCTCTTTCTTGTGCTAAATTTATAAAACGTTTTCTCATTTCGTTTTATAGGTGTAATGAAATGGAATAGAAGTCCAAACTGAAATAGAATGTCGGGAAACAGAGTAAAATTTGAGAAGATATTCGGCCGCTCCTTGGCAATATTCTGTGTCACAGCCCTTGCACTAGCCAGTCTTATTATACTAAGTAACCAACGCTTACCCAGCCGTGCAGTCGCCTTCGTACGATCGCTGGCGACCGGAAACGATCGACTTGGAATTGACCAATCAGAGAGCGACATAGACTCCGATCTTGAAGACGACGGTCCACGACTTCCTACCGATGTCTTACCGAAGGCCTACGACCTCAGCATAGCCGTGAACCTATCGACTATGACATTTTCGGGCGAGGTGAAAATTGCAGTTTTATGCAAAGAACCGACAGAGAAAATAGTTCTCCATGCAAAAGATATGAAAATTTTTAAAACCAATATTACCAAAGCAAAATCAGGAAAATTACTAAAATTGAAAAACAAGTATATGAAACCAAAATATGATCATTATATAATAGAACTTGATGAAGAACTCAAAAAACACAAAATATACGTAATTATTATGAAATACTCCGCAAATATTTCAAAAACATTGGACGGGTTCTATAAAAGCTATTACACAACAGAGCTTGGCGAGAAGAGGTGAGTGTACTGGGAACCGGAATTGACAAATCTTACCGGTATTTAAATTCGCGCGTTGTTAGAATTCTTGCAGACCATAGGTGTGCGAAATTAAAACTAGAAGCGAAAAATCATTTGCACGAAAAAAAGGGTGCTCCGTTGCTGCCGTAACACGCGCAAAAACAACCCATATGTACACTTTTGCGGGCGTGATACAAAATATTGACAGTTAGAAAAGCAAATTATAGATTATTCTGTATGACAGTGAATAGGTCAGTGATTTGCCATTAAATTCGTTGTCATAGCTAACCTTTCAGCTTGCAATTTTCTCGAGTTCAGGCGAGTTTTACTGCGTGAAAATATCGCATTAATAAGGGTAGGCAAATTTATATCGCGCGAATTTAAGACTGAGCGAAAATGAGTACCACGCATATTTAGATCAGACAAGCTATGGGGCAACAAATTCTAATTTGCAGGCGTTCTTGGACCTTGGTTGAAACATAGCTTGTTACACGTGCGGTGCCAGTGTGGGTAGAGTATAGCAAATATGGCGGTTGACTGTTGTGTAAAACTACCTGAAAAATACAATGAGAAATTCGACGTTTCGAGCGAAGGCCCTTCGTCTGGAATTTAGTGTGACGAAGCCCCTAAATTCCAACCGCGCGCTCGAAACGTCGAAGTTCATTCTCATTTTCAGGTTTTTTTATATAGCTTATTACAATACAGTTTAATTTATCTCTCATGAGAATTAAAAAATAAAAGGCGGATTCGTCGATTCGTCCTCTTTTGCCACCCTTCCTCAAGTGTCCACTACTGGGCGTATATTCTCACACAAGTCTCTTTATTTCTTAGGCCGTTGGTGGCGACACAATTTGAAGCAATAAATGCACGCAAAGCATTCCCATGTTTTGACGAGCCATCCATGAAGGCGAAGTTTACGCTGCACATCTCACGTGATCCAACCCACCAATCGCTGTCCAATATGCAATGTGACCATGAAGAACGTAAAGGCATTGATCTAATAATAGACCACTATGTCACCAGTCCCCCTATGAGCACGTATCTGCTCGGCTTTATGGTGCTTGATTTTAAACACCAGGAAACTACCAGTGCTTCAGGGGTAAAGGTAATCCATAAAGCAAAACATTTTTGCCCAGCCTATTACGTCACTATTTGTATCCGTATTTTCAATTCATATTTTCTAATCCATACTTTTCTAATCCATTAGATTCGTGTGTACGCTCCCCCTGCAGACAAAGAAAAACTTGGGTTTGCACTGAACGTTTCTTCCCAAACTTTGACATTTTACGAAAAGTTATTTGGATCAAAATTTCCTTTGAAGAAAATTGGTTAGTAACATTTTTTATGCTTCGTACTGATCGTATTTTCCCAAATATCAATAGTTCTAGTTATATAATATATTAGTGTAATTAATGAATGATGAAATATTAATGTTATTAGTATTATACTGTATCAGATATAGAATATAATATAATAATAAAACCAAGAAGTGGTTCTATCAGATTTACAAAGTTCTTATCGTGTTCGATTTTTGCCTCTTGATTGGACTGAGGATTATTATTATTATTATTATTATTATTTAGTCTTTATTAAAATGTTTAGACACAACATACGCGTGACTTTACATGGGACAATTCCACACAATTTCTCGTTTTCCCAATTTCCCCGTGTTGTTGATACTGTATGTAAAACATGGTAATGTTTAAAGAATTCTTAAATATTACATATTTACATGATTTTATAAAACTAAAGTTAGATATAGTTAATATTGTGTAAAGCTAAAAAGTGAATGTTTATATAATACATAATTAGAAATTATTAAAAAGACATCTATTTATAAAACATCGCTTAAACCTTTCAGTCTTGACTTGAGGGAGGATAAAATTGTGATCTCGTGTCCTTAAAGTTCTTTCTTTCTTTTCTGGGAGGAGTTCATGAAGAACGTGTTCAGTGTTGTTAGATATTTTTTCAAATAGAGCTCTATCTCTCTCCTCGAAAGCGAACACATAATCAAATCTATGGCCGTATACCCGTATCGATGGGCTCGTCTGAAGAATTTATCTATACGTTCTAAATATATATTTTTTCAGTAGCGCAGAGCCCCATACTTCGATTGCATATGTAAACAGGGATAAGATTAGAGTTTCAAATAATTTGGTAAATTGGTCGAGAGGATAACCATATGATTTACATACTCTTAGGATATACATTCGACCACTAGCTGTGGACAGCAAATTATCTACAAGTAGATCCCAACAGCAAGGGTCGTCTTGAAAGCCGACATCAATTTCGTTTAATTAAGCCATTTCTTTCGTTTAATTATAATTCCATCAATTGGAGAGGGGAGCTGTTTCAATGATCTTTATTTACTTATAACCATTTCCCAAGTTTTGGATAGATTTAAGGTCATTCTATTTTCATCCGCTTCTTTCATCATCATTACAACTAGCGTCAAGACTACACACTTCCCGAATTTGCTTGAGCGCATTGTATGAGACAATATGGTACGAAATTGAGGCTGGCAATGGCTTAACTGCATGTAGCCTGAATATATTCACCATTTGAAAGAGAAGTCATAATTTGTAATTGTTTAGCTTCCGCCATTTTGGGTAGTAAATTCAAACCACTGATTCAAGTCCAGTACTCTCGGAGTACTAGACATGCTAAAATGACAAACTATAGAACAAACGTTTATAAATTATAACTATCCTTATTTCGCATGATATAAGCGAAAACGACACTTCGATGATGCCACCCAAAATGTTCAGCATGACGTAATGTTCTTGCGCGATTGCGCGAGCCGAATAGGGTCATATTGTCAGCCTTAAGGTACGTTCACACACAGCGATTTGTCGGGCCGATTTCAGATGCACGTTAATGATATTTGAAAAATACGTGGCAAACGTCATCTGGTGACATCATCAACTGAAAATATTCGTCATTAACATTCAGCAAAACCTAAAATCGGCCCGACAAATCGCTGTGTGTGAACGTACCTTTAAGCGAGTTCAAGCTATTGTTTCAGGGTTTGCTGCACTCTATAGTAAATATGGGAAGTGTTTATCATTAATGAATTTTACAAAAAAATAGTCTTTTTTTTTAATTCAGACTTGGTTGCGATGCCAGACTTGCGAAGCCTTGCGATGGAGAACTGGGGCCTAGTTACTTTCCGTCGTGAAGTTCTTGTGTATGATGAGAATTTCGTCACAGCTTTCACGAAGGAGAAAATTATGTACGCGATTTCTCACGAGCTGGCACATATGGTGAGTATTTTTACATAACACATTTATTTATAGTAGAAATCGGTTAACATAGCAGCCTAGTCCGTTAAGCTAATATGTTCGTGTCATTTCAAATAGCCTCCCCCCCCCTATTTTAGATAGAAGAAATTTATTGAGCCCCTTTCCTGTGTTTGAATGAATTTATCACATCATATTATTATACCTGATAAAGTAAAACTTACAACAGTTTTCCGGCTAAATCAATTAACCCCCTCTCTACTAAGTTCCCCTCTTGGATTTGTTTTTCGATGCTATATAACGCTTTGTGTTCAGAGGAGCTGGCTCTTAGAATCTATAATAATGATTAATATATATGTGCTGAATTTTATTGATATAAGTGTGCTTTGTTTCACGGAATGTTGGAGAGTGCTCAAATGAGCAGCTCAATCAAGTTAGAGCAAATGTAGTAAAGCTTCGCTTAAGCCTGGTTTACATTTAATCGTAACGATCGTGAAAACGTCAACATGGCCGATGCAATAGAATGCAGTCATCAAAGACTGATTTACATAGAGCAGACCAATGACAAGATATATATATAACCAGACTATTTCACATCATCGACATGACTTATTCGCGACAGTTACGACCCATTAACCCACGCTTTACTTCAACATCTTCGCTACGGTCGATTTCATCCGCGATTCCACAATTTCCACTTAAGGTGAAACACGTGGTAGTGAATATTTTGAGTTGAGCTAACCTGTTGTAAATCTTATTGAAAATATTTCAGTGGTTTGGTAATTTGGTGACAATGAAATGGTGGGATGATGTGTGGTTGAATGAAGGATTCGCCACATTCTTTGCATATCTGGCATGCTATAATATCGACAAGGACACTGACTCGGTAAGTATTTACCAACTTATTTTAATTCACTAAACTGTGATGGAGCCCAAAGGACAAAATGTTAAACCAGGCAGGGGTGTGACCTTATTATTTTAGTTATTAATTATATTCATAGTGTCCGTTATAACCATCCATACGGTAACCGTCCATATATATCTCTATAATGACGCTGTCCAATTAGGCTGAGAAATAATGTAAATAATGGACGGCCTGGGATATTTGGTATCATCAAACATAATGCCGTAACAGTGGTCGGTCAGAAATGAAATTGTCCCAGTCTGATTTCGTCCGCATCTCATCATTAAACAGACCTAAGGTTAAAACGTTGGAAATAACCAATTATCTATGATCCATAATATTTTTGAACGCGTTCTACGTGGCATACAACAAAATAGATCAATATCTACACTTTTGTTTCAATTTTAGTTAGCGTTATCTGTAATACACCGTTGGAAAGACGCACTCAATGCGGATGGAAAACTAAGTACTATTCCGTTGACTAAGCCGATATCAAAACCAAAAGACGGGTACAATTATGACGTTTATTACAGCAAGGTAAGGTTACTGATCTAACAATTTGGACTGGACTGTGGATCTTCCATAGATGCATGAAGTAGTCAATGATGAACAAGAATTGGTGTGGTAGGGAGGTCAATTATATGTAGAAGGGAGGGGGCTAGGGGCGTGTCCTCTTACTTTTGGGGGAAAAAGGATGTCAATTTCATCATTCAAATTAAATCCCTGTAAATATTCAGTTCCTTTTATATATAAGTGCAATGTATCGATGGATATCGATGGCTCGATATAATTAAAAATTTCTAGTAGAGTCATTACGTAAACCAATTCAAATTGAATCATATATTTAAAAGGGAACAGCGTTTTCCCAAGCATGCGCCATATTTCATTTTAGTTCTATTGATGTCATCATGTGGAATCATCATTTTGCTTTAAGGGCGCGATGGTGTTAAAAATGTTAATGAATACACTGGGTAATTCTGCATTCTTGGAAGGCTTAAAAGTAAGTGTGGTGAAGTCAACACTAACATTCTACCATAAAAAACCGTAGTTTTTGCACAGTTTCACAGTCAAATCTTGCACAGTTTCATTTGTATACGGCAAAACGATGACACGTGTTCGGATACCAGGCCGAATACAAATAAAACACAAATGCATAAAGAACTTAACAGACTTATAACGTCTTCCAGCAAAACAATCATATTTAAATTAAGTGAATATAAGTTGTAAAAAATAGAACAATCTGATCCAGCGTCACTTATAATTCATAGATTTACATTCGTGAAAGCAAATATGGAAATGTCGAAACTGCTGACTTGTGGAAGGCTTTGAGTAAGGTAAGTATTTGATACGTTGAACAACAAAAATGATACCCTGTAGAGGTGGAACAGAAGTTTGGCCACGTAGAATATGATAATTCAGTCTTCAGTGCTCTTATACAGCTAATTCAAAAAAAGGTTGTCTTTTGCAAACCTTAAACTTTAAAACCTTAAGCCTTAAACTGATTTTCAAGTTCAGAAATGGAATATGGCGGCCATTTATTGGTGAAATGTCCTTGTAGGGAGATATTAATCATTTCACTCACAAATGACTGCCAAATTCAATTCCTAAACTTTATACTTGCGCTCCCATTGTGCTTTCCGCGCTTAGAATTTAAGGTTTAAGGTTTAAGAGTTTAAGGTTTGCAAAGGACAACCTTTTTTGAATTAGCTGTATATCATCTATTATAACTTATTATATATTATACTATCATCGAATTGTCTCTGTCATGCAGGTTGGCAAACGTCTTGATTTATCACGACTGATGAAATCCTGGACGGATGAGGAAAGTTTCCCAATTGTGACACTGAAACGTTTGAAAGGCCCCGAGAAAGATCTAATACTAGCCAAACAGGAGAGTTTCTTAGAACATAAGTTGGGACCCATAGACGGCAAATTAGAGACTAAAACGGTCGGGAATAAATCTTCTGATCAAACTGATTATAAAGAAAGGCAAAAACTATCGAGCAGGTATGTGTACTTAACTAAAAGGACAGGGTTTCATATAGATCCATTGGTAACTCTAATAGTTAAAGGGCTTATGCAACGAAAATTCGGTTTGAATAAAACTCTCCTATTTAAGATAACTTTTAAAGTTATGAAGATTGACGTTTGCAGCTCTTCCATATCCCACTTCGTTTTTGAGATATTAAGATGTGTTTGATATTTAAATAACATCACTGTGACATCACACTGCATAATGAATTGTTGAAAAATCATGGATATCTTTGAAATAATTGAATTAAATCACTTGACACTTTGCATGTGTGGTGTCCTGCAATGGGCAGAAGCAAATGTACAGTTTAAAGACGATTTGGTTAGGTAATCTCAGAGATATTCGTGATTTCCAACAATTCATTATGCAGTGTGATGTCACAGTGATGTTATTTAAATATCAAACACATCTTAATATCTCAAAAACGAAGTGGGATATGGAAGAGCTGCAAACGTCAATCTTCATAACTTTAAAAGTTATCTTAAATAGGAGAGTTTCATTCAAACCGAATTTTCGTTGCATAAGCCCTTTAAATTTTAGTTGAGGAATATATACAGTATGAATGAGTGGTCGCGTGTTGTATAAGATACAACGTTTGTGCATATAGCTTGTGATTCATATTGATGGAAACGTTCGTATTCTCCAATAATCTTAAAGACATGAATGTTATTTGGAAGTGCAGGATTTTGTTTCAGATATATACGAGCTCCTTCACGGTCATGATTTCCTCTCATGAATTATTAACGAATTACAATTTTAGTTAAATCAACATGCCTTAGACATTGACGATGGACTACTTACTCATTATTTTCCGATTACAGCCTATGGCATATTCCACTGACGTACACAGTTCAATCAACAGCTTTCAAAGAATATACTGTCTGGCTGGATAAGAAATGGGGTAAGAGCCATGCACCACGCCACCAGTTAGAAAAACGAAGTCAACCATGCTATAATGCATGCACAGTAATATATTCAGTATGCAGTTGTCCCAAAAGGATCCCGACTTTTTATGTTTTATATTTATTAGAAAAGCTCAGCGTTCTAGATCCAGTGGGGTGGATTAAAGCAAACGTGAGAGCCAGTGGTTACTACATCGTCAACTATGACAAAGCCAACTGGATAAAACTTATAAAACAACTGAAACATTACCACGTGGTATGTGAGCAAAATGATTTTGTTTTGAACACTGGTCTTGAAATAATTTGTTCGCATTTTATATGCGTTTATTTTTTTTGTTTGTTGTCCTTGACGTGTTTACTTCTTTAGTCTTTTTACAAATATGTTTATTGGGCATGTCTATTTTGTTTACTTTATTGTATTAGACAGTTATATATGTAGTATTATTTAGTGCAAAATTACTTATTCCAGGTGTTTTCGCCATCGGACAGAGCAGGACTAATTCATGATGCATTTGTCTTGGCATGGTGAGTTTATACCATGCTTAATCAACTGATAAGAAAATCTTAAAAGTTACGTTGCTCTGAAAGATAATTTACATATATCGTATATATGGCGTCTATATATCAAGGGTGAGGTATTAATTGGGACGAAAGTCCTGTTCAACATCCCAGTCACGTAGGTTGTCTTGTAATATGTTATGTAAATCATTGCTTTTTGTAAACATTTGTGACGAATTGAATAATAATAATAATAATAAAAAGCTGATGTTTGACCATGGGTTTTAACTTTATACTTGTGAAACTCGTAAATAAATTATGAATAAGGTCGTTTTGCACCCGATGGAATTTCAAAGTTTATGTCACATGTATATACCCCCCTCTAAACCTCTATAAATGAATCAATTCATATTCAACCTATAGTTCCAATTAGCGTAAGTGGTAACCTTGAAGACGCGACCCCCCATTCAATATTGCTAAACCAATTTAGATGAGCCCATTTCTTTTTGAAGAATAAATTCTGTAAACGATATTTAAAGTTACGTGTTGAGTCAAATCCTTATTAATTATGTTACGAATAGCTTTTACCTAACACCTGTTGAAGGATTTGCCTTTGATGATGGTAGATTAAAGTTATCACAAAAATAAGTTTTAGTCAAAGCTATACTAATTTATCATGCGTTTTAGTGAAGGTATGCTGGATGCAACGATTCCTCTGAAACTTATCATATACATGACGAAAGAAGATCATTTTGTTCCAATGGAAATGCTGAGACAAAAATCAAAATGTCTGGAACCGCACTTCAAAAAAGCCGGAATAAAGCGACTGTACAAAGAATACATGTGGTATTCACAACAACATTTACTGGATAAACTTGGAATGAAGGATAAAGGAGGCATATTAGAACAGTAAGAGAAAATAAAACTGACTTTATTTATACTGGATATCTCTATTTAGTTCTAAACTGCTTTTCCTATGACAGTAATCCTATAATCCTAATTTTGGTTCTTTCCCGCACTCGTTGTCGAACATTGAGCTACGAATTTGCGCCATTCTGTTCTGTCTTTTATTCCGTTCTTCATTCCATCTTGAGCCAGATGTCTTTGCATCGATCCATGTATGTCGATTGTCTTCCAGATCTCTTCGTCTTGCCATTCTCTTGCACGTTTGTGCATGTCTTTCTCCTTTCTTTTTCCACCAGGCATCCATTCATTCCGTGCAACTTATCATCGTCCATTATCACAATATGTCTCGGTAAGTAAAATTTGGTAAGCGCGCTCACGCACCTCTTCATTCGTGACACGTTCTGCCCGGTCTTTTGAAGGTGAATCATCGATGATAAATCCATCCAGTTTTCCATCTTTCAGCGTCAGTTACCACTCGCATAAAGAAGTATACCAGTTAGAACACCATCGCTTCGTATATTCTGATATTCTCCTTCCACATTGATATTTCACATCTCCAGACTATGTATGTACACTTATCTGTGTCCTTACTCATGATAGCATTTTAAAATTACTTCATTCTCTTTCAAAAACAATTTGTAGGATGAATCGTCACAATACTTTAATACAAGCAATGCATCATAAACCTGATGTCAAAAAGAAGTTTCAGAAAATATTCCGGAATATGAAAGATAACAAAGATATTAGGTAAGGAAACCGACGAATTGTCCTCATGGTAATAAATTATTCGTGACTCCTTCAAATATAGTCAAAAGTCAAAGCTGTTTTTATAAAAAGTCAAGGCTAAAATGGGAAACATTTTAATAGTGAAGAAGAAATGTTCCCCATTAAATTTAGAATAATTTTGTTTCACAATTGGATTATTGTCTCGTAAACATATATGTCTTATTAGTTATCAACTTTCAATCTGAATGTCTGGATACGCTGCAACCAGCATTTATTTCAATTTACTCAGAAATCATTTACTCTACTGAGGCAAATGCTTCTGAAATAATGTTTCCTGGTTTACCCACCTTTGGGAAACATGGCTAGGAAACAATGTTTCCTGGTTTTCCCATCTTTGCCTTTTGGGAAACATGGCTAGGAAACAATGTTTCCTGGTCATGAAATGCAGTTGCTCACATTTGGAATACATGGCTATATAGGAAACATTGTTTTCGCAACAATATCTCTTAGTTTGCCATATGTTCATAGTTGTTAAAAACATAATTTTCAAACGGTCCATTTTATGAAAATAGCATGGATTCTTCTACAATTTAGAATTTTATATTTTCATGAATTCTTCTTTAGGACAGCTCCAAAGAATGTGAGTCCAAATTTCCGACGCCTGGCTTTAAAATATGGCTTCAATAAGCATGATCCCAAAGATTGGGAATATTTATGGGACGTATACCAGAAGTCTCCTTGTGATGCGGACAGACGATTTTTGAAAAGTTCCTTGGCTTCATTCGATAAACCTGATCTATTTACCAAGTAAGTTTAATAAATATTTGACCATGCATTGTGAAAATCATGACATTGGATATAAACCACAATGACATTTTCTGTTTCTCTGATCTCTCGATATCTTGTCTCGTGTTTGAGATATTAACTTTAAAATATGCAAATTAAATTACTTGTGACCTGCATCATTATAAGTAACTGGAGATTTGCAAAATTCTAAATATACATTTGTACGTATTTGTCAAAATTAATTTAAACTTTGAACATCTATAGCAATGGTATACAGTAATACCCAAACTCTCTTTGAATGAATTCTGCTTAGTAGTTGCAGAGATATTCACAGTTTTGTAAAGTAAATATCTGGTGACTAAATGATGTTACAATTAAGGCAGTAAAAAAGTTATCCCAAGAACAAATACATGAACAAATATTGATAAGTACAATAAATTATATCCTTTTAAAAGAGAATTGATTGCCAATTTTCTCTCAAGATCAGCAGGCTGTACATTAATTATTGTGTAAAAAAGTAATTGTTACTCTTACTAAATTTTAAGCTATCGATCATTCAATTTATAGGAACTTACAATACAGTTTGGATCTGACCAAAGTTCGCTCCCAAGACGCTCTCCAGTGGTTGCACGAGTTAGATTCTAACTCTACGAATGACCAAGTGTGGACATTTGTCAAAAACAACTGGAAGGTACTAAGTGATAGGTAAGATAAGATGACAGCCATATAACTTATAATTTCAAAATATATCTGCAAGTTCTTTATTATTGTGGAAAACACCATGGGAGATTTAACGTTGATCACTGTTCGTCACAATATTTTATAACTTCTAGATTCGGTAACGGTGGAATGCTAGAGGAACTCGTTAAAAGCATAGTAAAAAAATTCCAAACAGACGACAAGTTAACTGAGGTATGACATCGATATATCTTCTTTTGCATTCGCAGATAAAACTATAGAGGGTACTCAGAGACTGCTTACCTCCGCCAGCAAATGAAGTCAAGTATTCATGCATAAAATAAAAAACATGCATTAATATTGCTTACCTCCGCCAGCAAATGAAGTCAAGTATTCATGCATAAATTATACATGCACTAATTATGCATTCAGTTCTCTTCAGCGACAATTTCAGCGACTGCATACCTCCGCCAGCAAATGAAGTCAAGTATTCATGCATAAATTATACATGCACTAATTATGCATCCAGTTCTCTTCAGCGACTGCTTACCTCCGCCAGCAAATTAAGTCAAGTATTCATGCATAAATTATACATGCACTAATTATGCATTCAGTTCTCTTCAGCGACGCACAGCTCCGCCAGCAAATTAAGTCAAGTATTCATGCATAAATTATATACATGCACTAATTATGCATGCACTAATTATGCAATCAGTTCTGTTCAGACTGGGAAAGCAAAACAAACTTTTGTAAATTTCTCATCCAATATTTATCCAAATCGAACAAAAATTTAATCGATTTGTCCTTTGCCTATGGTCATTAGCTCCCCAAATTTTCATATTGAAATGTTTGATATTTGTTGAGTTATCGTGCTCACAAACAAACACGAACACACACAAACAACCCCAGGCGAAAACATAATCTCCTCCTGGCTGAGGTAAATATTGCTTATTCTTATGTGAAATTTTACGGTTTGTAAAGAGAATTTAAAGATTCCAATAGACAATTTGCATTATAGTTTGGTTGCGAAATGTTGTAAAATGCGGAAAATATAGCCTTGCAAATATAGCCTTGTATACTTTTGTATTATACGTGCGGAAATTCCTACCACATTTGAGCCGAAAATGGTAGGAATTTCCGCACGTAATACAAGAGTATACAAAATTTGCAAACTTTGCAGGGCTATATTTTCCGCATTTTACAACATTTCGCAACCAAACTTTGCAATTTTACTTATCTTATTATGTTCTTTGTAGCTGTTGTGATTGTTTCCCTTTTCCTTGCCTAGAACAAAATTTAGTTTATAATGCAAATTGTCTTTTATCTCAACGATGATACTTTTTCACAAAAGATTCAAAGCCAGCAGAAACGCTATAAATAACCAAGATTTTTTGGGGCATCTCGTTCGATAGAACTAATAGGAGAAGGTGTTTTGTAGATGGAATATAATGGACAATAATATATATTCCATCTACAAAATACCTTCTACTATAAATTACCAGCACTTTCGATCTCCCTTACACAAAAAATCAAAGTAATTCTCGATAAAAGAATCACCGAAAAGATAAAAAACACCGGAAAAATATAAATAGAATTTCAATTCATGAAAAAGCGCATAAAAAAGTCTAAAACAAACTCAAGAAAAAATGAGAAAGATTGTAAAGATAGATTAAGATATATAGCATTTGTTTCATTTTATAGGTTAAAGAATTCCTCAATTCAAACGACAAGGATTTAGTGAATCAAGTAATGAATGACAGCACATTGGAAAGTATAAATAATGTCATCAAGAAAAACAAGGGAACTGTGAAACACATTAATGTGGAAAAAGCAACAAAATGGTTGAAAAGATATATGAAAAAGATACGAAAACTAAAGCACAAACAGTAGGATAGGTCTAACATTTTTGATATAGTTTTAACACTTGATAGAGAGGATTTCGCCCTCACTAAATTTATTTATACTGGTTAGCAAGAGAATCTTGAATTAATCATAAAAATTTTATGGCATTTTAATGATTTCATAGATATCTATACGACGTCAATTCTATCTTTTAAACCTTTTAATCAAGTCACTAAAACAGTAAAGCAGATCGTGTCGTTTCATATAGCCAAGATTTTAAGCTTCCCCATACACCCTTCGGTAAAGAACTTTACACAGAACAAACTTAAACCTGTAAAAAATACATACTACAGGAACTGCCCACAGAAATCCAATAACGCCGGATTCCCAATGAGAGACCGAGAGAGACAATTTTCAACAACCTTTTTCTAAGTTCATTGAGAAATATTCTGCAATGGCGCGAACTAGTCATAGGCATGGCAATTGATTATTCAATATTAATACATTATTCAGTCCATAAGGCGTGAAATCCAAAATCATTAAAGTACAGAAATTTAACATCTTTCTCAGAAGTTGCATTATACAAAGTAGAATGCAAATAAAGGCATTGAAAAGTGCGCTTCAATGGTGTTTTAATCAAGAAGTTGAATAATTTTTTCATCAGTTTGCCGTGAAAACATTTGTTCTCGCCCGAAAATCTCGAACTTTCCTGCGATTTTGTTTTCTTTTTCCGGGCGTTTCGAAATTGACAACAGTGACAAGTTCTGCCTCCATATTTTTCAGCGATTTAGCACTGCTTTTGTTATTTTTAAGATATTATGTACGGAACAGTAATGACTAATGGTAAATATGGTCCTACTTTCTCTAATTCAAAGTCTCGAACAACTTTCCCCAACCCTGCTTTCAGAATTCATTTTTACCAAAGAGTGATACTTCTTTCCAATCTATAAGTGTAATTAAGTAAGTAAGTAAGGACAGTAAGTGGCGGTGTGCTAATCATCCTTACTTGAAGCTGAAAGCTGAGCTGAATTACGAAGGACGCAGCTCGGCTGATCGGGTCGAAGGATTATTAAACTACGCCTCTGGCTGTAACCGTATGACTCGTGTTTCTACTCATGCCTGATCAGGGAGCACAGCTACGATGGAATGGTCAACACTCAATGGGTCCTACCACTGGCTCCTACCCAGCGAGGTAGGAGCGTAGAGGAAAGAGCCTCGGTACGAGGTTGTGGAAGGGTACGTTAGTGTCAATTGGGATTATCTGAACCCATCCCGTCAACAATCCCTGTGGGAGGAAACCTGAGTACGCGAAGAAAACCCACGACTTTAGTAGAGCGTTGACTAAGTATCATGAGTCCACAGCGAGAATCGAACCAACCATCTCAGGTGAAAGGCGCTTGCTCTGACGACTGCGCCACTGAAGCCGGCCCCTGAATGAACTTGGAATCGGGCAAAGATTAAATATCAAATGAAATGAAATTTCCGATCATTTGTAAGATTTTCTAAGAGAGCATTAAGATATAGGTAAGTCGCTTTTCGAAATGTCTATAATTATATTAAAATACAGGCCGAAAACGTTGCAGTTGGAAAGGACTAGAAAAATATCAAACTGGGAATATTAATATGTTCAACAGTCTTGTCTTGGAATGCCATATCCAATTAATCATACAATCACTTCTGACCCTTTCCTTGCTGCACATGTGTTGAAATTATTAATTATTTCTCCTAAAAACTGATAACTGTATCTTTTCTTTTAATGCCATCGCGAAGAATCTATTCCATGCAGGAGCGGAGATGCGTGGGATGCGAAATTTAACAAGATAAGATAGCGAAAAGATGGAATTGAAAGGCACATACATGCACAGTTGACGCACTTAAATTAAACGAGTTCCCTCGCAAAAACTGTGCTGGTTTTTTGAAAAAACAAAATAAAAAAACCTTCATCTAAAACATCTTTTGATTTTCATGAAAGTGAGCCTCTGTTCAATCAATTCATCCCGTGTCTGACCACATGTTTTTATGATAGAGATACTCAGTTTAGCTCTATGATGGTACGTAAGATCGGGTGATTAATCTGGCAGAGGTTATAACCTTATTGAAATTATATTACTTGGAAACTATCTTTGAGCTTAGTAATTTTATTATGATTTGATTGCCATCTCCTACGCAGTTTTACATGTCTCTGAATCTGTGCATGTATGGTTGCGCTAACATATGTTTTCAAGAAATTGATGGTAAAGCCGCCTGGTTAATCTTTGTTAAAATGCTACAATTTGGGAATAACCATAATTTAATTCTGATCGTCACAAGTCTGACAAATAGAAGAAAAAACGAATGGCGGGATGACATTTGGTATATATATACCGGGTGGGGCAAAAAAAGTACGACTGTTTGATTTAGTATATTATAACTTAAAAATTAAAAGAGCTATTACACTTAAACAAGTTGCTTTGCATTCCGCGATGTCTAACTTAAATGTGATATGTGCCATGTGCATTCAGTTTCATCCAATATTGACCGAGATAGCTGCGTTTAAACCTGAGTAAACATTTTTGGAAGTGTCGAGAATTAGCTAAAAATGGCCTATTAAATAATTTGACATCGCTGAATGCAAAGAAACTTGTTTAAGTGTAACAGCTCGTTTAGTTTTTAAGTTATACTAAATCAAACAGTCGTACTTTTTTTTGCCCCACCCTAAGCTATAATGCAAAAGCTCACTTCCCTTGTGGTCGTTTGAGCACTCTGGCCCCAAGACACTTCACGCATGTCTGGATGCGCATGTGTCTGAGTATTGTACCACATGCGCTTGGTGAGGGCAAGAGTATGGTGTATAAATACGAAGTCACTCGCATCTAGACTGCGTTACAAGCTGCACTGACGAGCCGTTGAACGACGAAACATGCATGTCTGCAGATTTGACTATATATATATATATACTCAATATGAATAAATGCATGGTTATACACGAATGCTAAATGGCATGCTTTTACTTTTATCATGCGCATCAAACAAACTATAATGTCTTGGAAATTTAAAAAGAACCTTGCAAAATAGCCTAAACTCCAAAGTTTTAAGTATTAAATAAACTGAAATTTTTGAAAACAACTCATGAGAATATGGTCAGTTTGTATATACTAGCTCATAGTTCTATCATGGGATTGCTCGAATGATAATTGCCACGCTTTTAAGGACATAAAAACCTAAAAAATAGCCTAAAATCCACGGTTCTGCAGGTGAATACCTACATCTTTGGTATATAGTCATCAACAGTAATTTTTTCATAGTTCTACCCTGGGATTGCGCGAATGCTAATAGGCATGCTTTTAGCACTCATTATCATTCCATGTCAAGATTATGAATGCTGAATGAAAGGATTAATTTGCGTGTATTTTTTGAAAATTATTATCCCAGATGTTCACTGAGATAACATTCACGACAATTTATTGAGAAGCTATAGTGACGATTCTCACGTTCAACCGTGGCCATTATAATGGAATTAATTATAACGGAATTTTATAACATGCCATTGAAGCTCTTCAGTGAATTAGTGTGTCGAAAGAGCTCTTTGGGGTGTTGATGGCACAGCAGGTGCATCCGCGTGGTTTCACTGCAGGGGCCGGTTGTACAAAGGCCGTTTAACTTAAACGGTGGATAAGCCAAAATAAAAGAACACTTTCACACATTTTGTGAAGGCTGAACTTAAATCTTATGCACTTAATATGTAGTTGCAAACATAATTGTTCTATTCAAGTTCAAAAATTTTAGCTTGGTTATTCGCTGAATGTATAGATTTTATCGATATTTTCGATTTATCCACCGGATAGGCTAAACGGGCTTCGTACAACCGGCCCCAGTTTAATAGATGCTTGACTCTATCAAACAATGCATGCATCAATGCATGTTAATTTGCGGTGGTACTCCGGTTTGACATGGTGCGAGATGGCCCTTATACACGACTTGAATGGTATTGCGGGTAATGAATTATTGATGGTGGCTTTGTAGTTCATGCTTTTAGCCAGGAATCCCAGGATTTCAAAACAGGCTGTCCAAAAATGTCGTGGACGTGATGGCCATATATTTTCGTGGGCATGCGTGCATGGTTCCGAATTCGTCCCGGTCTCGTGAAGTTGTGAACAGTAGCTACTGTAAATAATCGAATATTGAACAATATTAAGTACGTCATAAACCTATGCAATTCACACGAACGGAAACATAACAAAACTAATCACCGCTGCGAGGCCCATCAGGAGTTTCTATAAGCTTCAAAAACAACAATATTTATAGATCAAACTGGCATAGTTTCATGGTATTAAACATGGACTCATACACATGGTCATGGACTTAAAGCAGAAAACCTTCAAAACGTCTTCAATATCGCACTGAAAACTTTTGAACTTGATATAGAAAAACAGCAGACAAAGTTATACATATAATTTGTATTGATTTTCATTATATAACACATTTCCGTTATCTTCATAATTCCACAACTGACATAATTGGAAAGCAATTTTGAAAATGAAAAAAATATTTCACTCATTCGAAAACGATTGAAAGAAGGAACATTGAGAGTCGTTCCAGTTAAAAAGGCAGAGATTTAGAGTTAGGACTGCATGTCTGAAGTTCACAATGCGATTGAAAACCTAAAATTTCACGGCAAGACTTCAGTCCGAAGAGTATAATGGGAATGACATATTTTATCGGGTAAAATGTATTATAAATCTCCTCTTGGGATTAGTAAGTGGTGAGCATTTATCATATTTCAGTTCATATTTAGCGAAGAATATGACATAATTATATAGGCTTACGAGATACACAACTTTCGATGGAGAACTATTTTCTTGACAGAAATACTGAATAGGACTGGAAGTGTAAGAAGCAGCTTCTTACTTGCAAACTTCATTTGTAAATTTCTGTACGCGTTGTCGCCGACAAATTAAATGCAAACCATAAAAGTATGCATGCCTGCCTCTGGGAATTACCAAAACAAAAAGGAGCTAACTAAAGTCATAGGCTAAAAATATCAAAATTAGGTATACCCATCTTGCTGTTCGCGTTTGGATTGTACATTTGACTATGGCATGTGACAACCTTAATACTATATAATTATACTATCTTACGGAATGTATCAAAATATGAAAAGAACGTTAACAATTCCCTTAGTCTTAGAACTACTGATACACCATTTCCCCCGACGGCTACGATTTTCCTAAAAACAGTTTGGCAAAGCCAAAGATTGGGAATATAAAAATTGATTGAAATTTCAATGTGTATACTGTACAAAACTATGTACAATTCACAGTTTAAGAAGTACAGCACTTGAATCATGATAAATTTTGAACTTTGAGTCCAGATGTTAAGTCCAGTTCTTTTGGCAAGCGCAACATTCTCTTCTGGGCTATGCTCGTAAACACCACTCGGTTATTCCGGTATATAAAAAGTAATCTACTTTCTCAAGGGTGGGAACTAGAGTAAATATCAGCCAGACAAGAAAAAAACCCAGGAAATAGGACACACCATACTATCAGATCAAATTTTTAATAAATACAATATTCTTCTACTATGTACAATCTATCCAACAGTTTTAAGTGTTTTATCATTTAAATAAATGTAAATTCGCACTTCGCGAACGTTCGTGTGTTGTTCTCTGTTTAATACAGGCAACGCAAACAAATGCACATGTAAACGCGTTTCAGTTCGTTGGGTAGATGGTTGTAATTCTTTCCATCTCCCGTGTACAGATGTAGAACTGCGCGAAGAACGTCCAATGCTAATATAAGTAATAGCTACCTTTTAGTCTTATCACTTGCAAACCAGTTCGCGTATCAATCAACTCTGTAATTGCCGACCCCCAATCGCGACGCAGTCATTATAACGCTTTAATAGGAACAACTTACTAACAGATCCAATGCAAATTAGATAGTTGGTTTGCCTGAATAAACCGTAGTAAGGCAAAATAAACCATCGCATGGCTAGCAATTGGTGGTTAAAATAATGTTATTTTTGCAAGTAAGACTAATATCTTATTGTCTGTGGCTAATCTAATTCGCCAGTCACGGTTAAAACTCACAAATCATCGCAAGTTAATATGGCTTTAATTGCAGTGAAATTGAGAATAAATCTCTGCAATTTGGCAACACCGGCTAACATGCGGTTAATGGTCGCATAACCGCAAAACTCTGAAACAGACCAAAACAGAAATTGATTAGATCGCATAATCATAAAATAAAGCACTTGCATAACTTTTTGCACAAAAGAAAACGACATGCTATAGACACGGAGTCTCGAATCACGAAACAGTTATTGATTAATCAATTTATTTGTCTTTCCAGTCGTGAACGCTATTAAACTTCAATTCAAAGTTAAATAGCGGAAACTATCAATTCCGTCACGAAAACCACCAAAACGCGAGCCACGCAAAGATTTTGGAAAACAAACAAAAATTCACGGGTGCAACTCTCGCTTATCAGCTCTACTAACGTCATAGCATAAGTGGGTTTGAATTAATCTAATAGATTGGTATGCGCGATAGCAGTTTGGACAATTTTCACTTCAACCACTGATAGAAACAATCTGCCGTCTTATCTATACGCTTCAATGAAATACGGCAATCGTATCGTATCATGTCATGTATCACGAAAGTGTGGACTGTTTACGTTTACGAAACCTAGCAAGCACAGCCAAATTTGCGCAATAACTTCATATTAAATTATCGCGCTGATTTGGTATATTTGGTCATATACCCTGTAAATATACTGTAAAATTTTAAAGTAAGAAGCATATTCAAAGTTGACCTGAAATTATGAGTTTAAATCTAGCTTGGGTTAACAAATAGAATATAAAACTTCAAATATTTGACCGAATTTATGGTACGAATTCATTCTATGTCATATTTTCATCAGTGCGAAATTCAACTTTTTCATGAAGCACGAGAATCTATTTGGTTTCGCAATTTTGAGCATGAAAGGGTTGAAAAATATAGCTATGGTGATTGGTACAAAATTAATCCTTTTACTTTTAGGCGCAGGATTTTAACACCATACATGTATATATATATATACTCTAATAACTTAGAAATAACAAATAACAAAAATAAACTCAGGCATTCATCTTGCACTTCAAGTAAGAAAACCCCTAATAAGAAATGTTAGTCTGAATTAGAATTTGCGAGAGAAAATTCTGTACCATTTGCATCAAATTATTTTGGTTATCTGAACGCATTTAGTTCGAAATGTCCTTAATATATAACACTCCCTGTTGAGACCATTTTGCTTTGGCACTTTGCCTATGGCTATAGGCAAGGTCGCAACGGGAAGACTATGGGCTTATCTTAAAATGCCAGCCATGCATAGACTACTGAGTACTGGAGATATTTTTTGTATGAGCACAATTTTAGTTGAAAAAATACGGAAATGGGCCGAAATATGAAACACTAAGCTTAATTATTTGAAGTGTTTACGCCAAGATTAAAGTTAATTAAACGAGATTTAAACCCATATTAATAATATGCATGCAAAGTATATTAACTCGAAATTACTATGAGATTTCATTTACCCACATATATTCGGACTAAATTGCAGAATAGTCTCAAATAAGCTGAATTCTCAGTTTTTGAATACAGCTCCATTCTTGAATACAGAACGTACGCAAATTTGGCAGCAAGCACTGCTCCCAAACGTAAACAAATACAAATCAAATTGTTTTCATTTCAAAGGTTTATTGGCAATTGTGATACTATTACCGTGTGTTGCCCCGCGAACATTTGTTTGTCGGCGAAGATAATTTGCCCTAAGCAAACCTGGAGGTCAAGTAGATTGATGTAGGCAGAGTTCAGCTAGCTACCCTGGTTGCCTAGTTCGGTCGGCGGTTCCTTGGCATGTCGGTGTGTTGCATTGGCTCTGACCACCATGAAAGGACTCACAGGTTTCCTGTTTATGCTGACACCAAACTGCTGCCGATAAAATTACAAAAACTTCGGTCAACAAATCCGTCCTTGATGCTGTCAACAGGCGCTCCGTTTTTGATTAAAATTTCCGCGCATTCGAAGTTCCCAGCGCAAACAGCCGCTTCGAGAGCGGTCAACCCTTCTGGAGTCGTAATGTTCAAATCCGCACCGTTTTCAACCAATATTTCCGTGACTTCTTCCAGCCCTGAAAACGCCGCATGATGTAGTGAAAATAGTCCGAGTTCTGCACCGCGATTTACGTCAACACTATCTAGTTTAACAAGTTTTAAAATTTCCTCAATGTTGTTCTCGAGCACAGCCGAGTGAAGTAGAATCTCGGGCATTAGCGAGACAGCTCGTTTTTCTTGTCTTTGTAAGTTGATGTTCTCGTTCAGAGCATCTGAGAATGTTTTGCTCGGTTTCCCACCAGGGGAACAAGGCGATAAGGGAAAGGAATAGCGGTTAAAGTCTGAGATGGTCGGGCTAAGCGGTGCCTGCATATTCTCTTTAAAAGCCATAGGCTGGTTCTTCATGTTATTGCTTTGGTTTGACGACACACCATCGGGAAAATGTCTGGCATGTCTTCTCGAGTGTAAATTTTCTGGTCTTGCGTTGCGACTGAGTTGGTCGTGCATGGTGGATATTACAAAATACTGGTCCTTCTCCAAAATATAGGTCAAATTAAGGTCGCTTTACTTGTAGTACAACGCCGAGTTTAAACAGATTTAAATTTCGCGTGTCGTCGCTTTCAGTCGCTCTTAAAAGGCTTGCAGTCCCTATAAGGTTTTAATAACCTGCTGAGTTGTAATTCAGAGCGAATTTCGACTCCCTTTGAGCGCACACAAAAGCTTTCTTCCTTTTATACAATTCGACGCAACCTGATAGGTCGGATGCTTAGGGAAGCGGTATTTGATTGGTCGGGCGTTTAAGGCGCTCGCTTCTGATTGGTCGAACACAGACAGAGATGACAGGTGATTGGTGATCAGCGAAGACAGGTGGCGGAAACGACTAATCCGGCGAACAAACAACGTTTGAAAGCAGTGTTCGGGGTGCTTATCAACTTGACACACACAAGCCCGGTTTCCGACAGCAACAAAGACAGACAACATAGGCTAGGTTAAGCTATTCCCTCATCGGATTCTATACTTATAGAGGACATATTAATCACAATGTCATGCCCTAAGGGGTGCCTGACCTGTTAGCATATAGACCGTACGTACATGTACAAAGAACCAATATAAAAAATTTAAACTCAATTGTGCTTATCTATTCTAATACCAGGAAAAAGGAATTAAACCTATACTCATAGTTATGAAAAGTGTTGTTGTAAAAACACGAATATAAAGAAGATCACAATGCCTTGTCCTAAGGAGTGCCTGACCTAACAAAGTAGATCCGTAAAAGATACAAAGAACCAAGCTTAGATGCAATTTTTTTGAAAACTGTTGCTGCATGAAGAGTTATAGAGGATGATGATCACAATACCTTGCCCACTTGCCCTAAGGAGTGCCTAATGATGTAACAAAGTAGATCCGTAAAATTATCTACTTATCTATACCAAAAATCCACTCATTGAAAACTGTTGTTGTACGAAGAGTACTCCGGCTTATCCTTATAGAGGATGATCATCACAATGCCTGGCCTAAGCAATGCCTGGCATAACAAAGTAGATCCGTAAAAATACAAAGAACCAAGCTTAGACTCAATTCTGCTTATCTGTACTAATGACAAGAGGATCATAAACACAATGCTTTGCCCTAAGCCTAAGGAGTGTCTAATGAAAGTGTTACCTAAATCCTAAAAGTACAAAGAATAAATTTAAGACTCAATTCTATTACAAGGAAAACAGAAAGATCGTCCATTGAAAACTTCAGTGTTCCGTCAGTGCAATCGTGAAAAAGGTTGGCCTTGGATGACATGATTAGGAAGTCTTATGTCACACGTATGAGATTTTTCAACCGACATTTTTTCGAATTCTATATCTATTAAAGCCACATGCCAAGTATCACGCTTTTACTTACGTGTGACTCACGATTTTGATCAAAATATCACGATCGATTTCTTACTGAATCTCATGATAAAAGCAGATAAATGCCAGTATATTAGCACACATCAGCACTAAAAGTGGTAAGATAAGTTAAGATAAAAAATCACCCTGATCAACCACATGAGTGATCGCTCAGTCCATGCATCTTCTCATGTTTTTTATACAGTTTACTTAGTTATCTCACGATTTTTCTTCTCTTAACTCTTTTTTATGTTTACAATGAATATGTTGGCGAGTCTATAAGAACCACTTCAACCAATTACACAACTTCTAAATATCATTACAAATTCAAAAGCACAAATTCAAACCCATACATTTACATAAGCGTACGAGATATCTTGCAACTTAAAAATTTTAAACATTATATTCTTGTAATGGTCGGTATAGTACGTGTTTAAAGCCGATTTCAGAGCCATCAATTAGCAGAGCTAGGTTAGGTCGAGAGAACACATGACAGGAAAATCGGTTCAACATTGCCAAATCTGCAATGACCTGAGTATTTTGTTTTTCTACTTTATCAAATAATCAGGCAAAGTTCGGGAGGTTATTTACCATTATTATAACACTAAATTTATCATCGTAGCACAAGTGAACCGGTTATACAGTCCAAATCAATATACAAAGCAGTTTTAGCGGATTTTAACTTGCCATCCTTCCTGCTGTTGGAATATCACGCCTCCGTGGCTAGGTCCGAAATTTATGGCGGAAAATATATTCATATTGAAGAGAATTTGAGTCTCGGTTTGAGTGGTAAGACAAATTGTTTTAGATTTTGAACACTTAACAATGCCCGAGATACTTGAAACTCTTTCACTTAACAATATTTTGAAATGAATCAATCGACGCCAAGTGGCTACGTCAATGGATGATTTACTGATCATCAACTCCTCCGCAATGCATTGATGCTATATAAACAAGGGGAGATGAGCGCTTGCCCGTGCTTCTGGTAACAAGATAGAATACACTTTGCGCAGGTATTGCAAATATTCCATACAGTGACGTAGACTGATGATAACAAGATAGAATCGTACACTTTGCGCAGGTATTGCAAAGAGGGGACCGCGTTCTGAATTTCACCCTCCAACGTCAACTTCATACTTTTTATCGAGATTATCTGAGCCCAAGACCTCTAAGGCGAAAAGAGAGTCAATTGTATTGATATAGAGCTGCATGATGATAATCACTTAGATAAGGGGGGAGGGGGTGTACTTATTATCCTTACTTGCAGCTGAGAGATAAGCTGAATTGCGAACGAAGGACACAGCTCAACGTGACCGAGTCGAAGGCTTTCTAGGCGCATATGGCAGCCACCTTTTGCTCGCCATCAGGGAGCACAGCTACGGTGGAAGGGCCAGTTAGGGGTTAAACCCAACCCACCCTGTCAACATTCCCTGTGGGAGGAAACAGGAGTACCCGGAGAAACCCACGACTTTCGGCAGAGCGTTGACTAACTGGCTTTTCACATAGCTATCATAAGTCGTCCCCAACGGGAATCGAACCCACGATATCAGAGGTGAAAGGCGCGTGCTCTGACGATTGCGCCACCGAAGCCCCGTTATGACTATGCATGACACTCATTTTGACCAAACACTTAGCGCCAACCTCTTCCACCCACTAAACCACTGTTACTCAGGCTATATCTTATAAACTCTGGGTAATTTGCGCAAGGGTGATTTGCGCAAGGGTAATTTGCGCAAGGGTAATTTGCGCAAGGGTAATTTGCGCAAGGGTAATTTGCGCAAAAAACACACAATTATCTATGCGGCTATACTTTGCAAATTTATTGCATATGGTGCATGCATGTGCCTTTCACCTTCGTGACCTGGTTATCATGCCAACAGTATACAGTTTTGCAATTTGAGTTCACCTCGCTTCAACTCTACCAAACATCGCAGGTTTTCTGCGGGTATATTAAAAACTGATTGAATGATTTGTTTAGTAGATCAATGACTTGCTAATTTGTTATCACGAGGATTATCTAACATAATTTGCAAACATTGCGACTGAACAAACATTGACCCCAGAGTGTTGACCCTGTGATAACACAGTGAAAAGTGTCTAGTACTATCTCAATTTACTGGCGTCAGTCAGTCAATCAGAACAATCTAGCAGTGGACTTGATAAAGCGCACAAACAGCATATCTCATAAGTTCAACACGACTGCTGACAAAAACATCAACAAATGTCATCGAAGAATAGGTCCGCATTAACAACATTTTTGTGGGGGATCAGTATTTTAACTCTACTTTGAGTTATCGTTGATATCATCTACCTATTAGGGAAAATATAAGAACATATATGGTCAATTGGTCATAAGGATCGAAACTCATCACTTCATTGCCAAGATAAATTTACTAAGCAGTAACAGTTTCCTTACTGGACCTCTAGGGAGAACAGTTTAGACAGGCTTAATAGCTCTCGTTATAGCGGACACCCTGGGGACCGTCATTTAGTGTCCGTAATAGCGAGAGTCCGCAATAGCGGGGTGCGATGAAAACATCCCAATTTTAGGTTGTAAAATGTCACTACAATGTATTACTCCTTTTTGTTGATAATGTCCAGTTTATTTCAAAGTAAAATGCCTCGAAAGTAGTGTAAATAAAGCGGGAAAAGATCGGGACATTCTATATTTTTCTGTTTGTCAGTTTTGTCGACAGAAGCGATGACGCACGGAATCTTCAAAGTACTTCCGCTGATAAATAGAAACAGTAAAATATGTCACTGTATAAATTAAAGTCATTCACTTTTATATTGTGTCTAGAGAAAAATACGTCCAAGGTGTCCGTTGTAACGAGAGTAGAACAATAAAAATGTTTGTTGGGGACCACATGAAGTGTCTGCAATGCCGTAATAGCGAAAGTCCGTAATAGCGAGAGTTATTTCAATACATTTAAGTTCTGCTGGTCTATAGTAATTTGTGCATGCGTGGAAGTGCATCGATCGTCTCTAATATACTGTAACTCATCCAATTCTTCGCACTTTAAATATTACAAATGCTTTTGATGCATTGAATATGTAACACCGAGGTATTGATTTGAGTACTGATTCTAGATAACTGCACGGGTGAAACATTTAGTTGAGCCCTGACGATGTATAGGAAAGCGCGCGGTATTTGCACTCAAGGTGACCACATACTGACGCAGGTGACTCACACCTTCGGCGACTTGCAAAAGGAGTGTCGGCGTCTAGGGCAGGGCGCAGGTGTGAGGCAAAGAAGCACCGCCAAGTGATTTGAAAAGTCCCATGTCTAGGGCGAGGCAACTATAAGATTAGTGTAAATATATATTTCAAATATTATGTAAGGTAACTTGTGTTGTCCAAATGGAGCCAAATCACTTGCTGAAAAGTTAATTTCTGAATGTCCCAACGAAGCGATTGATCCCTCTCTCTCTGGTTTAACGCCCCTAACCCCCATTGATGCCCTGAGGGATGCCCATGCCCATCATGCGAGACTTCCAGAAATATTATATGCGGGCGTGATAGCTCAACGCGGGATATCTACACTGCACTGCTGAGTATCATTCAATTTTATCATCATCTGGCATCGTCCGCTACATTCTCTAAATACACACTACGTTAAAAGTTTGGTGTGTATCTTAGATTGTGATGTGCATATAATATTGTATAACAGTGTTCGATCATCATATTTCTATCCTCGATGGTTAGGAGCGTAGTTACGTAAAACCAGATCAAGATAATCCTTGGAGCATCGATCAATTAACTTTTCGGACATTGATTACTATTATTTTCAGCAAGTGTAAGGTGTTGACATAACGTTAAACATTGGCCTTAGATGGGAAACATTTATCTTTCTTACTCGATCTCTCTAAGAACGGTTTTCAACTACTTCTTATATCAAATTCATCAATAATTCATGACAAAAATTCAAAGAAGTGAATGTTTCATAAAGGTCCGTAAATCTTATACAGATTTTGTCTTGAGATTAGCGTAACCCTTTCTTTGGATTTTCTCAGCTAAACAGCTAGCTTATATCTTTAAAATAGTCGGCTAATAAAATTGGGCTCCATCTTCCTAGGAAGAATTCTCGGATGGGAAAGAGTTGCCTGAGTAGTCTAACCTTTTATGTAAGTGAGCTGTTCTTTTTAATTATTTCTATAAAACTTTTTATAAATAAAACTTGAAGTCTGCCTTGCTTTACTCTGATAACTTTTTGGTCGTGTCGCTGCATAAATAGCGGTTTTTTACAATCATATTGTATTATTTCGTATTGGTATTGTTTAGTTTATGACACTAAATGCCATGTTACACAGGACAATTTTTGCTGCGACTTGCAACGTAATTTCTGCACAGAGCCATGTTATGTGGAAATGCACGGAAAAACAGTAAACATGGCACGCGTTTCACTTCACCGATATTATCATTCTCGTTCATTTCTTTGTTGCCTTCTGGGCATGTTTAGCAAGAAAAATATCGGCAAAGTAAAACGAGATTCACGCTCACAATTTCTCTGCGAATATGTTTTTACCTAACATCGCTCTGTGTCCGAAATTGCGTAGCAAGTTGCAGCAAAAATTGCCTCGTGTAACATGGCCTTAACTGGAGCCATAAGCCATTAATCAATAGACTGTAATAGTTCGATCTTAGTCAAACTATATACCATTGAACTCCGAACTTTTGATCCATGCAGCTATACTTATATGTACTGATAGGAAGATTTAGAATGATACTAGGGACCTTAAGATCTACGACGACGCGGCAGTCGACAACGCCATATAAATATGTGAATATAAAGAGACCGTGATTGAACAACGTTCTTGTTTTAGCTCAAACGTTTCAACTGCAGTTATCGACTACAATGCAGGCTGTAAAAACAAACGCGAAATGCAGCTATTCATCCTTCTGACTTGCCGTCGTCCTGAGGACGTAAAAATGCTCTAGTTGGCGTCGTGAAAAAGACAGAGACGACGTCGAGAATTCTCTTGGGACTACAAGTTTTTCCATTGCTTTATTACAAGCGAAAAACTTCATTGTTAGAAGGGCCGCGTCGTCGACGTTGGCGTTGTAGATCTTAAGCTCCCTATTGACAAATCTCTTATTAAACCGCTTCTATATTCAGTTTTAAAAAGTTTGAGCAACAGATGTTATTCGCAAAAGAGGAACGAAAGGGTAAGTCTCGGGTCAAGTAATTCATTAGGAAGTTTTTCTATGAAAACTGTCACATTCTAATCCCCAATGACGGGGACCACTATCGTCAGATCGATACGAAATAAATAATTATCTGGCAAACTGCTCTCTCTTGACGTCACATCTGATAAGGGGCTTGAAAATTGTCATCAAACAGGCCAGAATTATAAACATATTTCAGAATGATGTAGATATTTAGATGACAATGATATGGCATATTTCCAGTTTCACGGTGTTACTGTTTGTGTTCCTCGTCAGCGCACGGAGGTCGATAAAGGTCATGTTTGACTGGATACGCGCGGTAATATCCCGTCAACTCTTGTTCTCGTTTGACCGGGGCATGAGAGTTGATGAAAATGAAATGAAACACTTTATTTTAAGGAAATGCATATCTTAAACCTGCTCTAACCTCCCGCCTCCTCCACTATCCCCCCTCACCTGCAGTATCAAGCAACAATTTGGGAAGCCTTCGTCAAAATTTCATGAAGTCTTCTGCAGATCAGAGAGATTCACTCTTTTAAAATATTAGTTAGGACACTTTTATTTTAAAGAAGATACATATTTTACAATTTGCTGTCAAATTCTCGACCTCCAGCATCAAGCGGAGGTTTTTCGTCATAACTATTCGCGAGTTCAAGTCTTGACGTGGTAGTTTGGAAATGATGATCCATCGTTGAGCCTTGATGCGAACACAGTCCGAAGTAGCGAAGAATCGCAATCAGAGGGATCCAAATTAGCGCCAACAAGATAAATATGATGGCTATTGCAAAACCCCAGCCTGGAAAAGTAGTTCGTTTCGTCTTACCCTGAAAAGAATGTACATACAATTGGTAGCCTTCAGTGACGATACATTTGTTCAGTGTTCAAACTCTTTCAAATGGCAATTATCAGTGTGAACACAGAGTTGCAAAGCAGCTGCGGGTATGTGGGTACCATCCGCGAGGAAGGTTTACTGAAATTGAGGAAGGTTGAAAGTAAAACACCTGATAAAAGATTGCAAGTACTGCAATGGCCAACTGGCAAACCTACCCAGGCAAAAGCCTGTATTTGGGCAAACCCACATTCCTACCCGGAGGAAGCTTGACGACGTTTTGCAACTTTGGGTAAACACTGATATACGTATTAGAATATAGTTTCAAACACTAAACCGGTGCTTTTGAAATGGAAATAAGAACCAGTCAAAACAGACTCTGGTAATTTCATAGTAAACACCTGTTATATAAGAACCGTTTCAGCCTAAATAACCAGAACCAAAAATAGTGGTTGTTTTATACAGGTTTTCAATGTAGTTGTTCTTTCAAGCGAGTTTCAGTACTCTACAACATGAGGTTTCCTGAAATAGGAAAATTTCAATAAAATGTCGCGATAAATTTTCTTACCTCTTCTTTAACCCAAACGGAGTACCCAATCCCCTCTCGACCCATGTCCACCAAGCCAGCAATGAAGAGAAGTGCGGCAAGGACTGGGCCTAGGTACCGCCACGTGATCACCCAATACCATCCGGGCCTCACTCCAGTCATGTATTCAATGTCGTCTCTAAACCTAAAACACAGGTGTACAGTAATATATGATGATCAAACATATTCTGTATTTTGAACAAATGAACCATAGTTAATAGAAATATAGACATATGAATGAATAAATACATATTTGTATCGTTTGTGGCATCATGAATAATTAATGAGCATTGCTCCTAATCAAATCTCAAAGTGTACGTCATATGCATTATTTAGTAACAGTAATTAGAACAAGCACAAATGGTTGTTACTCGATTTTAACTAAGTTAATTTGTAAATGAATTGATTGTTTACAGCACTGCCGCTCATACAGACCAACTGTTCAATCAATACGATTGATCTGCAATGAGATTTGAATATGCAAAAGTTGTTTGAAGATATTCCCTTAAGTGTACCTTTCTTTATTTTGCTTTACAAAGCAGACAAATATGCTAGTATAAAAGTCATTTAATGACAGTTCTATTGTGGCTATTTGGAAAACACAAATGGACGATTGAACAGTCGAATACATTGATGTGCATACTTCAGTTCTTGAGCTAGTCTCAGCTACATCATAGAGTAAATATTATATAGAGGGTTCACTCTCGTCGGAACCGTTGAAGTTTTTGGGGTCGCGCATATCGCATTACGCATGTTGGCCGCCATTACTCTGGCCAGTCAATTGCTTTTTCTGGCCAATAAACACGATGAACTGGCTGGTCCGCCATTACTCTGGCCAGTAAACTTCATATTTTTGCATAAAAAACCGAGGACACGTTGCACTGCTGAGTGGCCCTTCTGTATAGATCTTTATTCTGTGGCTACATGTTATCCCGGCGCAGAACGCGTCACTTGGATGCGCAGTCGACACGCGCAACCTGGCTCATTGTGAGTAATGTTTATCGCCGACACAATTCTATCCTAAAAGTGCAAACGAAATATAAATAGATATGACAATAAACAAATACCTCTCTGTTCCATAAACAAAGTTCATGCCGATAAGGTGGAATAAGGCGATCCACAATAGCGCAAGGTTTAATGAATAAGAATCGAAGATTTGAAGCCAGTATTCACCGGAGTTCTGGCACAGCAAGAGGCCGATTAAGAATAATACTGAAGACATTATTGCTAAAAATTGTTGAAAATACAGCGTGAATAAATGGAAGCATCTACGCGAGATAGAAAAATATCTCCAGAAAGGAGAATATATACATACCGTTGAGATATTCCTTTTTCATCTTCACTATACCCATGTCAAGTATTGGTGTGATCACTCCAGCTATATTTCCAAACATACTTCCCAGGCCCAGTGTGATTAACATGAGGAAGAACAACACAGACCACACTTGAGGGGCCGGCATATTCGTTATGGCTTCAGTGAAGGCGATAAATGACAATCCAGTACCTTGGGCTACCTGTGGTTAAACACCGAAATTTATCTTAAGGCTGGTCCACACGATCCGATTTGTCGGATTCAATTCTCCTCTTGACGCATGTGATTTACTGGATTTGCCGACAAGAGTAAGGCCATTGAATCGGATCTGACAAATCGGATCGTGTGAACAGGCCTTTTCTGTACGAGTTTTATTATTAAAGCTTAAAGTGGTAAATCGACTCAGGATTCTGCCCACGGTGGGCAGCACCGAGCGGCAAAGCGGCAGTGCCAAGCATTCATCAGTGCAGCCCACTGATGCAGCCCAGTGCTGGAACGATAACTTCTCATGATGGCCGCCATGTACGTACGGAGTCGAAAAATACACCATTTGGAAAACATGGATTTACTCACGTTCTACAGCAGTTACAACAATGACTAAAAGCTGAAAATAGACTTCAATACTTGGACTTTAGTACAAAATAAGTTTTGGGACTGTCGAAATGTTTTAAAGTAGCTTTTTTCGAAGTTGAAGAGCTAAGTTTGCTTCGGCACGTTCATACATTTGGCATTTTTTCGTATACAAAACTGTTACCCCTCGGATTTTTGCTGTAACTAAGTGTAGAACAGGGAGAACTATCCAGAAAACCAGGAACAGTTATTTTAAATTGAAGCCTTCGGATGAAAAAAGGACTTTTCTTGCTCATTTTCGCTCGAAAATAAACTTAGCGGTTCCCGCTAGTTAGCGTTCCAGTTTATGTAGAGTTCACTGGTGCAGCCAGGACTCAAAAAGCATGTGATAAAGAAACACGTGATGCCAGTGTAGGTAGAGTGGAGTAGGATACAACTACCTGAAAAATACAATAAGAACTTCGACGTTTCGAGCGAAGGCTCTTCGTCTGCAAGTTAGTAGCGTGGGTCGGGGAAAAACATGTGCTTTTATATTTTATGTATAGTTTGTTTTGATTAAATCCATCTGATTGGTTTATTTTTTATCACGTGATCGCTTTTGTATACACTATAAAAGCACATGTTTTCCCCCGACCCACGATACTAACTTCCAGACGAACGACCTTCGCTCGAAACGTCGAAGTTCTTATTGTATTTTTCAGCTAGTTTTATCCCACTCAACCGCCGAATCTGTGATAAAGAAACGTCTATAGTGGATTTTGTTTATGTAAATAATACTATTGATGATAATTTGATGCAATTAATAACAGAGTGCATGCAATATTGGCAACCAGTAATTTGGTAAAAAGCAATATCCATCCAAAGCCAGATTGAATTATAACCAGTTGCCCGACACTCTCCTCAGTCTCCTGGGCAGAATCCTGTGCAATATACTAAACTGATACTTACATCACTTAAGTAATCATCCAGACTTTTACACGTGAAGTTTGCTGCAGTGAGATTCTTTGCAACTTCTTCTAAACATTCATCTCGTGCAGTCTTCGCCTAAAAGAAAATTAAGGAATATAATATACCCAGGCAGCACGTGCAGTGACCAGGGGCCGGTTGTATAAAAAAGTAGTTAAAGTTAACTATAGTTAGTGCGAAAGTTAACCAATCAGAATCGCTTATTTTAAACTTAACTACTATTTAACTACAAAACAGGTAGTTAAAAAGTGGTTAAGAGTTTTATACAACCGGCCCCAGAGGGACTAAGAGATTAAATAGGGGCTTAAGATTCAATCTGGGCTAGGCAATATATCATTCCATCCCAAGTTAGTGTTAGTGAAGGTTACTATATAAAACAATGAGAAATGATTGCAAATACAGTATTTAACTCAACAGGCGAATTTTACTGACCAATGTTGCCTGTTCGGTCTACCTTGTATTCGCAACAATGTTTTTTAGTTGAAAAGACAGGGAAACACAGCATTTCATGACTGCCATGGCTGATCAGATTGCTGTGAAGAAGCATCTAAAGCCAAGCGTTGTTGTTAGCTGGCTACGCAAAAAGATCGCCTCTCTCTTCATTCGTGCCCAAGCGCTTGCCTTCGGGAAGTAGTTCTTGAAGCTCGTGGCTACCCGGAGCACACATCGAGCACACAACTACTCGACTAATATTATTAATTGAACTTTAGAAATTCGTTTTTATTGTGTAAAATTTCAATAAGTTTGTTTACAATGTTTTTTACTTTGCCCATGGCCTTACCTTAAATCCAAGAACACTGAAAACGACAATGCTGGCGAATACGGATGTTCCACAGTTGATGAGGGAGACCATAATGGCGTCTTTCTTGCAGTTATTTTTCACCGGATTATAACTTGACATAGCAATCAGACCACCAAATGATAAACTTAGTGAAAAGAAGATCTGTGTTGCGGCCTCCAACCATACTCTAGGTTTACCCAGGGTCTCGAACTAGGAAATAAATTTATGTTTGTCTAGTGCTCTTCGAAAATAGCATTTTTCCTGCGTTCTGTGGACGATTTGAGCAGCAGAACTAGGTCATTTTGGTCATTTTGCATTTCAGACAGCGAAGAATCTGACACCTTCATATTACGATATCCTACTCTGATCATTTTTTGGGGGGTGAGGGGGTGGCTTAGCCCCCCTCATATCTACTTTTGCAGGGGGCCAGTGGCGGAAACTCACTTTTTCTGGTGGGGGGGGACAAAGCCTCCCAAATTTCCGACAAAACCTTCTAAATTTCCGACAAACCCCCCATTTACATTCAAAATCAGTGTTTCCGACAAATCGTCTATTTTATGTAAGGGGGCAGTTGCCCCCCCCCAACACCCCACCGAAATTTCCGCCACGGCAGAGGGCGCGTACGCTTTAAACAACAGAATAATAGACATATTGAAGAACTGAGTAAAATATATATATATATCAATCATAACTCCTAACCATCTACAGATTTTCAAAGGTAGTCCAAACAAAGCATCAATTGGGAGCAGCAGTAGACAAAGTCAAATACTGAATTAGTGAGACCATTGTTTTTCCATGTTTACCATGTTTGCTTGTGAAGTTTCCACAGTTCACTACATTGGTAAATTTTGTTTAAATATTTTATTACATACGTATTATTTATTGCCCACCAGCATGCTCGGGAAGCCTTAACACACTTGAATTGCAGTTCTATCTTTGAATAAATATTTTGGGCAATTATATCAAGCTAAATTTGATTATATTGTATGTACATTCGTGTCCTGGTAGTTTGCATATCTAGCGATGTAGTTATTGAATTGCAGCAACACATTCGGCAGCACTTCACTTGCTATAGTAACGTCTAGTTCAAATGCTTAGTTAGTGCATCAATGTTCAGTTCTTTGATTTCGTAAACGAGAACAATAGTAACTAATCGTGCAAGTTATCCAAAGTTTAAATTTGGTGTAAACAAACGATATTCAGTTTTGTCTATTATGAATAGTTTTAATGCTTAGTTACTTAGGTTAGACCCCGATTAGACCCAACCTGACGCCTGCAAAGCAAGATGGTCAGCGAACGTCTGTAATCAGGAAGCCTCCATGCATAAATTAAAGGATTAATTCCAAAATAACAGACATAAATTATCGGATAAAGGACGAGTAGTTGTTGAAAGTCTGGGGCCAAGAGACAACGAGTGCATCCAAACCAGACAAACAGGCTTGACAGGAGATACGGGACTGTGAATATCACCATGGTAACCGTTATTAAAAGAACTGTACACGTCAGATGTTTTTTCAGCCTCAGTCTCTTGACGCGCCATGTATCATTGAAATCACACGACATGCTTTCTGCCCTGCGGACTTCGTCTTTAAGAAACTTCATGAGTATAAGAGGATAGACAACCAAACTGGTAAAACAGAGACAGAGTATTTCAGCGGCGTATACTTGAAACCACAAAACACGGAATTTGGACTGATTGTATAGGAGTGGATCGAGTGAAATCGACACGCACCAAATCGCGAGATTCGTGAAAAACGCGCGACGCGTGGTCACGAACACTTTGTGGCGAAACGGAAACGCGACGGCCACGAAACGATCAAGAGTTAGACACGTCACGATCAGGAACGATGATTGCGTCCCGGAGACGAGGACACTTCCGAGCACTACTTCGGCGACGGTCGGAAGCGGGTATGTTACGAGTGGAAGAACTTTGTACACAAGTAAAGATGCAACGGTCAAAGCATCATATCAGCGATGGCCATACTTGTTATAAACGTATTAAACGGATCACGAAATCGTTTTAGTGGATCCTTATATAAAACAAACAGCAGTGTCAAATTCAACAAGATTGCCAGTGACGCTAAAGCTATTTCAGAAATGATGAACGCATTAGCAGTTACCTGACCAAAATCAGTGATATTGAATGCGTATTTAAAACTTGCATTAGCAAAGGATAGGTTGAATCTAGCATCCATCTTCCTCATCCAATTTTGATCTTTAAACTTGATTTTCCAACTTTAAACGCGTCTAAAGCTAGCTTTGGCAGAGGTCAGGTTTCATCTACATCTTTTACTTCCAAATTCCACGGCAAAGCAAGAATTCTGAAATCTGGATTTGAAGCAGTTGGCCTGTACCTTTGAACAATTCTTAATCGATGCTAGATATTTTTCAGTAGTTATCAGTCATGGTACTTTATTAACAACCTTTCAAACTATGTGTAAGGCTGTAAGCGTAGGTTATGCACTTTGCCAGGGCCTGTTTGTGAAATCCAAGTGTTGCTCTTCAACAAAACGTGAAAAGCAAAACGCTTCAAAGACAAAGTGTCTTTAAAGCTGGCTTATTTCCATCATTAACACAACACTCTGTTTTTTGTTTCTGATATCGAGGTCACATATAGTGTGACTACGTTTTTCGTACACTGTGGAGATTAATACTACATACTCGTATTTATTATAAAGTTTTGTAAATATTTTCATGTAAAGCGTGGGTAAGTGAACATATGATTGCGACAAGAGAGACAAATGTCGCTATTTCAAGTATCACGTTTATCAGTTGTTCTGACGGTTTTTAGACATTTCATTAATATTTACTTTTACAACGGGGGGAGGGGGGGGGGGGGGGTTACTCCGTATATACACACAGGTATGTGTCGCCCAAAAGAGTTTGGTTTCTGACGTGTTTTGGCCTGAAATTGGAGTACAGATTTTTCAACTTTGATCTGAAGTTGGGCATAATTTTTCAAAATGCTTGAATGGTTATTTCTTCACGTTCATATATATCTTGAAAGCGACATTTTGATAGATGTTTACGCAAAGATAGCCAGCTAGACTTCGGCGGGCACGTGTAAAAATTGTGCGTTTGTCAGCTGTGTAAATCGCCGCTCGACGTTTGAGTTTTGACGTTTGGGTTAATACAATAAAATCCTCCATTAATATAGTGCTCATGTCCTAAAAAGTCGGTCTACAAGTATTATGTACAAATGTTCACAACTGTTAAAAGTCAAAATATTTACAGCCATTGACAAAGGTACATTAAAAGTCTAATTAAATATTTTTTAACCATTTACACGGAAACCGTTATCGCCTTTCTGGCAATATTTAATGAATAATTTTAAGAATCTACGTGTATTTTATGATGTTTTCAAAAGTGTTTAACATAATATTAAAAAGAACTGAAGACGGAAATGCCTAACGAGGAAAAACATAGCACACGCATGCAAACATCAAATCAGTGATAGTGCATGGCTCTCGAGATTCACATGATAAATTATGTGCATAGAATAAATTGAGGCCCATAATAAAATAGCAAGATTTTTTGGGCATCTCGTTCGATAGAACTAATAGCAGAAGGTGTTTTGTAGGTGGAATATTCGAACGAAAATTTATATACATTTTTAGACCTAACCAGGAGCAGTTGCGAAAAATGCAACTTAAGGTCCTCTGGCAGGAATCGAACCTGCGGCCCTGCGATTCCGGTGCAGCGCTCTAACCAACTGAGCTGCAGAGTCCAGTTGCTGAGCATTAACCGCAAATTCGTGTATACTTAGTGGAGTGATGCCAGTAGAAGGTATGGGTAAATGTCAAGATTTTTTGAAGCATCTCGTTCGATAGAACTAATAGTATATATGCTACATGCTTGATCCTCGTATTGTTATTGCAAGGCATCTTGGAATTTTGTTTTTAGTATTTTACCTTTAACTTTTAAAAAATCAAAAACTTTGCCGACCATATTTTGAATTTTTAGTAGCTCGCCTCATTAATATTCAGAACAACTCAAAATACATGTTCGGCTCAATTTCCATTTTCACAACCTGAATTTTAATACAAACTTAATCTTAATCCTAACTTTAATCCTAACCTCAACCCAAATCCTAACCTCAACCCAAATCCTAACCTCAACCCAAATCCTAACCTCAACCCAAATCCTAACCTCAATCCTAATCCTAACCTCAACCCAAATCCAAACCTCAATCCAAATCCTAACCTCAATTCAAATCCAAACCTCAACCCAAATCCAAACCTCAACCCAAATCCAAACCTCAACCCAAATCCAAACCTCAACCCTAATCCTAACCTCAACCCAAATCCTAACCTCAACCCAAATCCTAACCTCAACCCTAATCCTAACCTCAACCCAAATCCTAACCTCAACCCTAATCCAAACCTCAACCCTAATCCAAACCTCAACCCTAATCCAAACCTCAACCCTAATCCTAACCTCAATCCTAATCCTAACCTCAACCCTAATCCTAACCTCAACCCTAATCCAAACCTCAACCCAAATCCTAACCTCAACCTCAACCCTAATCCAAACCTCAACCCTAATCCAAACCTCAACCCTAATCCTAACCTCAACCCTAATCCTAACCTCAACCCAAATCCTAACCTCAACCCAAATCCTAACCTCAACCCAAATCCTAACCTCAACCCTAATCCAAACCTCAACCCTAATCCAAACCTCAACCCTAATCCAAATCCTAATCCTAACCTTAATCCTAATCCGTAATATGGAAGTCGCCCCTTTATATACCTCGGTCATGTGGACTGGAGACGGAAACAGAGGATGTGAAGAATAGTGTGCTGCCTCTCAATAACCAAGAACACGGGTATAGATAGACCACTTTCATAATAGTGACTAATTTGAATATTATTTTATGCGCATTTTAATAAGCCTTTCTGGCCTCGTTTGTGTGTCTGTAATTCAAAATAATCTTTGCGTTATAACGAGGCCAGAAAGGCTCATTTGGATGCACATAAAAGAATATTTAAAACGGTGGCCTTTATGAAAGTGGTCTGTACCGCTCAACTTCAGTAAGCACCATGCAACAATCACGTGAACATTTCTACCTTAGGCGTGAACATTCGTTTGAGGCCATCACCGGCTCCATCCAGTGTCACGGCGCGGAAGAAGAATATGATGAGAACAAGATATGGGAATAATGCAGTGACGTAGACAGCCTGGAGAAAATATAATAAACCATCACATTAGCTTATCGTGATCTAATTGACTTTTCCCAAGAGAGCTTCACGACCTCGTCTCAGATCTGTTTTCGTGCGGTTTTGGGAAGTATACTTTTCAAATTGTTTTAGAAATATCCAGAGCAATATATTGCTGAAAGTTCTTATGTACTTATAGTGTTATCCTTAAAGCCTTGGATGAGAGTTGATGCGGAGAGTTAGCAAGCAGAGTTTGCGTGAGAGTTTCATTAACTCTTATACCCCGGTCAAACGAGAACAAGAGTTGCATGAGATTTGACCGGATATTACCACGCATAGTGGTCAAACGTGCAAAACTCTCATCAAAATTTGAACAAGCTCAAAGTTGATGAGAGTGCATGCATGAGGGTCGACGAAAGTTGCAGGTTGAACGGGAGCGACAGTTGTAACTCTCATCAACTCTCATTATAAAATAACATGTTTACTACGCGAGCTGTGATTGGTCAATACCCGTGCAGGACAAAAACAAAAAACGCACGGGAAAAAGGGGCGCTTCGCGGGGCTTTAAATATCCGTTGTTTCTTTGTCGTTTATTTATATAATAAATTATTTTCCGGTTTTCCGTGGTGTGTGGTGTGGATCCTAATCACTATATTGTCTTTCTTCTGAAAAAGCTAAAAAAACGCGCCTACCGCGGCTCGTACTTTACTTTTAAAGAAAGTCTCTATCTGCTTCCGCCGCGCTAGATCAATCACCTGCTCGATCTCCAATCCTTTAATCTCGTTTGATCGTGGCTTTCTATAGACAATAGTTTTGTACTTTTGCTGTGTTGTTAATATTGCATAAAAAGTAATTTACCTTTCCCGTGGACTTGACACCTTTCATGGTACACAAAAACACGACTAGCCAAGCTAAGAGTAACACTAGCACCAAATGCCATTGCACCTCGCCACCTTCACTGATCGAGGGGGAAAGATTCAAGGCCTTTCTATACCAATAGTACGAAGTCTCCCCAGAGATCGCACACTCTGGCTCGGTCAGGTTACCATCTATGGTGGGACAATCTTGGTACGGTAAGGGATCTTGGAAGGATATGAAGAGGTAATAGAAACACCAAGCTACAATCATGTTGTAGTATATGCAGATGAAACAGGATGTAACGAATGACGTCACACCAATTCCACCCAAATATGGACTGACTTGGTTCCAGACACCGATCGAGCCCTGTCGTAGCCGCTGACCCATGCCAAGCTCAATAAGAAACAGCGGAATTCCGAGGATGAATAGAGAGATGAAATATGGTACGAGGAAAGCACCTAATAGCAAAAAATAACGGTAAACTTTAGGTACATAATAACAACAATTATTATATATACAAGCTCTGGATATGAGGTATTCTGCAATCTGATTGGTTCTCTACTAGCAGGATATTTAACAGTTATTGTACGAACTCGAGTCGTATGTGAGCTGATAGCCGACGAGGCGCGATAGCACCGAGTCGGCTACCAGTCATATACGACGAGAGTAAGTAGAATAACTGTTTTATTATATACACAAGCTCTGGATATGAACAGAACATTTTAGGCGTACTTTTTTCAAGTCAAACTTGAATTTCCTCTTCATTTAATTGTCCAAATCTGCCAGCCATTTTTCTACTTTTCTCTACTAGCAGGATATTAGATTGCAGAATACCTCATATCCAGAGCTTGTGTATATAATAATAGCTCATATCCTGCTAGTGGAGAAAAGTAGAAAAATGGCTGGCAGATTTGGACAATTAAATGAAGAGGAAATTCAAGTTTTATTTGAAAAAAGTACGCCAAAATGTTCTGTTCATCCAGAGCTTGTGTATATAATAAAACAGTTATTCTACTCACTCTCGTCGTATATGACTGATAGCCGACTCGACAGCTCACATACGACTCGAGTTCGTACAATAACTGTTAAATAACCGTAGAATTTTGGCAAGAAATATAAAAAAAATTAAAGAACGCATAAAAAGATTAAGACTCCCACAAATATTGTGAATTAATAACATAGATTCAAGGTAAACTAAAAAATGTGTGTGTGTGTGGTTTTGCGTGGGCTACGTGCTGGCGCGTTGCTGATACCAGTCTTCCGTATAAAATAACTATAGAGAGCCACCATAAGTTAACAATGTTTGGAAGATAATTCCCGCAACAATATTCTCGAGGGTGGACACACATATAAACATTTGAGAAAACATCAAAATTTTCAGATGTTTCCGAAACAATGCTTCCTACGTTTCCGCGTGTATATATATCAAAACAACTAATATGGCAAAAACCCTAAACTCTTATCCTATGTAAGTAGACAGTGGGCGTAGAATACAGATGGAAAAGTACTTTTGTAAAAAAGCTTTTAAAAAAACGTGAAGGGCACGTGCCTTAATCTGACCCACGAGTGACACTGTATTCTACATTATGCATGCATAAATTACGCATTGACTTCTTTTCAGCGCGAAAAAGCAAGACAAACTTTTGTAAAGTTCTTATCCAATTTTCATCTAAATCGAGCCAAAATTTAAACGATTCGTCCTTGGCCTATGGCCGTTAGATTACGACATGGTTTGTGGCGTAATTCTGATCAACACAGACTACTTTTCCACTTAACGCCCACCTTTTGCGCCCACGATTGATTGACCTTTTGCGCCCACGAGAATCTGTGACGCAGGCACAAATTTTCGTATTAAGTCCTTCAAATTTTTCAGTTACCGTGCCAACAGACACGCACACGCAAACAAATCCGGACGAAAACATAACCTAAATAGACTCAAAGAGGACCCAAACCTTTATTGGAGCACCACTGAATAATCGGTTTCAGTATTAAAGTGCCTATGCCACCCCCCGAAATGGATTATATTTATATTCGGTATTGATTGTACATTTAATATTTTGCTAGTCAAATGGTAAGATATTTGTTGATTTGAGCGATACGTTTTAAGCTACACCCGTCGAATTATGGGTGATAGACGCTTTAAATTTTATAGTGGACCACTGAATAATCGGGTTCAATATTGATGACAGAAAGAAGTGCACGAAAGGCAATGTTTTTTAAATTGAAGCCAACCATGAATAAAACTGCCTGCACTCTCAACATCATTTTGATCATTTAAGTTGATCATGCTTAGCCACACGTTTCATTCGACTCAATTGGATGCGCAACGTCTGTTGGGCGGCTCCCCCCTCCCCCCACATAACGTCTGTTGGGCGGCTCCTCCCCCCCCCCCACACACTTTTTGGGATGGATTATCGCCCTTGATTACTCCGAACAGACCTGCTGATACAATGACAATACATAAACGCGATATACATTACGAAATGAAAAGAAAACACATGGTGTATATTAACCCCGTAATGGCACCTTGAGGAAAATATTATCTTTATCGTTCAATTGAAATCACAGCTGTAACCGTCGGATTTTTCGCAAGAGATGTTGCAATCATCAAGGATGTTGCAATTTTGAATTTGAATTTGAAAAACATTTTTACAAAAAATTACTAAACGCTATTTATCAAAAGAGATCGTGTTGAAGACACTGATAAAAGGATTGATTATATGGAGACGGGATGGACCAGAAAGCAATTGTATATTAACAATGCCTTCTGTGACGTCATACATTAATTTAATGCATCATAAATTCGGTATAATAAACAAATTTGGCTAACGCTGTTTACATCGTTGCTACCCAATTCACAACTTTAGATAACTCACATGCCCAGTTACTATTGTTCAGTTCAGTATAGAATTGAACAAAGGTAACAAAGCATTAGAATTATATATAAGAGCTATTCACTCATGTAGATCATTCTAATGCTTAGTCACCTTTGTTCTATTCTATGTTCTCGCAAACTAGAACAATAGTAACTAGGTATGTGAGTTATGCAAAGTTGTGAATTGGGTATAAACAAGCGTTAGCCAAACTTGTCTATTCTAAACAAAAATCGCTCAAATCAACAAATATTTTACCACTTCACTAGCAACATCATATGCAATCAATACCGAACAAAATCCATTTTGGGTTGTAGGTACTTTAAATATACACGTGGCCTATACTTGGCACGCATTGAAAATCTAATCACAATAGCAAAACGTCACAGATTCAAAAGCGCGGGAACAGATAATTAAGGACTACTACCGCGGGGAAAAATCAATCTATTATTCTTTCTCTCCAATGATTGGCTACCAAAACAGCCAATGAGAAGGGAGATCCTTTGTGCATTACATAGTAAATCCTCTTTATAAACATTGTCAAACCATTGAAAAGCATTTCCTTAGATGGTCTCAAATAAACACTAGCCAATTAATAGCCATGGTTTGGCTCATCAAAACATTGAAAATTATATACTAGTATTTTGCTTAGTCATAATACAAATGTGCTCATCAAGGCTATGAACAATGCTTCGCACAACGCTGTTAAATGCCTGAATAAACATACGCGTAGAACGCCAACTCGTAATGTAAACAGTGGAAGATTAGTTTTACGTATGCTTGCTTAAATTAAAGCTAATTCTATATTAGAACTACATCCTCGTGTAAACATGAATGAACGTTATTGCGTCAAATGAAAACAGGACAAAGGTCATTCACCTTGCAACATTGGTTGGCCTTGAATAAACTCAATGTATTTACTATTTCACTGGAACGATAGGTAATATTTGGACATTTGGCGGGAAAAAGTTAAGCCCAAGACACAGTCGTCAGAGAGACCGCCTTTCACCTCTAAGATCGTGGGTATGATTCTCAAATCGGACTCATGACATTCACGTGAAAAGATTCAGTTAACACTTCGCCGAAAGTCGTGAGTTTTTCGGGTACTCCGGTTTCCTCCCACAAAGAATGTAGACAGGGTTGGTTTGGTTTGGTCGTTTGGATAGATAAAAGTAGATTAACAACTCCTTCAGTATTAGAATAGGAAGACTTAGCCTTAAAATAGCAGAAATCGGCTCAATAATTCGAAATATGAAAACGATACTTAACATGAATCGATTGAGCAATTTCAAATTTACACATTGTCGAGTTCGTGCTATGTGAAATATGGAAACGAGGCGACCCCTTGTTCACTTGTATTTATCTTCGACTTCCTAGACTTAGGTTATAAGTTTCTATACCATACTACAGTACACAGTACATGGTTTAATATCACGTTTGAAAAATGATTGTTTGAAAAATCTAAAGTCTTAAAGATTCGAGTTTTTAAGTCAGAATAACATTTAAAGGATATATCTTATTGTGTTTACTGCTTTTCCAGTTGACTCAACTGGTAGAGCGTCAGTCAGCCCTGCAGTTCACTCAATGTATGAACTTTATGTTGGCAATGCAGTGTTAGGGTTTTTCTATGGATATATATCACTATATGTTAAGATGACCTAGCCTGCGTAGCAGCTCGTTTCTTGGGGGGGGGGAGGTTTGCGGGTGGGGGGGAGGTTTGCGGGTGGGAGAGAGGGCGGAAATTCTCCCTAAAAACGCAGGCTATGAATGTCTTTGACACATGAATTAAGGGGGAAATTAATATTCAGACAGTTTAATCCTATTAGCGCGTCTCAGATATTTCGCAATGACAACGAAGGGGATAAGTGTCCTCATTGTACGCAACTATTTAAAAGACAAGTAAAAAACAAAATTGTTTACTTTTGCAGCAGTTGATCTTTACTAAAACACGATACATCCATTCATTCACAGTAAGATCATGGGCAACCGCCGTAGGCATTCTCACTGCCAAACGTGGGAGTCAGTGTAGGTAGTAGTCTAAAATAAGCTGCCGTGGCTTGTATCTAAACCTCGATCTAAACTACCTGAAAGAGATTCATCAATTCATTTGCTATGTTTTAGCAATTCGATCCTCCGATCATTACCACAAAAAATTTGAAGAAGTTCCTTTGAAGCTCACAACTTCCTGTGTTTTGAATTATATAAACAATTCGATGTCTCGTTAGCCTGAGTTGCAGCCACTTGTATTTCCGGAACTCAGGCTAATGTCTCGTTCGATCGAGGGCCTTCGTTACTCGTTATAGGAAATCGGTATAGCGTTGAACGGGACCACACTCGGTAGCTTATTATTGACTTATAGTTATACTGTTATAGCCAACTTTGTTTTACCGTCGCTGCTTGAGTTTAATCAATGGGTCTGTGATCAATCAAGTGATCTATTTGGTCACACAACAACATATTATGTATTGGTCAGTAGTCACACAACGCATTACACATATAATTCACATCATCAAACATTCTCCCTGTATAAGGTTGTTGGACAAAACTTGCTCAATCGATAACACTGAAACCGATTTTTAAGGTTCCCCAAGTCTATGGTGTCAATTTCAACAAAATACCGCCGCCAGACCGGTCACCAGTGTTAAAAGATATCATAAAGCGCGAAAGTTGCAAATTGGAACGTCGAAACATAGTCAAAAGTAGTTAACACTCGTGAACTCAGTACTTACGCCTGCATTCTAAAAGCTCACTCACACTCACACTCAAAGAGTGGAGGTTCAATATGAACTTCCCTTGTCAGTGCTGTTTTCGAATAGCTGAAGGGTCAGTGCCGTACCATACTATGTGAGTACTCACCCTCCAGCTATTCAAAAATAGCACTGACACTCAAGGGAAGTTCATATTGAACCTCCACTCTTTGAGTGTGAGTGTGCTTTTAGAATACAGGCGTTAGTCTTAGAGAATAGATATAACGCAGCAATACATACAGTTAAAAACGCTTCAGTGACAATGAAGCAATTGGAAAAGTTGTTTCTATTATTAAGACATGTCATTGGTCTCATCGTCAATAGACCTTCAATTTTATAGTTATAGGAGTTAGTAATTTCTTCAATTCTTTGTTAACATATCCTGGCGCCGTACGAGAAACGAAGTGAGGGTGTACACCGTAGGCTAGTAATATACATGACGACATCAGAGACAGAGAACATACGCATAATACATTTAATTTGCATATACGTTGGATACAATTCATGAACTATAAGCTGTTGCGTCAGCCCAAAAACATAATTATTAAAGTACAAAACACAGACGAAGGTTAGCCTCGAGGCATAAAATTTTTGTTTATATTAACTTTATAGTTAACTTTTTTGCGTACTTGACACCTACATATTACATAACAACAAATGCTATTTCACAACCGCGAAAAACTCGTACATTATTGCATTGCGTACATAAATTTGTTTCCCTAATTACCACAATAACATGCCGGTCTTTTCGCACTTTGAAAGTGATAGGGCACTGTCTATGCTATATACCACAGACCATGTCACTACACCTTTATCATAAGTGTAAGATAGGCGAAAGTCATGTCACTCATGTGCCACATTTTTAGCGCCTCTATATATTTCACTTATCCTTTCACAGTTATACTGTTGCGTAGGTCGCCGTCTTCTCGTTTGTAGCAACAAGTTTGTAGCAACAAGCTTTCTTTCTGATGAAGAATCTTCGATCGAAAAGTCGAAGTGTTTTCAATCTTTTGACTATTTTAGGCAGTTCAGACATAAGTATTAACGCAGCTTATTGTCGAATACTACGTATACTATAGCCTTTTCCCTTTGGATTTTATATCGCCGTTTTCTGACACAAACACGGGAGTGTCTTACGGGAGTGTCGGGTAGTTCAGACACAAACCAACGGCAGTTTTATATTGTACACTGAAATGACTGAATACAACTGCTGCTTATTGTATAAATTATACTATCAGTACACTTGTATACTATATACATAGTACAGTATAAACGCAGATTATCAAAGCTTCCCTACCTCCTCCATTTTTCTGGCAAAGATACGGAAAACGCCATACGTTTCCGAGGCCGACAGCGAAACCGATGGTCGCTAAAAGAAACTCAAGTTTATTTCCCCAAGACTCTCGTTGTTCACCGTTGTCAATGATATCTAAAGAAACAGACTTCTCTGTTCCCGGCTTTTCGGACACTGATGTTTTCTCACTACTAGGTTTACTCCGGACCGATTCTTCACTGTCCTGTCCTTCGTTAACGATCCCATTCGCGTGGCTATTCATCGCTAGGCTTTTAGGCTAAGACTAGGTCGTTTTTGTGTGCAAGCGGGTGTTTTCTTACGACGTTGAGTCGTCGTTCTGTACTCATGTGATGACTGTGCACATGCCGGTGTTTGTTTACAGCTGAGGTAATATGAGATATAGAAGATTGACAAGATCGAAGCAGGTTTGATTGAACATGAAATATGAAACCATACAGGATTAAGCCATAGCAAACAGGACACGCAAGCTTGTACTATAGTTCATTTTATAAGCTGGAGAGTTTGTTGGAACTTCGACGTTTCGAGCTATTCGTCTGAGAGTTAGTAAGGGTTTCAGAAAGGGTAGAATCATCAACGTACTTCCACCGGTCGTGGTAATCCGTTAGCAGATCATTTATCATTATAATAAACAAAATAGGGCCCAACACTGTCCCCCGAGGAACACCTCCGTGTACAGGTTCCAGGCTAGAAACAAATTTCCCTTTTCTTACACGCTGCTTCCGGCCAGTAAGGAATTTTCTTACCCATGGAATGAGGATTGGATTTATTTCCATTCCTTCCATTTTTCTAATAAGGATATGATGATTTATCCTATCAAATGCTTTGCTAAAATCCAGCAGCAGGATTCTTACGCACTGGTTAGGTTGCTCAGAAAGGCTGTAGAGTTGATGGAAGAAGGACACAAGTGCATGTGTTGTGGACTGTTTCGGGAAAGATCCAAATTGCCTTCGATCAATTAAATGATTTTAAAATCTGAGTCATAATCCACTCGGCCACAAAATGCTCTATAGTCTTTGAGAGGATAGCAGTCAAGGATATTGGGCGTAGGTCGTTTTCAGCTTCTTTAACTACTTTGGTCTTTGGAATTGGGACTAACTCAGCTTCCTTCCATAGGTCAGGAACTAAGCTCTCCTGAATAGATGCGTTAAAATTTTGGCAACTGGTGAAGAAAGCTCGAGAGCGAAATATTTTAAGATTCAGCTTGGCATATTATCAGGGCCTGGCGCTTTACTTCTTTACAATAAAGTATTAAGGAAAGATTTTCTCTAAGAACCAATTCAGATTCAAAGGAACAGGAAGTAACTATTTCAAAATCATGCATCATGACCAGTTTCAGAATGATGATCAAAGATGGCTGTATGAGATGGATTCTTTTGTGTTGAATTGGTGTAAGTCCCATATGTAAGTCCCGACCTCTCTTTCCTTAATACCTTGTGAAACTCATTAATAATTCATGATGAAAACACAAAAGAAATCATTAGCGTGAAGGAGTTTGTATATCTGATACAGAATCATGCTGATTTACATAAACTTTAAGTTCAATTTTCTCACCAAATATCATTAATTTATTTTAAATTGTTGAAGAATACGAATGTTCTCATCAAGACGTTTCACAAGCTATTTACAACACTCACATCCGTGTTGTATATCCGATACAACACTGCCGCTCATGTTGTAAATAGTACTTATTGTAATCCTATATTTTGTATATATTCATATACTCTCATTGGTTAACTGTTTTGTACGTTAAGTTTCAATAATCTGTAACAACTGTGTAGTAATTTGCGCCTGTATTCTAAAAGCTCACTCACACTCACACTCAAAGAGTGGAGGTTCAATCTGAGCTTCCCTTGAGTGTCAGTGCTATTTTTGAATAGCTGGAGGGTGAGTACTCACGTAGTATGGGACGGCACTAACCCTCCAGCTATTCAAAAACAGCACTGACACTCAAGGGAAGCTCAGATTGAACCTCCACTCTTTGAGTGTGAGTGAGCTTTTAGAATACAGGCGTTAGTCTCTGAAGATGTTGTAGTTACAACGAAACGTTAGACATGTAAATGAATTTTTTTCTTTTAAAATGCCGTTGTTAACTCGCTCTAAACGTCGAAGTTCTTGTATATTTTTCAGGTATAGTTTAATTCTCGACTCCTCTAGCATATCGTTACCATTACAAAACAAGAAATACTTCCAATCTTCACAAAATGTATAAAAGAACAAATTATGTCAATCATTCTCTTACTAAGTAAAGGGGTTGATATTTGGAATAAGCTTGAAATTCATTTCAAATCTATATCAATTCATTCATTCATTGTCTTTAAAAACAATTTAAAGAAATATTTAATTGTAACAGATAGCCATTCGTCCAAATCTGGTGACAAAGGGGGGGGGGGGGGGGTGACGGGGTGTATAGAGAATGAACTGTGCTGCGTAAGTTTCTCTCCAAGTGCCTCCAAAACGCAGGAAATGCAATTTTAGACACCCAAAATTCAAAATGTTCCCGGGGGAGCATGCCCCCGGAGCTCCCGAGAATTTGTTTGCCCCCCCAAAAATAAATCCTGGCAGCGCCAGTGTACCTTACTTATTTTATATAAATTACTACTTTTGTAAATATTAATGGGCGAAAAACTAATAAATAAATAAAAAATAAAAATACCTACATTGGAACCACTCGTTCAAGATTCGGAAATTTGATGCTATTTATACAAAACTCATGTGAACAGTGCTACTTCAATTTCACTCAGCTAGATTTTAACCTATCACCTATGAATCTGTGATGGACTTTGTTTAGTGCCCTGCACAAGGGGGAGTAATTGACCACGTATAGAAACTATGCACAGGTATACACTAAAGGCCCAAAAAGTCATATGGCAAATATGTTGTGCAAAACTCATGTGAGTAAAGTAAAGGCTGTGCTCTCCTCAAGTTCATTCAGCTGACAAGCACAGGGACAGGACAGTAGCAATGGCAGGGCAGTAGCAAGACAACCTTGATAGAATAATGAATTCAAGTTGCATCAAGTTGTAGATGGTAGTGACAATTTGCTTCTGGTTTGAAGCAGTTTGGTTGCAAATTTTAATTCACCCTTATCAAATCAACTTTAATTTGACGAGAGTGTGTTGAGACTCTACTGTCTGTCATGTTTTACAAAATACCAGTTAGTGTATTGATTGTTATAAATACCAATCAAACACAATTAGTCTATTGATTGTCATCATTTGTCATCATGGCATTGTCATCAATACCAATCAATATGATCACAAAAATCTCCTCCATCGATTGTTCATTGATACTCAATGCCAATCGATTAACTGTTATCGATTATATCTATAATCGATTTAATCGATTCCAAACGTGGGGGTATTAAATAGGAGAGTATAAAAATGATTAAAAGGGCAAGTACAGTCTAGAATTTGTGGAATACAGTAATAAAATGGATTCGAAAATTGTTTTAAACTATTGATAATTTAAAGCAAGTCTAGCAAGAAGTCAGTTTTTCACTGATAATTCGATATATTTAGTCACAAGACCGATTGAAATTTGAGAGTAAAATAGTAAATTAAAAATAAATATTGTGTTCGAGATTGTGTTCATACCTTGACCTTTTCATGGCAAAGTTTGCATTGTAAAGTCTCCTTCGAAATGACCACACTCAATCTGTTTAAACATATGAGCAAACAGTAGGAACAAACCAGCCTCCATTGTAAATATTTTGATATATTAAAGAGCAAATAAAGAATTTTAAAAATGAAATTTTACATTTTCCGCCATTTGTGCCACCAATGTCGTTGGGCAGCAGTGTCTGTATACAATCGCTAAAACGTCATGTAAATGCAATGAAACCGAAGCACCAACCAGTGAGCTCTATATATATCTGGAGTAAGAACTTCTAATGTTCGGCCAATAGGCCAAGTGAAGCCAAGATGGCGGCAATTGACGTCCAAACTCATGAAGGTCATAAACAGTTTTAATACCATTTTGTCCAGCTAATTCCAGTTTTTCCTAACAGATCGCATCGCTAATCAAGTTATTAGTTCATATAATCATGATATTATTGTTTAAATCGGAGTAAAAACACGAAATTTCGGCACACTCCTTGCCGGCTTGTGCAAACCGCGCGGTCGAAAACAATAGAAAGGGATTGGCACTGGACGTCAATTTCCGCCATCTTTGGCTTCACTTTTTGTACATAAGTTCTCACTCCAGATATATATATATAGAGCTCACTGGCACCAACCCAGTGAGCTCTATATATATATATCTGGAGTGAGAACTTATGTCCAAAAAGTGAAGCCAAAGATGGCGGAAATTGACGTCCAGTGCCAATCCCTTTCTATTGTTTTCGACCGCGCGGTTTGCACAAGCCGGCAAGGAGTGTGCCGAAATTTTGTGTTTTTACTCCGATGTAAACAATAACATCATGATTTTATGAACTAATAACTTCATTAGCGATGCGATCTGTTAGAAAAAACTGGAATTAGCTAGAAAAATGGTATGAAAACTGTTTATGACCTTCATGAGTTTGGACGTCAATTGCCGCCATCTTTGGCTTCACTTGGCCTATTGGCCGAACATTAGAAGTTCTTACTCCAGATATATATATAGAGCTCACTGCACCAACCAGGGTTTCCACTTTCAAGGACATTTCCTTTTTCAAGGAAATTCTGACCCCAAAAAGGAATTTTCAAGGATGGAAAAAATTTAAGGAAATCTAAGGAAATTCAAGGAAATCTAAGGAAATATAGTCAAAAGTCTGTAAACAGAGCAGTGAGCTCTATATATATATATATCTGGAGTGAGAACTTATGTCCAAAAAGTGAAGCCAAAGATGGCGGAAATTGACGTCCAGTGCCAATCCCTTTCTATTGTTTTCGACCGCGCGGTTTGCACAAGCCGGCAAGGAGTGTGCCGAAATTTCGTGTTTTTACTCCGATTTAAACAATAACATCATGATTTTATGAACTAATAATTTGATTAGTGATACGATCTGTTAGTATAAACTGGAATTAGCTAGAAAAATGGTATGAAAACTGTTTATGACCTTCATGAGTTTGGACGTCAATTGCCGCCATCTTTGGCTTCACTTGGCCTATTGGCCGAACATTAGAAGTTCTTACTCCAGATATATATAGAGCTCACTGAAACAGAGTTGCAAACAGTAAAAATATATTTTTTGCCATTAGTCTAGGACCTGTATAGTTGTTTGTATGCGTTTCATTTAGCACAGGCAATCTCAACTGTTTTAGGGTAAAATGACCATGGCGGTCAACATGGCATATGTGCCAAAACCTGAATCCGGGACGAAAGTCCTGAAAATGACCCCGCCCTGAAACGGCAGTGCCGACATAGCTCTACCTTCCAAAAAGCAAAAGCGACAGCCTTTCTGAAGTGCTTATAGTGTTTAGAAGGGTTGCTTTTAGGGGTGTTATTGGAAGGAAAAATTTGTCTAAGTATAATATTTTACAAGAAAATGACCATGCACCACCCCAGGTCAACTGCTAATTATGCATGAAATAACTCATATACCTGGCAGAGTTTAAATTTTCTTATTTCCTAAAAATTTTTATCATGGGATGAAAAACTATGTTTAATTTAATATAATTATTGTAGATTTCATAAGGATTGACATTGTTTTGTTTAAATATGATACATTTTATTTCACTTACCCCCCACCAAAACACGATTTCAGCCATATTTTGCCGTCTTGTTTGCTTTTTATCGCCGAGTCTTGCAAGTATCATCCAATTGTTGTACTTTTACATATTGATAGATGGCGAAAGAAGATTTCAACCAAGTTTCGTCAAGTTTTGAAGCAGTGCAGTGTATTTTATCTTCGATGTTGTGTCCTTCGATATTTCGTCAAATATGCCGCCATTGCAAGCCTCGCAGCTTCTCTGCCCGATAAATGCCACTTCTTCGTCTTCATATGTATTTAGATTACAGTATCCAAGAGTGCTTCATTGTAGAATAGTCCCAATTGAAAAATTGAAAACATTAGTTGCACTTGAAAGGCAAAAACCTCCCATAACACATTTAGGACCAGAATCAAGAACACAAGTTTAAAAATAATTTGAAAGTCACGCGCAATCTTCGCGAAAACTCCTCGTGGGCTACTTAACAGGGGGGGAGATATTTTCACGAAACGTTTGTTCGCCATCACAGAACCCAAGTAAATATATTATATTTATTGTATTTTTATGATTTATGATAAAAACAATAGAAAATACGGCAAAAAATTATTGTTTTTATCATAAATCATAAAAATACAATAAATATAATATATTTACTTGGGTTCTGTGGTGGCGAACAAACGTTTCGTGAAAATATTCCCCCCCCTGTTAAGTAGCCCACGAGGAGTTTTCGCGAAGATTGCGCGTGACTTTCAAATTATTTTTAAACTTGTGTTCTTGATTCTGGTCCTAAATGTGTTATGGGAGGTTTTTGCCTTTCAAGTGCAACTAATGTTTTCAATTTTTCAATTGGGATTATTCTACAATGAAGCACTCTTGGATACTGTAATCTAAATACATATGAAGACGAAGAAGTGGCATTTATCGGGCAGAGAAGCTGCGAGGCTTGCAATGGCGGCATATTTGACGAAATATCGAAGGACACAACATCGAAGATAAAATACACTGCACTGCTTCAAAACTTGACGAAACTTGGTTGAAATCTTCTTTAGCCATCTATCAATATGTAAAAGTACAACAATTGGATGATACTTGCAAGACTCGGCGATAAAAAGCAAACAAGACGGCAAAATATGGCTGAAATCGTGTTTTGGTGGGGGGTAAGTGAAATAAAATGTATCATATTTAAACAAAACAATGTCAATCCTTATGAAATCTACAATAATTATATTAAATTAAGCATAGTTTTTCATCCCATGATAAAAAATTTTTAGGAAATAAGAAAATTTAAACTCTGCCAGGTATATGAGTTATTTCATGCATAATTAGCAGTTGACCTGGGGTGGTGCATGGTCATTTTCTTGTAAAATATTATACTTAGACAAATTTTTCCTTCCAATAACACCCCTAAAAGCAACCCTTCTAAACACTATAAGCACTTCAGAAAGGCTGTCGCTTTTGCTTTTTGGAAGGTAGAGCTATGTCGGCACTGCCGTTTCAGGGCGGGGTCATTTTCAGGACTTTCGTCCCGGATTCAGGTTTTGGCACATATGCCATGTTGACCGCCAGGGTCATTTTACCCTAAAACAGTTGAGATTGCCTGTGCTAAATGAAATGCATACAAACTCCTATACAGGTCCTAGACTACATATTTGGCAGCAATTTTTTATCTATAGACAATTTAAGAACATTATTACATGAAGTATTAGTAATAATGTACTTTGCATGTACTTTGCATGGAGATATCGAAAGTCATCTTGTGCACGAAATAGCTTAACTTTTAACTTTAACCCGATTATTGAACAACTTGTGGAGAAGAAGTTGAAACAGCTTAAAAGATCAAAAGCTGCTGGTATTGACAATATTCCACCAGGAATTCTCAAGGATTGTTCATCTGTGGTCAGAAAGCCTCTAGCTCATATAATTAATATGAGTTTAATTACTGGAGAAATACCCCAAGAGTGGAAAGAAGCTAAAGTTATCCCAGTCCATAAGAAAGGGCCTACCAATGATTTTGATAATTACCGACCTATTTCTGTATTACCCGGTCATCAGTAAGATCATGGAACGGATAGTACATGATCAGTTTATGGATTATTTAGAGTCAAACAATCTGATAAATGATTCTCAATTTGGATTTCGGCAGAAACGTTCCACACAATTGGCTGTGACATTATTTCTGGATAAAGTACGTGCAAATATGGACAAGGGTCTATTAACGGGTGTGGTCTTCATTGATCTCTCGAAAGCCTTCGATACGGTGTCTCATTCCAATCTACTGAATAAATTGGAGGCGTTTGGCGTACAATCAGTTGAAATGGAATGGTTTACTAACTACCTGTTCAATCGGTCACAATTTGTCAACTTTGATGGCTCCGTATCCGAAAAATTCCAACTGACATCGGGGGTTCCGCAAGGTTCCATCTTGGGACCCCTTTTATTCATATTATATATTAATGACATTGACGATCACCTAATCAGTGCAAATATAATAAAGTATGCTGATGACACCGTCTTGTTTCTATCTGGACTAAAAGACTGATAAAATTGAAAATCAACTTACCGATGAAATGAAAGTGGTTGCTAAATGGCTAAATGAAAACGATCTTGTGATAAATCTCAACAAAGGCAAAACTGAGTCTTTGCTATTGGGTACCAACAGGAAAATCCGGAACAAGACCTTGAAAGTCCATTTCAATGATCGGCTAATAAATTTTTCAAGCAATTATAAGTACCTGAGAGTTTTGGTGGATCAAACCGCAAACTTAAATGAGCATTTCTACTTGTCGTTCAAGAAAGCATCTGGTAGATTGAGGTTACTGAAGAAAATACGATGGTCTTTAACAATGGACGCCGCGGAATCCATATATAAGTGCATGATTATGCCCTTATTAACATATGCAAGCATTGTTACTCTTAACCTGAATGCAACTCAACTTGCACGAGTTCTAAGCCTCCAAGATCGAGCTGCTAGAATAATTGATCCAAGTCAATCTGCACATCTCAGAGTACCGGATTTGATGAACTTCGCAAAACTTCAAACTTGCCTGCTGGTAAAACAGTGCATAGACAAGAACACGTGCAGTAATTTTAACAATTATTTTGAGCGTTTACAACATGAGAAGAACATGCGCAATAACGGATCCAGTCTCAGAATCCCAAAAATAAAACTTGAATGTACAAAATGCGCCTTTTATTATAATGGGACGATTCAGTTTAACAAACTACCCTACGATGTCAGAGTAATCGATAGTTTCATGCTATTTAAAAGAGCATTGAAAGAACATTTTAGCTTGTAGTACAAATGAACGATAGTACTCTTGGTATACCTATCGCTTTCCTTAGTTTATATAACAATTAATATTGATCTTAATTAGTTTCTTATTTTAGTTTGCATGTTTTTATTGATACTGTACATGCAGGACACGCGTTGATAGCAGTAATCCATTACTGAAGTGTTTTATCCTGTGTAAATATTTTTTAATAATAATAATAATAATAAAAATGCCAGTGTTATTATTAGATCAGTGGTGTGACCAGATTTGGTAATTTTAATTACTTTTGGTAATTTTTGGCAATTTTTGGGATTTTTTTAGTAATTAAATATTTTTAGTAATTTTTTGGTAATTTTTGGGGAAATTTAGTAATCTGTTGGTAATTAGATAAAAGATGAATTTCTCAAATTTTACGAATTGTTTTGTATGAACACTGTCACATTTTGAGAGAAACTCAGATAGTGTCCTCGTCAATGCCATTTAGGCACAGGCGGGAGGCAGTTCGGGCAGCTAAGGCAGCTCAGCCGCTGATGCCTGTCGCAACTCCTGAGACCTGCCCCTGCCTGAAGATAAAGTGCTATTACAATTTGGCATTTTAATTTGGCGCCAAAACATTAAAATTAAAACAGAAATGTTTCTGCAACAATGCTTTTTAGTTTGCCCAAAGCAGGGGCGGCGGAGCGGTTTGGGTATTGGGGGGAGGCAAAGGTCTCTCGAAAAATTATGGACATCTGAAGGCGACAGCCCTTTTGCCCCCCAGCTCCGCCGCCCCTGGCCCAAAGCCTGAAATCTTGCCAATCTTGGGTTAATAAATTATAGGAGCAACACAAATAATGATATTTATACTCATTATACTCGCTAAGCATTATGGTAGTTTAATGCAAAACTGATTTTGAGCTGTTTTGGGAAGTGTGCAACTTTTAGTAATTTTTTTCTGGATTTAGTAATTTTTCAGAGGCATTTTTAGTAATTGGTCCTGCAAAAATCTGGTCACACTGCAAAATGCCAACATATCTGAAATCAAACATGTCGCATGGTCCAGCAATATGAATAAGTCATGAAGCGATCTCTTGCTGTTGATGAAGGTCAGACATCAGAGTCAGACGGCTTCGAATCTGACCTTTCCAATCAAGATGAACCAACCTTACCAACGGCTGCAACAGTCACATTGTCACAAATTGAATTGACAAATGTCAAAATTCATTACAGCAATATTTCACTGTTTCAATGCCTTTGAAATTAGCACTATAACACTAAACTGTCGAAAGATAAGTTAGTAGGGCTTTGGTAGGGCTGTAAGCAGTAAAATAACTAAAAGTCTTCTCAAGGAAATTTCAAGGAAATTTTATTCCATGGTCAAGGAAATCTAAGGAAATTTTGACACAAAATTCAGGAATTTCAAAACTAAATAGTGGAAGCACTGGCACCAACTGCACTACAAAGTACCATAAATTAACTCATAGAATATTCATTTTATCTCAGATAGATTAAGAGAGTTTCTGGACTATTAAGTTCAGCAAGGTAACTTGAAATGGACAGCAAACTAGGACGTGAAACGTTAACGGTGTATTCATTAATGCTAACGATTTTTCAAATTATAATGAATATTACTGTATATATTATAATCAAAAGACTGCTCCGCCTTAGCTTCTCCCCCAGGGCTCCCACCCTTAGATAAATAAACGAAAGGGCTTTTATAGACCTTTCAAGGACTTTTTCCAGTAAATTCAAGGATCCGGCATAACTGAACAAATCTTCCGTGAAAAATGGCTGACTATCACCAGCAGGCAACAAGCATAATGCACATGTTACTGAAAATCTGTTATTTAAACATTTAAAGTATTATTAACACAAAGCATTATTCGATATTACAGGTCAACACGTACTAGGACAGAGTGTGTACCAGTACCAGCAAAGTTTATTTTTGCCATGGCCATATCGTATCGAAACGTAGCGTATCTCGCTGTTTTCTGAACACTATGGTGCAACTAGTGACCTTGAAACAAAACAAATTCTACGACAGGTTACGAACGGTTGAAGTACGAAACCGAGGCGCGAGTAACTCAAACGCCCCAGTAGTCACTAGCTACACACGTAAAAATATTTCACATCTTGTCAACAAGATGTGTTCGCAACAAACTTCTATAGAAAGCTTGTCAACAAGTTGTAACAATGCTGTCCTTTTATCAAGTTGCTACAAGGTTGTCACTCGCAACTTGTCACAAGTTGTTGAATTACAGGGCGATAACAAGTTGTTGGAACAACTTGTAATAAGTCTGTTGAGTCAACAACCTTGTAGCAAGTTGTCAACAAGCCGTTGACAACTTGTCAACAAGCTGGGAACAAGCAGTGCGAACACATCCTGATAACAAGTTGTTGAAACAGCATTGGTACAGGTCTGCTGCAGCTTTGTTAGTCGTGCAATTATAAATTATCAATCCTTCTGAAACCACTATTTATAACGACGTATTCCAGGCTACATACTAAATTCTATAGCTATAAAATGTCTATTTGTTTACACATCATATATCGGCTGAAGTTTAGTTGTGATGACGTCATGTTGAATGTGATGACGTCACTGAGGATATGTCCCGAGGGCCACGTCGTTTGCTCGCCCTACTCCTCTTCCGTGGTGGCCGTTAATGAAATGACTGTTCACCGCTTTGGCGTAATAGTCGTCGATTGGATCCTCATAACTGATCTGAAAAGAAACAAGGGCAAGGTTATATTAGATTATCTACACAAGTCAAGCGGGATCAACTCTATTAGAGTATAAATATAATTGTGAGTGTAACAGCACATATACAGTGATACACTTACATGTAGCATCCATCCCAAGATCCTGAAGTATATAAAGGCACAAAACAGACAAACAAGAATGGCAAAGGCGGAGAATGCCACCATGAAGGTATAGATAACAGTGAGGTATTTCACATCGTCACAGCTGATTGGCGCATTTACTACAATTAAATAAAATACGATTGAAAATTGATTGGAGACAATCTTTAATCTTCACTTATAAATATCCTTGTATATGTAATTAACCTAGCATCATGGATCATTCCTATAGTCGAATTGTCGAAAGCTATAGAGAGTATTAAAATGTTCATTTTTGGAGTTACCGTCAACTTATTTTGTATTTTCTAAAAATACTCAGTGCTTCCAGTAATTTCGTCGTATGTGTGGATTCGATATCCTACTTTGTCCCTTTGATCTTTCTTAGAGTCTAAGAATCGTAAACACGATTCATCAATTCATTCACAGTAAGATCATGGGCAATCGCCGTAGCGTAGGCATTCTCAGTTCTCACTGCCAAACGTGGGAGTCAGTGTAGGTAGTAGTCTAAAATAAGCTGCCGTGGCTTGTATCTATTAAAACTACATGAAAGAGATTCATCAATTAATTTACTAAGTTTTAGCAATTCGATTATCCGATCATTACCACAAAAAATTTGAAGAAGTTCTTGGAAGCTCACAAATTCCTGTGTTTTGAATTATATAAACAATTCGATGTCTCGTTAGCCTGAGTTGCAGGTCAGTAGGTCAGTAGGATGTTTTCTTTATACGACGAAGTCGTCGTTGTTCCTGTACTCATGTGATGACTGTGCACATGGTTTGCCGGTGTTTGTTTACAGCAGAGGTAATATGACGTAGAGAAGAGCAGGTTTGATTGAGTATGAAATATGAAACCATACAGGATTAAGCCATAGCAAACAGGACAGTAGGACACGCAAGCTTGTAATTCATTTATTTCTAAATACTCTGTGTACTATAGTTCATTTCATAAGCTTGAGAGTTTGTTGGATCAAACTACCTGAACTTCGACGTTTCGAGCTCTTCGTCTGAGAGTTAGTAGCGAACGTTTAATACTCGCTGCTAACTTTCGTTGTAACTACAACATCTTCAGAGACTAAATTACTACACCGTTATTACAGATTTATATTTAAACCGAGGAGAAAATCACTGATTTTATAAATCTCGTACACCTTCAGAAAAATCACAAAAAAAATCACAAAAAAATTTAAAAAATCACAAAAAATCACGAACAAAATCAGCAAAAATATAGACAAATCACAAAAATATAGAAAAATGTAAAAAAAAAAAACAAAAAAAAAATCCATTCGATTTTTAATCCATTTGATTTTTTAATTTCGTACACTTTTTGGGAGTGATTTGCCCTCGATTTAAACTTCACATACAAAACAATTAACCATTGAGAGTATATGAATATATGCAAAATATAGGATTACAATAAAATATTAAGGAAAGATTTTCTCTAAGAACCAATTCAGATTGAAAGGAGCAGCAAGTAACCATTTCGAAATCATGCATCATGACCAGTTTCAGAATGATGATCAAAGATGGCTGTATGAGATGGGTTCTTTTGTTTCTTACCAAGAATTGGTGTAAGTCCTGACTTCTCTTTCCTTAATACCTTATTGTAATCCTATATTTTGTATATATTCATATACTCTCATTGGTTAACTGTTTTGTACGTTAAGTTTCAATAATCTGTAACAACTGTGTAGTAATAACTAGTAATTTAGTCTCTGAAGATGTTGTAGTTACAACGAAACGTTAGACATGTAAATGAAATTTTTTCTTTTAAAATGCCGTTGTTAACTCGCTCTAAACGTCGAAGTTCTTGTATATTTTTCAGGAATAGTTTAATTCTCGACTCCTCTAGCATATCGTTACCATTACAAAACAAGAAATACTTCCAATCTTCACAAAATGTATAAAAGAACAAATTATGTCATTCAATAAAGGGTTGATATTTGGAATAAGCTTGAAATTCATTTCAAATCTATATCAATTCATTCATTGTCTTTAAAAACAAATTAAAGAAATGAACTTCTTAAATCCCTGTGTCCACAATACTAATAAAGTAATATCTAATTCACATATTCTTTGTAAATATCATTATCTTAATTTCCTAATTTTCTAGTGTGTAAATCCTGCATCTACACTATAGTTTTATATACTTTGTATTCTAATGTTTCACAGGAACCTTCTGAAAAACACTATTTGCCAAGGGAATGTTAAAGGGATTTAAACCTTACCAAGTTTCAAGCGTTTAGATGTAGCAGAGGATGAAAAGCAGTGATTTTTAAGCGAGATTTACGAGTATATACAAACATTGTATGTAAACACAATTCTATGCGTAGGTTTTGTAAGTCATTTGTAAATCGTTAACGACGATTTGAATAAATTGAGAATATTTAATTATAGGACGGGACGATATTGTACAATGTACATACAGCACCGCACATAAATAATTTTTAACATCGTTAGTAAGGTCATATCGTTTAGGAGTCTTTAAAGAGTTCGCATATTTTTTGTCTGCCTTATGGTGATAATCTTACAACATCTTCAACTTTCATAGGAATATATTTTGGTCTCTCATGAAGCAGTCTTTGTTTGTAACCTTCTCGTTGCTCTGGCGTCATCATTGCTAAATCTTTAGGTCTTCAATCTGAAAAGTCTACCCAATTCAATCTATTTTTAACCAAGTAAATAAAGTCTGCTCTGGGTCTGCTTCTAAGAGCGTATTATCCTTAAACTTCATCACTCGCTTGGGAGTATATATTGTCCGAGGCAACCTCGTAGCTTTTTCACCTTTTAACCACAACTTTACATTTCTTTAACCCATACCGAGCAACATATCTCTGATATACTTGTTAACTAATCCAATTTCTATGACTATGACTATGCTAAGAGCGATTCAAGAGTCATGAGACGAATCATAAGAGAGCTTATGAAGTATATTTGGAGAAAAAACTTGTTGAACAAGTCGTAGTTGTCATATAAGTCTAGAAATTTTCATATTGTAACTGTAAATTATTTTATTTTAAATAAATATTCGATATAAACGAAGCGTAGTTGATTTTAGAGTTTTCATGCAAACATTGTGTATAGTTTTGCACCGTAACACTAAGCGATCGTATAGTGCGACGTGTATAAGGGATTTCATGTTATATTGCCACTGGTGGCGGACAGATGGAACGCATTAAAGACGGTAGTATGTAAGATTATTTCGCTAACAAGCGTTAGACTGCTATCTATGAGCTTTAAGTTAACGAGAGTTCGAATCTCTCACAGGGGCGCAAAACATTTTCTATTTGACGATTTATAGACATCGTGTACAAACATTTAGCGGTTGCTACGTGTTGTTAGGCAAGAGCATTTTGGTCTAATTTACATATAGTCTAGGACCTGTACAGGCAATCTCAACTGTTTTAGGGTAAAATGACAGATAGGCCCGAGCCGAGCTCTAAGATGTAAGGATAGGCCCGAGCCGAGCTCTAAGATGTAAGGATAGGCTCGAGCCGAGCTCTAAGATGTAAGGATAGGCCCGAGCCGAGCTCTAAGATGTAAGGATAGGCCCGAGCCAAGCTTAGTATATATCTCCGAGCCTAGTATATATACCTCCGAGCCGACTTATCTTCCTTATCTTTATCTTCCTTATCTTTATCTTCCTTATCTTTATCTTCCTTATCTTTATCTTCCTTGCCTTTATCTTCCTTATTTTATCTTCCTTATATTTATCTTCCTTATCTTTATCTTCCTTACCTTTATCTTCCTTATCTTCCTTATCTTCCATATCTTTATCTTCCTTATCATTATCTTCCTTATCTTTATCTTCCTTATCTTTATCTTCCTAGTCTATGACTATAGACTATAGACTATAGACTATAGACTATAGACTATAGACTATAGACTATAGACTATAGACTATAGACTATAGACTATAGACTATAGACTATAGACTATAGACTATAGACTATAGACTATAGACTATAGACTATAGACTATAGACTATAGACTATAGACTATAGACTATAGACTATAGACTATAGACTATAGACTATAGACTATAGTCATAGTTATAGTTATAGACTATAGTCATAGTCATAGACTATAGTGATAGTCATAGTCATTGACTATAGTCATAGACTATAGTCATAGTCATAGTCATGGACTATACGACTATGACTATAGACAATAGTCATAGTCTATAGTCCATGACTATAGTCCATGACTATGACTATAGTCTATGACTATAGTCCATGACTATGACTATAGTCTTTGACTATAGTCTTTGACTATAGTCTATGACTATAGTCTATGACTATGACTATAGTCTATGACTATGACTATAGTCTATGACTATAGTCTATAACTATGACTATAGTCTATAGTCTATAGTCTATAGTCTATAGTCTATAGTCTATAGTCTATAGTCTATAGACTATAGTCTATAGTCTATAGTCTATAGTCTATAGTCTATAGTCTATAGTCTATAGTCTATAGTCTATAGTCTATAGTCTATAGTCTATAGTCTATAGTCTAGAGTCTATAGTCTAGAGTCTAGAGTCTAGAGTCTAGAGTCTAGAGTCTATAGTCTATAGTCTAGAGTCTAGAGTCTAGAGTCTAGAGTCTAGAGTCTAGAGTCTAGAGTCTAGAGTCTAGAGTCTAGAGTATATAGTCTATAGTCTATAGTCTATAGTCTATAGTCTATAGTCTATAGTCTATAGTCATAGACTAGGAAGATAAAGATAAGGAAGATAAAGATAAGGAAGATAAAGTAAGGAAGATAAAGATAAAGAAGATAAAGATAAAGAAGATAAAGAAGATAAAGATAAGGAAGATAAGGAAGATAAAGATAAGGAAGATAAAGATAAGGAAGATAAAGAAGATAAGGAAGATAAAGATAAGGAAGATAAAGATAAGGAAGATAAAGATAAGGGGCCGGTTGTTCAAAAGCCGGTTAACTTAACCCTGGGTTAGTGGTAACTTTCATACAAGTTTCCCGACATCGGTTATATTAATATGAATACTTTTTTCTATCAACCTTGTACTGAGCGATAGAAGTTTTTGTTTATATAGTTTTGAAATAAACAAACATGTAGAAGTATACAAACCAGAGCAGCAGATTAAAATTTAACCCGGGGTTAGCGTTAACCAGCTTTTGAACAACCGGCCCAAGGAAGATAAGGAAGATAAAGATAAGGAAGATAAAGATAAGGAAGATAAAGATAAGGAGGATAAAGATAAGGAAGCTTAGAGCTCGGCTCGGGCCTATCCTTACATCTTAGAGCTCGGCTCGAGCCTATCCTTACATCTTAGAGCTCGGCTCGGGCCTATCCTTACATCTTAGAGCTCGGCTCGGGCCTATCTGTCATTTTACCCTAAAACAGTTGAGATTGCCTGTGCTAAATGAAACGCACACAAACTCCTATACAGGTCCTAGACTATATGTAAATTAGACCTCATAGATAGCAGTCTAACGCTTGTTAGCGAAATAATCTTACATACTACCGTCTTTAATGCGTTCCATCTGTCCGCCACCAGTGGCAATATAACATGAAATCCCTTATACACGTCGCACTGTACGATCGCTTAGTGTTACGGTGCAAAACTATACACAATGTTTGCATGAAAACTCTAAAATCAACTACGCTTCGTTTATATCGAATTTTTATTTAAAATAAAATAATTTACAGTTACAATATGAAAATTTCTAGACTTATATGACAACTACGACTTGTTCAACAAGTTTTTTCTCCAAATATACTTCATAAGCTCTCTTATGATTCGTCTCATGACTCTTGAATCGCTCTTAGCATAGTCATAGTCATAGAAATTGGATTAGTTAACAAGTATATCAGAGATATACTTGCTCGGTATGGGTTAAAGAAATGTAAAGTTGTGGTTAAAAGGTGAAAAAGCTACGAGGTTGCCTCGGACAATATATACACCCAAGCGAGTGATGAAGTTTAAGGATAATACGCTCTTAGAAGCAGACCCAGAGCAGACTTTATTTACTTGGTTAAAAATAGATTGAATTGGGTAAACAGATTGAAGACCTAAAGTTTTAGCAATGATGACGCCAGAGCAACGAGAAGGTTACAAACAAAGACTGCTTCATGAGAGACCAAAATATATTCCTATGAAAGTTGAAGATATTGTAAGATTCTCTCTTTAAAGACTCCTAAACGATATGCTCTTGGGAGCAGACCTTACTAACGATGTTAAAAATTATTTCTGTGCGGTGCTGTATGTACATTGTACAATATCGTCCCGTCCTATAATTAAATATTCTCAATTTATTCAAATCGTCGTTAACGATTTACAAATGACTTACAAAACCTACGCATAGAATTGTGTTTGCATATAATGTTTGTATATACTCGTAACTCTCGCTTAAAAATCACTGCTTTTCATCCTCTGCTACATCTAAACGCTTGAAACTTGGTAAGGTTTAAATCCCTTTAACATTCCCTTGGCAAACATATATTTGTATTTCTCTATAAGACCTTAGCTATGCCGATTAAACTTTAAGATTTTCTCGTTTTAGAAAGCTATATTTCTGCTTGTTATTACTTCGCATAAGGCAATAATACTTTACTAGGTTAAGCGTCGCTATATTAGTTGTCTAAGCCATTTCGTATAAGGTGATATTAGATACGAGAATATATTTACTCGTTGTGGCACTACGCTGTGGCGCTATGCTGTGGCGCTACGCTGTGGCGCTACTGTATTGCGACGTCATTGGTCTTGCACACTAATTACTTCTGCCGTGATATGTGGGTTGGAGGGATGCTAAAAATTGCAGAGTCGGCAAGTCTTGCCAAGCTTCCCGCGTGACATGCTGAATTCAGCAAAAATTGTCTGGCCTTGTTCCTTAACGTCATTGTATGAAGGTTGAGATATCCCAAAGGAGTAGGACCGAGTTGTATAATTAATTATGTTTATGTTAATTACATAATGCGCCCCCTGTATGCTAATGTTAATGATGTTGCGCCCCTCACTTACTGAATATTCAATTAGCTCACTCTCGCACACTCTCAAAAATAAGGCTCGAACGGTACCTACTATACTACTTTTGTTTCTAATCTGGAACCAGGACACGGTCGGAGGTGTTCCTCAGGGGACAGTGTTGGGCCCTATTTTGTTTATTATAATGATAAATGATCTGCTAACGGATTACCAAGACCGGTGGAAGTACGTTGATGATTCTACCCTTACTGAAACCCTCACTAGGGATCAACCATCTACGTTACAAATTACTTCGGATGGTATTAACCAGTGGTGCGAAAAAAAACGGTATGATGCTGAACACCAAGAAATGTAAAGAGCTTTTGGTCTGTTTTTGGAAAAATAATCCAGATGTACCCCAGCTTATGCTTAATAATCAACCGATTGAAGTCGTGAAATCTGCTAAATTACTTGGTGTGGTTTTCAATGATCATTTGAAACTCAGGAACGACCATGTTGGGCAAATCATAAAGAAATCGTCGAAGCGTTTATATATGTTAAGGTTTCTAAAACGAGCTCGCGCTGACACTAGGACTCTTATTTCTGTTTATGTAACCTGTATAAGACCAGTCGTGGAATACGGTACGCAAGTGTGGCGCTATAACATTCCTGATTATTTAGCGGTGGAAATAGAAAGGATGGCCAGTTGAGAGCAATGAGAATTATTGACTCATCTATATCATATAGTGATGCATTGGCGAAGTATAATCTACCAACTTTAGTTTCAAGGCGACACCTTCTATGTTCGTCTTTCTTCAAGAAAAGCGTTCTACAGCAGTCTGGTATATTATCTGAAAACTGGGGTTTTTAATGAAAACTGATAAACATTGTACATTTCTATATCTTCAGATAATCAGTATTAACTTTTTTAGATATTTATCTACTATAAAGTATTTTAATCTTACCTAATTAATGTAAATATAAATTTGACGTATTTCAACCTTTTTGGTTGCAATGTCTTTTATCTCTAATTCATTTTGTATATATTTTGGAAATTATGCCTCACATCGGCTTTATAAACCATTTATTAATCTCAAACATAAAATATAATCTCAGTCTCGCAGTCACATGTAGTTCTCCGTCAATCGCAATGTTATTATACCCCCCTGTCTGGTTACAGGTAGCCCTAGCAATTGTCTCCGACACGCTCCCCTCATACAGATTTCCCGAAATATGTATGTTCAATTAAGGAGACAATACTCTAAGATATCAAAACATAACAAAATGTCAACACAATGTTCAGATACTAAACCGATTTAGCACTGCATGTCTCTTCGAAAAGTTTTTTAATGCCATTGTTCACTCTTTCACCATTTCTTTAATTCTTTTTTCTGCTTCGATCGCCGCAACTCGCTTGGGTCGGAATGTTTGAGCTTCCGGGTTAAGATCTTCTCGTTTCGAATTTGACTTACTGCAAGACAGTTCAAGGGAAATAAGTGTTGCACCGGTCTCTCTAGAAATCCAGTTCCGGTTTGTAGTCTGACGGCTCGCACTATTCCATCACGACCGGGAAATACTTCTCGTACGATCGCTAATGGCCATTTACCACGATTCTTCTCGTCAGACTTTACTATAACGACTTCTCCAACTGCGACCTCGAATTTCTTACGATTATGGGTAAGCTTATGCCGTCTCTTAAGGCGGTCAAGTATTCTTTGGACCAGCGTTTCCATAATGCATCCTTGCAGGTCTTTAGGTACTTCAATCTCTTTCGAAGACTTTTATCTTCCTCACGCCATGGTTATTGCTCTGGTAGAAGGTTTGGTCTTTGGAACAGGTATGATGAAGGTGTCAAAACAGGAAGGATTATGTCGTCTTCAACATAGCTCAAAGGTCTCCGGTTTACTTGAACTTAGACGTCAAGGATCACTTCGTTTAACTCGCTCCACGTCAGTGTTGTCCTTCCGATTGTCTTGTGCATCGCTTGTTTGACCACTCCTATAAGTCGTTCGAAGTGTCCGCCCCACCAAGGGGCGCGCGAAAGATTAAATTGCCATTGCATCTCGTGGTTTAGCAAATAGCCTTGCAACTTCTCATCTCTTCTGATTCTTTCGAGCCATTTGCAGCTTTTACGAAGGTACCGCCATTATCAGAATAGATTTTCCGGGGCCGACCGCGTCGAGCAATAAATCTCTTGAGGGTAAGGAGGAACGTCCCTGTCTCTAGATTTGGAAGAAGCTCGAGGTGGACAGCTCTTATTAACCCGCAGGAAAACAAGGCTAAATAGGATTTACCTCGACTCTTTGATGCCTTTCGATAATAAATTGGCCCAGGGGATCGCTCCCTTAGTGCGATCTTCTGGTAGTTGACCAGGTGGAGGAGCAGCTAGGGCCGTTGCTTGGAATCTCTTACAGCCTGAGCAACCACTTCTTACAGACTTAACAATACTTCTAAGCTTCGGTATCCAGTATTCCTCTCGAACAGCTGACATAGTAAGTCCAACACCGCCGTGTAGGGTTTCACAATGAATCTTCTCTATTAGCTTTCGTGTAAAAACAGCGTTTCGTGGTAAGTATGTGGGATAACGTCCTTCGACCCTGCCACGACACTCGAAGAGCTCCTGATCATTCACTTGTAAGTTAAGTTGCCCGCGAATCTGATCGAAGTTGGGTGATAGCTGATCCTCTTCTTGCATAAGCTTGATCCATTTTCTCTTTACTTCCTTGATTTCCTCAACCGTTAGAGGACCGTTTCGATTTTCCTTCTTTTTGCACTTTTGAATGAATCTTGACATCCATGCTAGGATTCTCAGCGCTTTCTGCAGGTTGTACTTCTCTAGCAGCACATCTAAACTTTGATCACAGGATTTCTTCGTCATCGTAACTACTTCCCTAATTACCTTTGCTTCGACTTCGGACGTTAAGGTTGTGTTGGTTATCAGGTTGGGAGGCCACTTATCACTCTCGGGCAGCCAAATTGGTCCGTTCCACCACAACGAGGTCGGTTTACCCCCTCTACTTGCTAAATCTGCAGGATTTTGAGAGGTGGGAACATGTCTCCAACTGATCTCTGGATGCTGATGAATCTTGTTGACTCTGTTACTCACGAATTGCTTATATTCACCGTTCCCACAGATCCAGTGGAGCGCCACTGTGCTGTCTAGCCATACGTAAATCAGGGGACTAGGTAGATCACCAAGGGTATTCTGCACGTTAACTGCCAGATTCATCGCCATATGGGCAGAAACAAGTTCAAGGCGTGGAACTGTTAGACCTTGTTTAGCCAAACGAGCTTTGGCTGCTACCAGACGCTGAGTCGTTCCTGAGGGTTGACGGATCACAGAATAGACAGCAGCACCAACTCCTTTCGTACTGGCGTCTCCAAATGCGTGCAATTCACAACTCTTAATAGGCTCTTTATAATTCGCAACTGACCGTGGTGCTGTTACATCAATCGGCAGGGAATTCTTCCAGCAGAACCATTTCTTTGCCAGAGGTGGACTCAACTCATGATCCCACGGAACCTTTTGATTGCAGATATCACTGTAATGAAATTTACCCTCTAGAACCAATGGAGACACTAACCCCAATGGATCGTACACTTGTGCTAGGTGGCTCAACACATTTCTTTTGGTTGGGATAGACTCACAAGTTGGAAGCTTTGCAGACAAAGTGTCTGTACTTCTGTCCCATGGCAGCCCAAGTACCTTCGTCTCGTTTGGTTCTGTTCCTAACTGCTTCTTAGCAAGGGTTGTCTCGTCACTCAGAACTTTGTTACTGTCGTCTTCCAGTTCCGGAACATTGGAGCACCATTTGTGAAGAACAAACTTGGCGTCCTCGAAAATCTCACTCGCTTTACCCTTTCGTTCTGTGGCTTGTTCGATGGTTTGTCCCCCACTCAACATGTCATCTACGTACAAGGACCTTCTTAGCTCGGCCACAACTTCAGGCATTGTGCTTTCCCACGTCTCCAAGTGCTGTTCGATAACTCCCCCTAAGAGGAAGGGCGAGGATGTTAACCCAAACAAGGCACGAGTGAACCGATAAACTACTGTTTCCGATTTCTCATCGCTTCGCCAATGAAACCGCAGTGCGTCTCGTTCCTGCTGTTTGATGCGGATTTGAAGGAATGCCTTTTCAAGGTCACTGAATACAGCTACCGGAAGGAATCTCTGATGGACCAAGACATCCCACAATGTATTTTGTAGCGGAGGACCAGGATGTAGACATTCGTTGAGGGATGGTGCACTTGGGCTAGCTTTAGCAGAAGCATCATAGACAACGCGAATCTTGGTGGTCATTGCCGCTTCTCGTATGACTGGTTTGTGTGGCAAGTAAAATGTTCGCCCCGAAGGTGGATCTGGAGCAATTTCAATGATTCCTTTCTCTTCTTGATCCTTGATGATTTGTTGATATTCATTGGTTATCCCCTGTGCCACTAACTTCTTGCTTAGATTGTTTAGCCGACGTAAACTTCCCTGTTCATTTGATGGAAGGGGAGGATGGTTACCTCGCCACGGAAGTCCAGTCTTGTACCACCCTTCTTCACTGCGGACAAGTTGTTCCTTGAATTCACTATAAACCGATTGTTGGTCATGTTCAACTGAATCAGCTAATCCCAGTACATCCAAACGACACAATTCCTCATACTCTGTGATGACGGTCAAACTCTTGTCCTGGCGACATGATAAACCATCCTAACTTCGTTAACTCGGCAACCGGCTCACCTTCTTCCCCTATGCATGGTCTGTTCTCTGTTTTGATTCTTGCAAACTCCCCCGATCCCAAAATAACATGTATGGGCAGATGAGGCTTTGTGTCAGAATCGTTCATCTTGACATCTTCCAAATGGGAATACGTGCTAATCAGATTTGCATAATTGGGATTGTCAACTGCCAACAACTCGCTCTTGTTAACTTTGATCAACTTAACTTCCATGTCGAAATCTCCGTCCAATGACTTAATTTCTGTCTTATATGTTTCCAGACGCTCATACCGAGAGCTCATTAACATGTCGACTTTCCCGCTCTTGACTTCATCAGGTTTCTGTTTCAACATACCCACTAGAGTGGCTGATGTATAGGAACTGCCTGCGCCACTGTCTATCAATGCGCGGCAAGTGATACCATTCACTTTTACTGTCACGACAGGAAATGTCCCCTCTCCTGTTTTAGTTGCAGTCATAATCTTCTTCGGCTCTTCTTTCTGATCACATGCCGAAGTATGATGTCGACGCTCGCAGTATTGACATGATAACTTGCTTGTACAGTTGGCAGCCCGGTGCCCTGATCCTGTACAATTGAAGCAAAGGCGACATTGTGCTAGTATTTGCTTCCTTTGACTGGTACTCACAACTTTGGGACAATCACTTGATTTGTGGTCAAGAAGATTGCAATAAACACACTCTCTCGACTGGCGGGTATGGAATAATTTCTTATGATCTCTATGCTCTCTGGGTTTGTCGACTGGATGGGTCTCTTTAGGTCACCTTTGCAATGCATCTCACAACTTCACAAAGTCCCAGTCTTCCCACTGTTCGTCAGTTCTCACTAGATCACCCTTAATACCCGATAGCTTATCTAGAGTAAGGGACACATTCCCCGAGTGTTTCTAGGGACTGGACACTATACCGTAACCGCTCGTAAAAATCATGGATTTTGTTCACATTCTTCCCTGGGATGTTTGGTAAATCTAGTATGTCCTTAGTGTAAGCTTTAATAATTTCACTCTGTTTCCCATATCTATCTTGCAATATGCTTTTCGCCCGATTATACCCCTCAGAGTTGTACGGTAAACCCTCGATGCTCATTCTTACTTTAAGTGACACTAGTTCCAATAAGTAGGTGAACTTTGAAACGTTAGGCATGCTCGATTTATCCACAGCTTCACGAAATTGTCCTCAAAAACGAGTCCAATCTTGGAATGACCCATCAAATTTTGTTATTACCAATTTTGGCAATCTTACAGGGGCAGCTTGGGTCACTTGTGTCTTTTCGCTACTCTCAGAAAGGCTTCCCGCACCCCCCTGATCGCTAGATTGCTTAGATTTTGAACTTTCAAGTTGGTTTTGATAAAGTAACTTCGTTTCAAACAATTCTTTCTCAAAATCAAGCTGTTCTTTCCTCGCTTTCGCAACATGCTCACTCTTCGCCTCATCAAGCCACTTTCTCAACTGTTCTACATCGCTATCTGCCGCTGCAATAATATCTTCGACACTAGTACACCACTCAGTTATATTCTCGACAGAAGCTTCACAGAAGCTCCACAGGAGCTTTAGAGAATTTCCAGACAACTGCTACAAAATCCCATTGCGTACGTACAAGGCGTACGTACAACTATGACGTCACTTCCGAATATGATGCACGCGACGCCATTTTGCATATTTAATTACTACCGTGCGCCTAGCGATGAATAGCCACGCGAATGGAATCGTTAACGAACGAAAGGACATAACAGTGAAGTGTCGGTCCGGAGTAAACCTAGTAGTGAAAAAACATCAGTGTCCGAAAAGCCGGGAACAGAGAAGTCTGTCTCTTTGGATATAATTGACAACGGTGAACAACGAGAGTCTTGGGGAAATAAATTTGAGTTTCTTTTAGCGACCATCGGTTTCGTTGTCGGCCTCGGAAACGTATGGCGTTTTCCGTATCTTTGCCAAAAAAATGGAGGTTTATTGGAGGAGGTAGGGAAGCTTTGATAATCTGCGTTTATACTGTACTATATACAGCCAATTCAATTAAGGTTGTCCTTTCAAAAGCGTAAACGATAAACTATGAGCGCACAATGGATGATGGGTTATTGTTTATTTAGACCAGTAAACTCGAAATTTTTTCTTTTAAACGATGTCTATAGGCATATAGAAAACTTACGATAGAAAACCAACTGCCTTGCTACAAAAGCCTTGAGTTTAATGACCTAAATAGGCGATATCCTATCATCGTTTGATCGCTCAGAGTTTACGGTTCACGCTTTTGGAAAGACAACCTGTATTGAATTAGCTGTATATAGTATACAAGTGTACTGATAGTATAATTTATACAATAAGCAGCAGTTGTATTCAGTGTACAATGAGCTGATGTATTAAAGGAATAACTTGGTAACTTGGGTCCAAGGGGACTGGTGTCATTAAGGGGGGTAGTAGTATTGGTGGTTGGTTGGGTGGGGGGGGGGGTTAAAAAAAGGGTTTTTTAGACGCTGCTGAATATTAGATTTGTACTTTATTACTTAAAACTTTAAATTTAACATAAATAATCTACTTTCTACCTATAAATGAACTTTTCCAAAACAAAAATTATGTGATGGTGCTCGTGTTTGGGGGGGCACAATTTCAAAATTTTTTCCGGTTGGGGGCCCAGGCCCCCCCCAGCTACGGGCTTGTGTTGTTGATAGTCTCAGGGGGGGCTATTAGTGTTGATTGTCTCATGGGGGGGTGTTGATGGTCTCATGGGGGGTGTTGATGGTCACAAGGGGGGTGGTGTTCTTGATAGTCTCAGGGGGGATACTAGTGTTGATTGTCTCATGGGGGGTGTTGTGGGTGTTTTCAAAGTGAGATGGCTTGGTAAATGCTTGTTTGTCATGCAAAAACAAATTGATCTTCCTGATAGTATTGTAAACCATCCCGATAATGGTATCGACTTCTTCTTGAATTGGAGTAATTTGTTCCTGAGCTTCAATCGAGCAAAGCTTGGCCACGTTATCACATATTATATTCAAAATTGACGGCAGATCATTCTTATCCAGTTGTAAAGCATATGAGTTCACATTATCAAATTCATAGTTCTTGTCAATGACTGTTATTAGTTCATGAATTCTACAAATATCATTTTTTAGGGCAGCTTTAACAGGCCCAGCGGTAACCGGTCGTTTCGCTACACGGTCGTTTCGCTACACGGTCGTTTCGCTACAAGTCATTTCGCTACATACTTATAGTCGTTTTAGCTACACACATAAAGTCATTTCGCTACACACATAAAGTCATTTCGCTTCATACATAAAGTCATTTCGCTACATACATAAAGTCGTTTCGCTACATACATAAAGTCGTTTCGCTACATAGTCATAGATAAAGTTGTTTCGCTGCACTACAGATAATTGCCAATCAGTGACACAAAATAAATGTAGCACAATGTTCATAGAACAATGTTCATACTCGGAGCTACCGTTGTTTTGGAATAATACTCAATGGTTCCCGTAAAATTGTTTTATGTAATTTACATGTGAAGAGACTAATGACCCTTAATGATGCTCGGCAATAGATTCCTTGACCTTGCATTTTTTGGTGAATCATTGTTTATTGTTAAAAAGTGTTCGCAGAGACGATTATCGAGATATTGATAAACATATACATCTGGAGCTAGTAGAGTAAATTTTTAGTAGAGTAAATTTTTAATCAGGATTAAACACTTCAGAAGATACATCTGTTGTCAATGTGCATCCTGGCTAATTTCTAAATATTAAATAGTGAAACAAGTTATATATTAAATAGTTACAAACAAAATTTCTAATTACGTTACATATATTACAGCCTTTATATTGTTAATTGATACATTAACAAAGATGGTCCTTAACTAATTTGACAAAGCTGTTAAAGTTGGTTACTTTTCTAATGTCAATTGGAAGTTCATTGTAAATTTTTGCACCCATATAATAAAATGAATTTCTGGCATATTCGGTACGTATCTTAGGTAGAGTGTGTAAAAAACACCACGTACATTCGTTACACAAAATTTTCAATTCCATAAGTCATCATCCCATTTCAAATTTACGCACTGAATTTATACTTACATTGAAATGACGATTATTTGTTCTTCACTCCAACTGGGTTATACAGACAGGAAGCTTTGGGAAATCAATGTATATGTGGTCTTACACAACTCATGAAAACTCGCAAAAAAATTACCCTCTTCCTGGACTCTGCCCACCTTGGTTGCAGTTTGTTGCGTGTATCATAGCCTTTTTCAGATCGCTACATGCAAGTGCATAGGCGTACGGGGCAAAAAAATTGAAAAATTCTTTTTAGAAGATCTACAAAAATTTTTTTCCGCTATTAAAAAGGATTCGCCAATTTTCGTACCCAGACCCCATGCGCGTAGGTTAGGGAACAAAAATAGGGTGCGCCTATACAGGTGTATGTACCACAGAATACCACGGTACCACAGAATACCAGTCTTATTTATTGATCTTATAAAATTTGGAGGAAACATACTATATACTTTATTTTGTGAATATATATTAGTTTTAGTTTTAATTGACATAGAAGAAACAAAAAATGAATATTTTCATAAAAATTCTTAAAAATAATCAGGATTAACAAAAAATAACATTCTATGTTTTTGATACCTTTTTCCCGCATAATGCTTGTAATATTTGAAAGTTTAAAAATAAGTTTGCAAACAAGTATAATTTATGTTGATCACTACTTTTTCTATGCAACACAACATTATTACTATACAGGAATCACACCGAGGAATCAATTTTACCATTGAAAAACTGAATTATTGATAAACCTGGTATTCTTTGGTTACACCACTGGTATGCTGTACTAATTTTAGTATTTACTTTTCACTAAATTAAGTTAGCAATATCCTACAGTATTATCACACAACATGACACACCAAATCCTGGTACAATTTGATAAACCGTTGCTTATTTATCTCTGCACTGGTATTCTGTGGTACATTAGAGTTTCTTCCACAGAATGTTCAATTAAAAATATATATTTCAGTCTATGAAATATAGCCCAAAAACCCCCAGGAAGAAAAAAGATATCGATAAACTATACTAAAAAATATTAAGAAGCCACATTATATATATTTGACAAAAGATATGGAACATGTAAATTTTTGCGGTATTCTGTGGTACATACACCTGTAAGTGAATTTTTATAGGCGTACGCGCCTATAACTGGGGGGTCAACATTTTTTTTTTTTTTTTTTTATGAACCCCATATAAGTAGTTTACAGTATTTGTAAAGGGAGGTGCCTTGCATAGGATTTGTATTCAATCTTGTTCGTACCTTTCCTTTTGGGCCAGATAATAGTTATTTATTATGTCATACTTATGTTGTTTATGGTACCAATAAAGTCGTTAAATTAAAAAAATTAAAAAAAAAAATTAAATTAACCCGTCACTTTTTACTCCAAATTTTTCCAAAAATCGCAGATCCGATTTTATGTGTGTAGCGAAACGACTTTATGTGTGTAGCGAAACGACTTTATTTGTGTAGCGAAACGACTTTATTTGTGTAGCGAAACGACTTTATTTATGTAGCGAAACGACTTGATGTGTGTAGCGAAATGACTCGTAGCGAAACGACTTGATGTGTGTAGCGAAATGACTCGTAGCGAAACGACTTGATGTGTGTAGCGAAACGACTTGATGTGTGTAGCGAAATGACTCGTAGCGAAACGACTTGATGTGTGTAGCGAAATGACTCGTAGCGAAACGACTTGATGTGTGTAGCGAAACGACTTGATGTGTGTAGCGAAATGACTCGTAGCGAAACGACTTGATGTGTGTAGCGAAATGACTCGTAGCGAAACGACTTGATGTGTGTAGCGAAACGACTTGATGTGTGTAGCGAAATGACTCGTAGCGAAACGACTTGATGTGTGTAGCGAAACGACTTGATGTGTGTAGCGAAATGACTCGTAGCGAAACGACCGTGTAGCGTTTGTTCATTTGTGGTCTTTACACTAACAAACACACTTCTAGCTTCTTGGTAGCATCTATTCACATTATATCTGTAGGTCTTAATATCCTCCCCATTAACTACGCAGCGGCGGCAGCGCTCATCATGTTTTTCTTCAGATACAATGATTTCAAATTCCTCATTTACAATGCAAAAATCATCAAATACCTTCTCAAGTTCGATCATCAAATCCTTTAAAATATCATAATCGCAATCTCTGTTAAAGGCTCCGATCAGGCATCTAGATGCGACAGTGACCGCCATTTTAGCCTTGTTTCTTTCTTGCTTTTTATCTTCTATACTCATGGCTGGTTCTGGAATTGTCTTCAAGCAATACACAAATATATCCGAAAAAACAGGTTTCAACTCCTTTTAATAATAAAATTAAATTACAAAAACATATTTGTATGGAATCTTTGTATGTTGGTTGAGTCCATTGGGGTTGAACCACTGAGCCACAGATTGCCAGGCTAGAAAACATGCCAGAGCAGTAAACTATGGAACGCGAAACGCGTATATTTTTGTCATATCGCTCTGGCCACATGAGTTGAGTTAATTAGAAAATATCGGAAAAATCCGGTATTTTGTGACCTGCGCAGTTGTGTTTTTCGTACTCATTCTCCGAGAAGTTCGTGCGCGTCCATAATATTTTCAAGAGGAGTGAAGATCGATATTTTACTGAAAAAAAATGAATAAATTCGGAATTTTTCAAGTCGAAAGCGTTAAAATATGTTCTTCGCAGTTAGTGTGATACTGAGGACATCGAGTGTATGTGATATTTCCGTTTTACATGTAATTTGAGATGATTGAAACACCAGCTTGTACACATGTCAACACTCATCAACCAAATATTTTGTCTCAAGTGGCTACAATTTCCTTCCAAACTCTCCGATGTGTCTATAAAGTAAGTATCTTTAATATTTTTGTATGTATGAATAATTTAATAGTATTCTGCTCTATTGAATTTGACCATTCTTTAATGAAAACATTGCTTGTTACTTGTTGCACAACCCTGGTTGTATCAATGTATGAGATATATTTTGTTACATTTGTTCAAATATCATAATTATATTACAGCAGATTGCTATAAAGTCTATAAATATACTGGCACACTAATTTGACGTTTGGTATCATACCTGATGACTATCATACCTAGAACTATAAATATACTGGATCCACTAATTTGATGTTTGGTATCATACCTGATGATTATCATACCTAGAAATAACATTGCTCCAGCTTAACCCCATTAATGTGCAAGACCCTTCCCGTGACAAGTAAAATCATCTGGCATTAGACAGAGTAAAATGACATTGCAGCTCAATGGGTTAAATTATTACTTCCCCTTGGTAAAATAGAGGGATTTTCTTCAATAAATTTATGGCCAAAGCTACTATACCAATGTGTGTGTGTGTTCATGGTTGAATGTATAACCTTAATTTAAAATTTCTTTCAGATATGCCTTGGACTGTCTATATTAAACAAAACGTTTTATGATGCTGATGAGTGATATAAACAATGGAAATATAAGTCTGGAGTTAAAATTATAGATTTGTGTATTCTGGACGGACTGTCCAATAAATAGCCTGGCATTTTACATATGAAATAATAAAGGAATTGGAACATTGGGGTCAAGGGGCATTGGAGATTAAACCATTAGCTGGCGATGTGCCCTACTTCAGTATTTCTCTGCCTCACACCAGACAATTTTGCTTGTCAGCAGTAGGGTACTGCCAGTTAATGGGTTAATAAGGGGTTAAAATATATGCAGGCAATAGGTAGTTAGGTTAAAGCATAGTTCAAACTAGAAATTGTGTTGGCAATTTTTTCTTCCTCATCAAACAAATGGCCAAGAACACATAGAAGTGTAGATGCAAATTCCATCCCATATTTGATCACACACTTTTGTTTGTAAATCCACTATTTGCATACATCAGGAGAAAAATTGCTGACAAAATTGCTAGTATTATAACCAGGCTTAACCCACACACCAGAATCTCACCTTACAAAATGTCTGGTGCTATACAAAGTAAAATAACAATATAAGGCTCATTTATGGAGTATATTGATGGTTAATGTGTAAAATGACTAAATTAAACCATTATGCATGTAGACATGGTTGAAATAAATAAAGGTGTTTAAAAATTGCATCTTGTATTATGCTAGGTATACTGTCAAAGGTGTACAAGCTTTATAGCTTGCCATTTAACATGTTTAGTTAGTCTTGCTTCCAAAAAGTCTACAAGGCTTGAGTGCACCTAGAACCAGAGACCTAATCGTAGCTGGTGACCAGTTGTAGACACTAGCAGAGGGGACAATGGGACTACCCATCCCCTCAATGTTTTCTAACAATCTGAAATTGTATTGTGTCAAATATATTTAAGATTGAAATTGGTAGCAACAGCAGGTTGGGTACCCCCAATATTTTGTAAGGGGGTACCCAATAAGTGCCCACCACTGTAAGTATAAGACCAGGCTGCAGAGTATGGCAGCGGCACACCCAAGATAAATTAATGCAATAACAATGGCGCACTTAGGGGGGAACATTAGAAAAGTGATGAGGAGGAGGACTTTTTTCCCATGCACAATATTTTTTTTGGCTGCTTTGGCTTTGCAGAAATATTTTGGCACTAAAATTTTGTGCATGAATTTTTCCATTATGAAAACTCTGATTGAAATTTGGAACATGAGCAAATAAAGCAGGCATGCATGGAATAACAGGGCCTTAAGAATTCTTCAGTGGGGGACCGTTAATGTAAAGGGACCTGAACAAGAGGTGGTAAAGTGCATGAGGGTCTGGGGGCCCTCCCCAGAAAATTCTTGATTCTCTGTGGCTTGATTTCCTGCATTTTAGTGACAGCTTTTTAGTCTATCCCCTCTGGACAGAATAATTTACTTCGCACTGCATGAATTTCTTTTTTGCAAATTTGATCCTGCATGAAATTTTTTCCTTTCATTTTCCTTTGTGCCGCATATGCATTTCAAGGCGCACCTGAGAAATTTTAGGCAGTTTTGCGCACCCGCACTTCAGGTGTGGCCTGATTGCGCACCCAAGATCTTGTCGAAAAGTGCCATACACTGCAGTCTGGATAAGACATCTAATTACTTCCATGAAGCTCAATTTTCAAATGCAACTATTGATGATCATGATTATAATATATACCATATCGTCTAGAGTATTAAACTGCAAATACAAATTTTGCCACATATTTAATTATCCATAACATCATTGCATAATTCTGTTTTTTGCCAACTAGTCATATTGTCAAAGTTCAAACACCATAATTCATAATGTATAATATGTATTCACAGTTCAATAAATAAATCCCACATCTTGTACAAAAATCTCAGTACACTTGTCAATCTTGTACACATGAATTTCCTCTCTCTTCTTAATAACATAATTACATTTAAAACATACAAATACAGTCAAAACTCCATTGAAATCAGAGAAAGGTCACATGTCAAACTCAGAGTCAAAAATAATTTCCAATTATTGCCATAAAGAAGTCCATTCTTTTCCTCAAATGACACGAAGTGTTTCATAAACAACTTCTTAATTCTATCACAACTATTCACGACGAATATCAACAAAAAATCGTCAAAAGAAACAACATTTTTAGGCAAAAATATCGTGTTCACTCCTATACAAAATATATTGGCCGCGCTCAGGATAGCCACAGGGGGTATGGATCCCATAGGTCTTAGATTGACCAATCAGATTCATTTCTCCAACTCATGTGGCCAGAGCCATTATACTCATGGCTCTGGGTACGAGATTGTATCATGGAGGGAAAGGTAGTGCCAGTCCCTTTTAGAGCCAAACCGGATGTTGTCTTGCGAGCAACATTGCAATATTGCTACGCAATATTGCAAATTTGAATATTTGATTGGCACTTGGCAGATTGCTCGAGCAATTTGCAAACGGTTATCGCAGATTGCCGCGTGCGTTTGCTCATTTGCTACACGATGTTCCAAGTCATTGTACAGTATTTTGGGGACCGGTTTGTAAGTTTTTTCGTCGAAAACCCAATTGAAGTCTAATAAAGACCTACTTGAACAAGTTAGAAAAGTTATTCCTGTTATGAGAGAGATAAAGGACGAAGAAATTAAAATATGATAGAAGCCTTTAGAAATTCTACAACATAGTATAGTGTAAGGGACCGGTCATAAAGTATGTGTACTGGGGGGGTGGAGGGTAAGTTGGGGGGGTGGAGGGTAAGTTGGGGGGGTGGAGGGTAAGTTGGGGGGGTACGAAACAAATTATCTAACCTTTGGGGGGGTATGAGACGAATTACGACATTTGTGGGGGGGTACGAAACAAAAAATGAGTCTAATACTATGTCTATGATTAAAACTACAAACTTTAATACTTTAATAAAATTGAGTGTATGTTCTTATAATAGTTAAATTGCAATGTAGCACAGCAGTGGCGTAGGAAGCGGGGAGCCGCGGCCCCCCCAATATTATACCAAAAAAATCAAATAATTTTCATGAAAATGATGGAAACAGCTTAGTTCCCTGAACAAGCTTACTAAAAGAGGTAGATAAGACTCTGAAACGGCCGTTTCCGGCGATCTGGGGCTTCAAATTTAAAAAATTTTTTGCTCGGCGCCAACCATGGTGGCCAGGGGCGGATCTAGGATTTTGGTAACATAAGTCGAACGCCGAAGGCGTGAGACATGCTAGGGGGGTACGGGGGCATGCCCCCCCGGAAAATTTTGAAATCTAGACTCCCTGAAATGCGATTTCAAGCGTTTTGGGGGTGAGATTTTGCAGAATTCCCAAGATAATGAAGTACATCAAAGACACGATTTTTTATGATCTCACAAACATACCTTCTCCCAGACATTTATCTTCGGAATTAAATGACTTGGAAAAGTCAATTGAATTGTACACATCATGTAGTTTCAATAGGCTTTGAATTAAAATGAATTTGGCTTATACTTAAAATTTAAGCACATAAAATCCTTCACAAGATAAATCGCTGCATGTGAAACAAAATTCTCAAGCAAAATATAGAGTTATATTTCAATTATAGTGATGGGAAGAGCGAAATAAAAGTAGCCTCTGCCAGTTAATGTAATAAATATGGCGGTTCGATATCAACCTTCGAGGGTGTTAAGAGATGTTTTCCACTTTCCTTTTCAGGCGTACTTGACTCTCCTGGAGTGAATCCAACATTAATATCTTCTTCTGTCAATTTGCACCGAAAAATAGCGAGAAATTGCAAATGAATATGGACCTAGGTCTTATGCTTCCTTCAAATCAATAATTAAAAAGTACTTTTTACAACTAGATTTAACAATATAACATGTTTTTGTAAATATAATTATATATATTCATATGTATTATATAATACTTCTTTTCCTACTAATTCTCTGAAAAACACTCGAATTGACACGAGCTTATATTTATTGATATAGCTTAAATAATTAACCTAGGGGCCTAAAAAAAAAAAAGCCATGTGGTTTCTAGTAGGCTCCTAGCCCATTTCTTATATATATCTATTCCTTGTAAATGTAATATTTTGGGCGAAAAATATTAAAAAAAAAAAAATATGTTGACTGAAAATATCCTCTAAATTGCAAAATTTCTTTATAAAAATGACTCCACTGACCTTCGATACTCAGATTATGAAGATTTATTTCAATTTCTACCACATTTCCGTCCATTTCAGGTTTAAAAAGATGTCAAAGCAGTCAAACAAAAGGTTTGGTTCGAAAACCATACTTTTTTGCATTATCTGGCAGAGCCTTCTTTTCTTCATTTCAATCTTCCCATCACTCCCCGCGCGCTCACTTTTTTTCAGGAAACTTCATGTAAGTTATTTGTAAATACTAAGGAGGACTTTCATCGCAAATGATATTCATCGCAAATCTTTCATGCAATGCAAATTAGCAAAATAACATCGTTTTAACACTTCAATTGCGTTACTCTGATCCTTTATTATAAATTATAAATACAGTAGGAATTAGGAAAGCGGGAAGGTCCGAAAGAGCAATGCAAGTTGCTCGATAAAAATGTATTAAAGCGTGTTATATTTCAACTTCGCATCATTTATCATACAAAATATATTGCAGCATATTAATTTCTATTTATTTTGGATATTTTCATACGTTATAGCAGTGCACGCTTTATCTTTGGCTTTACCACCCAAATTACCACCACGATCTTTGTGAGGCACGTAGATTTCAGGAGAGAAGTCTCTACTGAGTGCCTTCTCGTTGCTGAATAGCAAAGATAAAAGCTGCTCGCTTGATATCTTCGCTGCCCGACGACAACCTCATTCAAAGACAGTCGAAGTTTATTTAAGGCCGTTAAATCGTATCGTGCAATCGCATTTCGAACGTCCGCGTACATATCAATACTCGACATCGTAAAACAATTTTCCTACTATGAAAAACCTTGGTATAGTTTATAATATACGAGATTACAAGTAGAAAGACTGCTTTGCATGAATTTCGCAATTTTCAGGACTGATGCCCCCAGTCGCGAATCAGTCCGAATCAGTCCAAAAAAATGAACCTATAGGAATTGTCAATATTTTCAAATTGACCAATCAACATGAAAGAAATGGACTGATAAAGACTCCCTTAAGGTGGCTCCCTACAGTTCTGTAAAACTTTGGGCACTTCAGTAAATTTCGCTTTCAACTAAATTTATATTGGATATACTTACGACAGGGCAAAATGAGCATTTCCAGGAATGTAAAGAGGTATTGGGCTGTCTCTTTATGGACAAACAGGAATAGTGTTAGTGTTGCTATGGCAACCATGCTGTCTTATCTTTTGCGTTTATATTGTCTAATTTCAGATTGAATTGATAATATCTTTTTTCTCCTTCGGTCAATTTTTCTGAAATTGTTTTGGAAGATTAATGGTCCACCAAAGAATAACATATCAAAATTTGAAGGGTAGTTTATAAGGCTAGTTTCGAGATATTTTGGAATTTCGATTGCAGAGAAACCTCCTTGTAGCATTTTTTTAAATTTGGATATGTTTTTCTTTTTGTCTTATTTAACTAGTGTACAAAGTTTTAAAAAATTTCACCGAAGGAAACGCGAGAAAAACAGCTTGAAAACCCATTTGAAGTTGCTGACGTGATTAAATATCGACTCGACAAGATCACACTTTGCGCATGCGTAGAAATTATAATACGTGAACAACACGAAATGAAACCACAACAATCAACGATCTGTGACCACAATAACGAAGCGAAACGTGTCAGTTTAGTCATGGTTTAGTTCATGCTTGGTTCTTTCACTTCTTTGACTTTGTTTATATAATTATATGTATTTTCATTCCTACTTTTTGGCTTGTGCTTTATATTATTTACATGTTTGAGGTGAAAAAGGAAGTTTAACAAGCAACACATTAATGTGAAAACTTTTCAAAACATTCAAACAACATGTATTTTTCATATAAAGACAACTCGTATAAAACCGTATAAAACTGTCTGTATTGTAGTTTTATGTGCTAGTTTAGCAGGTCAAACACTAATTGTGAATTGAGTTGAAAGATAGGAGTAACATATTATATTATATTATATTACTTTGGCAGTTCTAGACTTCCTTGAACACAGAATAAAGTATAATTTCAGAATCTAATAGTAATAGTCAATGCAACCAGTCGAAGATTTTGAACATTATAAAAGAATATACGGAACGTATATAGGTAAAAAACACACTAAAAGAAAGCTTAGAAACTGGTTAAAAACATACATACTGTTTAAATTTCAAAGGTTTACGATTATAATGAAAAATTTGTGGTTTCTTCGCAGATATATTAAAAGTCTCCGAAAATAACTTCCCGCGGCTTGCTTCAAACATTTTTGCCGTGTCACGAATATTCCACGCGTGGGACGCGATCATGATGTCTGATCTATATAGATCGGATTTCAAACTGTACTTAACTGTAGGGAGCCACCTTAAGGTGCAAATCAGTCCGACCACCCCATGGCCACAGATCAGTCCAGATAAGTCCAAATGACCTCTCGACCAATCAAATGAGCATAATGACCACCCGATTCTGCGAGTTTCTTGCGTTTTACCGCTGCTCTAGATAAAGCATATATTTATTCAAAACTGAGCTCGTAAAGACGTAAACTGGACTATGATATGAATTTCATATTATAATTAATTATTCAAATTTCGAAATAATAAATTAATTATTTATTTGCAAAAAAATACGTCAGTCACGCGACTGATTGGACTTACCCTAGATCCGCCCCTGATGGTGGCGCCTCGTGAGCTTGGGCCCCCCCCCCAATATTGAATACGTTCCTACACCCCTGTAGCACAGTACCATTTATCGGAAAGTGTCTCGATCGGAACTTACTATTTTGACATCTCTGCAACCTGAACAGTCTTTGATTACGTAATTTTACCGTCGGGAAGCTCCCCTACTCGTTTAGAATGATTTAAATATTGAAAAAGATATGAAATACGTCACGACGTTCTGTTGATATCAGGGGCGGATCTAGGATTTTGGAAACATAAGTCGAACGCCGAAGGCGTGAGACATGCTAGGGGGGTACGGGGGCATGGCCCCCCCGGAAATTTTTGAAATCTAGACTCCCTGAAATGCGATTTCAAGCGTTTTGGGGGTGAGATTTTGCAGAATTCCCAAGATAATGAAGTACATCAAAGACACGATTTTTTATGATCTCACAAACATACCTTCTCCCAGACATTTATCTTCGGAATTAAATGACTTGGAAAAGTCAATTGAATTGTACACATCATGTAGTTTCAATAGGCTTTGAATTAAAATGAATTTGGCTTATACTTAAAATTTAAGCACATAAAATCCTTCACAAGATAAATCGCTGCATGTGAAACAAAATTCTCAAGCAAAATAAAGAGTTATATTTCAATTATACTTTGTAAAATGCATTATCCAATTACAATTACAATTTATACTATAAATAGACTTTCATCGCAAATGATATTCATCGCAAATCTTTCATGCAATGCAAATTAGCAAAATAACATCGTTTTAACACTCCAATTGCGTTACTCTGATCCTTTATTATAAATTATAAATACAGTAGGAATTAGGAAAGCGGGAAGGTCCGAAAGAGCAATGCAAGTTGCTCGATAAAAATGTATTAAAGCGTGTTATATTTCAACTTCGCATCATTTATCATACAAAATATATTGCAGTATATTTATTTTGGATATTTTCATACGTTATAGCAGTGCACGCTTTATCTTTGGCTTTACCACCCAAATTACCACCACGATCTTTGTGAGGCACGTAGATTTCAGCAGAGAAGTCTCTACTGAGTGCCTTCTCGTTGCTGAATAGCAAAGATAAAAGCTGCTCGCTTGATATCTTCGCTGTCCGACGACAACCTCATTCAAAGACAGTCGAAGTTTATTTAAGGCCGTTAAATCGTATCGTGCAATCGCATTTCGAACGTCCGCGTACATATCAATACTCGACATCGTAAAACAATTTTCCTACTATGAAAAACCTTGGTATAGTTTATAATATACGAGATTACAAGTAGAAAGACTGCTTTGCATGAATTTCGCAATTTTCAGGACTGATGCCCCCAGCCGCGAATCAGTCCAAAAAAATGAACCTATAGGAATTGTCAATATTTTCAAATTGACCAATCAACATGAAAGAAATGGACTGATAAGACTCCCTTAAGGTGCAAATCAGTCCGACCACCCCACAGATCAGTCCAGATAAGTCCAAATGACCTCTCGACCAATCAAATGAGCATAATGACCACCCGATTCTGCGAGTTTCTTGCGTTTTACCGCTGCTCTAGATAAAGCATATATTTATTCAAAACTGAGCTCGTAAAGACGTAAACTGGACATTATAATTAATTATTCAAATTTCGAAATAATAAATTAATTATTTATTTGCAAAAAAATACGTCAGTCACGCGACTGATTGGACTTACCCTAGATCCGCCCCTGGTTGATATATCATAAATAATGCGCATGGCCGGGACCTCTTTTGACTTTATTATTAGGTACGGAAAAGATAGTCAGGCAAGTCCTATTAATGGGAATACTGGCAAGCATACAAAAGTACGGATTGGATACATGTGGTGTAAAAGAGCACTATTAAATTTATGGAAATGCTCAAAACTTGGATTACCAATAACAATTTGTAACAGATTATGTTACGTTCTTGGCATATATATTTGTTTCATGTTTTTTTGAGGGGGAGGGTGATTGGTTGGGTAGGGGGGGGTACGAAACATTTCATCACCTTTGAGGGGGGTATTAAATATTTTCCGACTCTTTTCGGGGGGGTACCAAATTTTATGGTAGTATTTTGGAATACCCTCCACCCCCCCAGTACACATACTTTATGACCGGTCCCTAAGTAATAGAAAATAGTATAGTGTAAGTAATATACGCAAATTGTTGTTATTCAATAAATCGGGCGTTACATTAATTGCTTTGTTATTATATATTGTTGTGACTTGTCTGACTGTTATTGTTTTCACGGTAAACAAACATGATACTTTTGCTACTAAATATAATTTCTTCGTCCCTCATAACAGGAATAACTTTTCTAACTTGTTCGAGTAGGTCTTTATAGACTTCAATTGGGTTCTCCACGAAAAAACTTGCAAACCAGTCCTCAAAATACTGTAAAATGACTTGGAATATCCAGTGGCGCCGGCAAGGGGGGGCGGCCGCCCCCCCAATATTTTACAGAATGGGTTTCTAGATTCGTCCAAATCTGGTGACAAAGGGGGGGGGGGTGACGGGGTGCATAGAGAATGAACTGTGCTGCGTAAGTTTCTCTCCAAGTGCCTCCAAAACGCAGGAAATGCCATTTTAGACACCCAAAATTCAAAATTGTCCCGGGGGAGCATGCCCCCGGACCCCCCGAGAATGTGTTTGCCCCCCCAAAAATAAATCTTGGCGGCGCCACTGGGAATATCGTGTAGCAAATGAGCAAACGCACGCGGCAATCTGCGATAACCGTTTGCAAATTGCTCGAGCAATATACCAATCAAATTTGCAATATTGCGTAGCAATATTGCAATGTTGCTCGCAAGACAACATCCGGTTTGGCTATAACATATTTTTTTATAAAGTTTACTTATAGTTCACTGGGCCAGAGCCAGGCAGAAAAGTGTCCGCAAAAATTACATGGCGGATTTGGGCATTTTCTGACGCCATATATAATGACGCCACTGGTTCTAGTTGGAAATGGTAATTACCACTGACCAACCGCGATCCAAATTTAAAACGGAATGTAAACCCCCCTGGTTTTTTGCACAATATTTTTTCATTTTTGCAAAATATTTTGTTTTAAAAGCTCAAACCTTTATGTTTAATACGCCTGCCTTGTTTGTTTTACAACGTGGAGAGAAAAGTGGGGTTTTTCTCCGTTTATGGATGCCAAATGGTACAAATCACTGTTGAAGAAAACATTTTTTCACTCCGGTAAGGTTGTATTAAAATACTCGATTATTAAATACTTGTTTCCTCTTTTTCTATACTTTAGGTTAAATTTCAAAACTTGAGTATTATGCTGACGCTGTAAACGACAGATATTTCCTTTCAAAAACCTTGTATAAAAATGATTAAGAAATGTGTACGGAAACGTTTATTTCTCTTTTTAATAGCAATTGTAGTTTTTCACAGTTCATTGTTTAAAATATGTGCACTCGGCCCATTATTGTGCCACAGTATATAAAATAGATGCACTTTTTCCACTATATTTTACGTCAAAATACCGTTAGGATTTATAGCCATTCCCAGAACATCGCATTATAGACAAACAGATAACTAGTCTCGTGCTAACTAGTCTTTTGATAACAAAATTTTCAGGTTATTTCACCTTGTTTGAAACAGCATTTTATATACTCGTTTATACTTTTATAGTACTGTGAAGTTTAATAGGTGTATAAACTGTATATAGATTTTGTCCTCTGTGGGACATTTAACAGTAGTTTTAGTTAATTAAACATTTTCTTGATTTTTAATATAGGGCAGTCAAACAAGATAAAACTCGAAAGTGATAAAATATATTATATATTGTCTAAAATGGTCATTAGGAGCTTTATCCATAACAGGATAATATTGCTTGGGCAGCAGTGCCAGACACTATAGGGGGTGTGGGCATGCATGTGGAAGGGTTAACTATGAACCCCCCCCCCCCTCAAGGTGTAGTGAATTCTACTAACTGTTCATTTTCCCAAAGTCTCCCTGACAGAAATGTAATGTAAGCAGCAAGATATATTTGTGCCCTCAAGTCATAACAAGCTATTACTGATAACAAGCTAATATAATGGATTTTCTTATTTAATCCATTATCTGGCAATGCGCCGTACTTTAGTATTTTACTCTGTCTAACGCCAGCATTTTTACTTGTCAGTGGTAGGGTACTACCAGTTAATGGGTTAAGGCAAGGTCTTCAATGTGCACAAATAGTATTGTACATAGACCAACAAAGGTTTTATCTCTCTTCGATCCTTTATAGAGATAAAATGCATATACTCTATTAGCTAACAAAAATGTCATAACACAGTATAATTTCTCTCTTCTATAATTGCAGGAAAGTCTCATACAGTTGTTGATACTAACAAAAAGGAACATACAAGGCATCAAAATGCAGATGTTTCATGATTGCAAATTAGTTAACAAGTGCATGAATGTTACTGTATATATGTTATTGAACATAATTCTAATATCTAATTGTAAATATTCACAAATTAATTAATAAACTATGATAACTTGATTATTAATAGTAATTGATTTTTTCAGGTTATTTTTTAAGAAAGTTTAAATATAAAAAAATATTAATTATGATATTGTATCTTCAATTTCCAAACATGATAATAATTACTGTATTTTGCCAGCAGAAAGTGGGGCTGTGTCATTGTGTGATGAATTCTGCAATAAAAAGGAATAGATTACTTACAAAAGTAACCTGCGTAGCAGTGCTAGTGGGCGAAGGGTCCTCCACTCTCTTTTTCTCAAGCTCCCCTAATCCCAACCCTAGCCTCCCCCCCTAGCACTTGATAGCAGGCTAATACAAAATATGCAATGTTCTCACGGTGGAACAGAAATATACAAAACTGTGGATGTGTGTACTTCTGGATGTGTGTAAAAGTGAAATTGAATCTACATCCAGGGTCTAAATTCAAATCATACATGCATGCCTTAAAGATTATGAAATTCTTACAAATCTGTGTATTGGTGGGCCCCTGCATATACCAATATTTTTTGGCCCAGGGTGAGACATTGTCACACTCTTTGTTAGTTTGTTTTCATTGTCACAGCCTTGGGGGATCATATTCTTTAAAAAATATAATGCAACAACATGGGCTGGATAAATAAAAATATAAAAATGCAAAAGCTGGAATTGACTGATAAAATGCATGGTTTCATAATGGGCCATTCCATTTAATATATGCACCCCTCTATTGAGGGGTCCCTTCATAACCCCCTTGGATGTGTTTTTTTGGTAGTTTCCCAATTGGATATCTCAATTACCCCTTAGGATATCGTTCTTGCCCCCTTGGATATCACAAAAAAATCCTAAATATAAGCCACCCCCTAGGAAAAGTTGACCCCCCTCTCCCCTTGGATATCCAGAACCCTCAATAGAGGGGGTGCACATATTAAATGGATGGCCCAATTCATACTCCTGCCAGAAGCAGTTTTCCATGCTACTTAATAAATGCTACTTAAATGCATACAAGCAACCCACAACATAATAATAGTATGAATTAAAAATGTGGAATTTCAACCTTTTTAACAAAAAAAAAATCCCTTTGCTTCGAGTATAAATTTAACTGAGTTTATAGTACGATATTTTGGTTGTTTTCTACAACCAAATTGGCAAATTGTGAAATATACAGGTCGCTGCTTGGTAAGATAATGTATTACACTGTACAAGGAAGTCGTTTTCTTAACAAATTGGGTGTATTTAATCGTTTTGCCTGCCAATTTTTCACGATGTGAACTGTGAAATACTGAAATAATTCGTCTCTTAATCTTTAATCTTTAATCAGATACTCCTAAATCAGTTTACATTATACTAGGAGATGCTTATATATGTATATACAATAACTATGAACTATATATATGAAAAACTTTAAAAAGTAAGAAAAATGTACAATAAAAGTGCCATGTCAAATTTATACCGATGATTTTAGTGCAGCTAATGCAGCACTTTTAAAAGCGTTGATGTTTGTAGGCAGTTCGTTATTAATAAGGATATTGTTCCAGGTTACAATAGTTCTTGGGTAAAAAGAAAATTTGAAAATATCATTGTTACATGAAACTTGATGAAAGGGATGTTGATTAGGAAGTCGAGATTTTCTTTTCAGTGGGCACACTTCAGGGGGGAAGTTGATATCAACACAGCCTTGGTGGATCTTATAGAACATACATGACTGGTTAAGCAGTCTTCGTCGTTCAAGTGTGTCCCATCCTAAATGATTGATCATTGGAGAAACATGGCTATATCTGGAAAAGTCGTTGTTTACAAATCGTGCTGCGCGATGTTGGATCATTTCAATCTTCTCAATATTACGTTTAGTAATAAGGGTTCCAAACACAACTAGCGTATTCAAGCTTTGGGCGGACTAGGCTGAGATAGGCTCTAGCTTTAACTGTAGGAGAGCAGCTTCCTAAGATGCGTTTAAGTAAACCGAGGGTGGAATTAGCCTTTTTACAAATAGTGTCACAATGTTCATTCCATCGCAATGTACTTGTAATGGTGACCCCTAAGTACTTGGTGGAATTTTCTTTGGAGATAATCTGACCATTCAAGTAGTATTTATACGTGTAAGGGACTCTCTTGCAGGTTATTCCTAAATGGTAACATTTGGACACGTTGAATTTAAGCTGCCAGCAATCGGCCCAAGATGATAGACAGTCTAGATCGTTTTGCAAAATTTGATGATCCTGGTGGCTGTCAATTACTCTATAAAGAACACAGTCATCAGCAAAGAGACGTAGGCTAGATTGAATATTGCTGGAAATATCGTTTATGTATAGCAGGAATAATACTGGCCCTAGAATTGATCCCTGAGGTACTCCAGAGATAACCGGTTTGGAAGAGGAGTGGGTTCCATTAACTGAAACAACCTGGGAACGATTAGTAATGAGTGCATTTATCCACATTCTTGTATTCCCTCTGATTCCATAGTAGTCTAGCTTGGTCAAGAGACGCTCATGCGGTACCGAGTCAAATGCTTTCTTAAAATCCAAGAGTATCACATCAGTTTGTTTCCTCAAGTTGATAGATTTCCCCCAATCATGAATCGTTGAGATTAACTGTGTCTCACATGAGCGATTTCTTCTAAAACCGTGTTGTTCATCAATTAGTATATTATTTGCAGAAAGATGTTTAGCCATGTGGCTGAGGACAATGTGTTCCATGATTTTACAACAAATACAGGTTAAAGAGATTGGCCGATAATTTGTTGGATTTGATTTATTATTACTTTTGAACACCGCAGTGACAAGAGCTTGTGACCAATCAGTCGGAACTGCGTTGTGATCGAATGATTGTTGGAAAATAAAGGCAAGCCACGGTGATACAGACTGAGCAATCTCCTTCAGAACTCTGGCTGGAATCTCATCTGGACCACATGCCTTTTGAGGATTTAAGTCGGATAGCTGCTTAGCGACACCATCTGGGTTAATCTGCAGGTCATTGATAGGCTCGTATGGTGAGTGGCCCATACTAGGAGATGGTAACTGTTCACGAGTAAAAACCGAGAAAAAATATGAATTTAGAGTTTCCGCTTTATCCTTATCTGAGATGCTCACAGTGTTGTTAGATTTCAAGGGGGGAATTCCTATAGATTCAGAATTACTGTTCTTGACATACGACCAGAACTTTTTAGGATTGTCGGTCAAGCTGTTACCAATGATGTTATTAAGGTAGTTCTCGTGTGATTCTTTAATAAGCTTAGCGACGTGATTTCGTTGACATTTAAAGCTATTCCAATGTTGAGTTTTCTTGGTTTGAACAGCCTTTTTATGAAGCCGGTCTTTTCTACGCATCTCCCGTTTGATGTTGTATGTAATCCAGGGTAGTTTAAATTTTGGCCGTGAGGACTTCTGGGGAATGAATTGATTAATACCATCAGACAAAGCATGTTTAAAGGTGTTCCAGTTTTCTTCAACCGGTTTATTTTCGGGGTTAGACGAGAAGAACGTTGACGACAAATCTAACATATAATCATTAAGGCCTTTAAAGTCTGCCGTTTTATAGCTATAGACTTTATGAGACGGTTTAACAACTCGTGATGGTTTCAAATTTACTTCAAACACAACAGCAAGATGGTCGCTAATGCCAGAAACAGTGGTAGTGTTTAGGACAGAGTTTGGATAAGTAGAATAGTAGATAACAATAAATCCAGAACTTTGCCAAAGGCAGGTCTAGTAGTAGATTTAACGTGTTGCGATAGCGAGTAATCATCGATCAAGTGTAGGAGTTTATTATGCTGTGAGGCAGAATTTGGGATGCAAGGAGCAGGTACATCAGATGTCCAGTCGATGTCTCCAAGATTAAAATCTCCTCCTATAATTACATTGGGATGGGTGAGGCTTTTGTCAAATACTCGACTGATAGAATCATGGAATTTGTCCAGTACATCTGTGCTTGAGTTGGGAGGTCTATAAAAGGCAGACAAATACAATGTTTTGCAATTGCTTAACTTAAGAGATGTCCAAATAATTTCACAGTCATTGGTAAAATCAGTTTCTTCAGTGCACACGAGATCAGATTTAACTGCTTGGAAGACGTGCAAATATCGTCTTCGCCCATCATTTTTCGAGGTTTTAATGTTTGTTTGTTGTCTTTTACGGATGGGAATACCGTGTACGACTTTCACAGCGAAATGCAAAATTCACGCCAAAGAGCAAAAATATTTTCTTAAAAACCAGGGGGGTGTGATTAGTGTAGCGGGCTCATAATGAGCTCTGGTCAGTGGTAATTACCATTTCCAACTAGAACCAGTGGCGTCCAGTGAACTAGTGGCGTCATTATGGCGTCAGAAAATGCCAAAATCCGCCATGTTTTTGCGGACACTTTTTTCTGCCGAGCAGTTCCTCCAGTAATATAGTATAGCTCAGTGGGTTGAACCAGTGAACTCTATATATACCGAGTATATTCAGTATTTGGTGTATATACCAGCCTCGTACCCAGGCGCAAAAGAGAGAAAAAAAAGCACTACTCCAGTGTTTTATATAGATCAGTGGTTATGCTGAGCGAGCGCGCCGGGGTGCTTGGGGAGGACGCGACGGGAATTAGCGTCCTCCCCAAGCACCCCCGCGCGCTCGCTCAACAACTGATCTCTATTTATTTTTCTCTCTTTCGAGCCTGGGTACGAGGCTGTGTCAGTGAACTCTATATATACTGGAACAACAGGTGGGCAAATTTTTACTGGAACGATAACTGCGGCTCGAATTTTGAAGCTTCGTCTTGTAGGTATGATCCAGGCCCCTGCGCGGAAATTCACTAAATTCGGACTTTCCGTACGAAAAATTTGCATCATTTTATGTGAAAGTTATATAATTTTTCAGCGTACTGTTTGTTAAGTCGAGCTTTTTTTATGCCTCTGGGAAACTAGAGAAAATAGTCTTTCAGAATAAGTAAATTTGAGAAACATTTTGTTATAGATAGCAAAGTTATCTCAACTTATTTGATGAGTTGAAAAACAATTCGCGCCAAAAAACATCGGCAAACTTTTGTTTTCTCAGGACTTTCTGTGAGGAATTTGAAAAGAACAGAGTAATATGGACTAAAGTTACATCAATGTTACCTTTCCATTTAATTCTTGTCTTATATATAGGTTATATATCACTAAAAATGAGTATTTTCGTGCAAAAACTGGAAAAAAACTTTTAACAAATTTTAACTCGCTCCAGTGAACCGACTCTTCGTGACAGGCCCACGCAAAAAACACGCACATTTATACCTACAATCACCATAGTAACGAGCTTCTATTGGCCGCCATCTTGGCTTCAGGCAAGTATGGGCATGTTTACCTACAGTTATCGTTCCAGTATATATAGAGTTCACTGGTATGGGCCAGTGAGCTCCATATATAGCTGGAGTAAGAACTTCTAATGTTCGGCCAATAGGCCAAGTGAAGCCAAGATGGCGGCAATTGACGTCCAAGCTCATGAAGGTCATAAACAGCTAATTCCAGTTTTTTCTAACAGATCGTATCGCTAATCAAGTTATTAGTTCATAAAATCATAATATTATTGTTTAAATCGAAGTAAAAACACTACATTTTGGCACACTCCTTGACGGCTTGTGCAAACTGCGCGGACGAAAACAATAGAAAGGGACTGGCACTGGACGTCAATTTCCGCCATCTTTGGCTTCACTTTTTGGACGTAAGTTCTCACTCCAGATATATATATATATATGGAGCTCACTGGTATGGGCCAGTGAACTCAATATATATCTATCTGGAACGATAACTTCAGTCATTTCGTACGGAAAAAAGTGAAGCCTTGACCTCTGGCGTCAGGCCACAACGCCATCGTCGTCGCCATCAATTCGTTATCGTACGTCAGTTTCAGTCCCCTATACGCCATCATTGTTGCGCGGTTCTGGACACTGGTATGGGCCAGTGAACTCAATATATATTGAGTTCACTGGTATGGGCATGTTTACCTACAGTTATCGTTCCAGTATATATAGAGTTCACTGGGTTTTCACTGGGCTGTGTTAGAGTTCACTGGGTTGAACACAGAGGAGGAATGGCGACCAGAGTTGAACCATTGAACTATAAGTAAACTGGAACGCTAACTCCTATGATCAAGTCCTATGATCACTGATCTGAATATAGGCTGGATAACGCATCTCTTGTCAAAAGTGAAGCCGGAAGTCAAGCGGCCGATCAGTGCCGCCACCCGATTCTGAGGCCCTACTTTATTATAGATAGTATTACAGAATCCTAGTTTTTTTGCTTTTTTTGCCTTTTAAACGTTTCTGGCCGGGCCAGTTTTATGAACCAGCTCCGCTGCAGTATGAACAAAAGCGTGAATGTGGCAGGAATTAAATAGGTTATTAACTTAATATGTGTTCATTTCAGTACGTGAATATTGAACCAGTGTAGCACTGTTCCTAATTCCTGTTTTAAAAGCTTACCACATTCACGCTTTTGTTCATACTGCAGCTGAGCTGGTTCATTTCATCAAATTCCTTGAGTGCCTTCGTCCAGTAGCAGTAATTCTATATTTTGAGTGGATTTTGAATTGAAATATCATAAACAAAACATCGCGAACATGTGGCTGTTCACTCCTTCGAACTTGTAAATCCAGTTTCACGGCGTTATAAAACCATAATAGTGATAATACTCCAAATTTTTTGCTCAAATTTCTTCTCGTGTGCTTCTATCTTTGTGATAGTAAAACTGGCCCGGCCAGAAACGTTTAAAAGGCAAAAAAAGCGAAAAAACTAGGATTCTGTAATACTATCTATAATAAAGTAGGGCCTCAGAATCGGGTGGCGGCACTGATCGCCGCTTGACTTCCGGCTTCACTTTTTTCCATCAAATTATTAAGAGATGCGTTATCCAGCCTATATTCAGATCAGTGCCTATGATTCGTTGAAGCCAATGCGCGGGAATTTGAACTTTCAAAAGGACTGAGGAGAGTTCCGAGGAGTGAGAATTGAGAAAAATTCTGTCAAAAGTTTGTTTTTGAGCGAAAATTTGCAAGAAAAATACTTTTTACATCAGAAGACTTCAATGTTTGGGATTCAAATGTGGTTTTCCGATTAGTTTTGACTGTTTTACATCTATCTGCAGCAAAAATGAGGTGGATCGTTATCGTATATGGAAAAAAATGACAAATGTGAACGCGCCGAAGCAAACTTTGCTCTTTAACTCAGAAAAAATATACTAGAAAACACTTCGGCAGCCCCCAAATTGAACTCTTTTTGGAAAGTCTCATAACTCAGAAACGACTGACTTTTGCGCAAATTGTTTCTCAATTAGATGTCTAAACTGAGAGCACCCACTGTAATTCTGTAGTCTGACACGATGTAAATACTAAGAATTGTATTGCGAATATCTATTTAAAATTCGGGTTTTATAGGCTTGCGCTTTATATCGCTAAAATGGGCGAGAAAATCTATACAACATAGTCTAATTTCTAAGCAAAGCATGAATGGATTTTGCGCTAATTGGTTCTGAATATAGATGTCTATACTAAAGCACGCGCTGTAATTTTATAGTCTGACAGATGCAAACACCCACTATTGTATCTTAAAATTTCGGGTTGTATAGGCTTGTGCTACTATGATGCTTTATAGCACTAAAACGGGTGTGAAAAATCTATACAACATAGTCGAATTTCGAAGCAGTAGTATGAATGGAATTTACGCAAATTGTTTCTGAATATCGAAACTCTAAATCACCGCTGTTATTGTTTAGTTAGAGTCGTTAGACATGATGTATTAAACAGGCATGTATTATTGTAGATTTGGCGGTTGAGTAGGATAAATCTACCTGAAAAATACAATGAAAACTTTGACATGTATTATTGTAGCTTGAATATCTCTTTAAAGATTTGTGTTATGGTTGTTCTATACCGTTGGAAGGAGCGTAAAAATCCGCACAAGGAGCGTATTTGATCACGGTGATTTGATGAAACGTCATTGCAGCCTAACATGGGATCGTCACTGCGTTAAATGTTGTACATTTGTACATAACATTGGATTGGAGTTAGCTATTGCGGGTGTGGCAGCATGGTTCAACTTATCCATATATTATGTAGCCTCGTATATAAAAGCAGTTGCATTAAATGCGCTCTTTGTGAAGATTGCTTCGAAATTCGACCATGTCTATGCTATTACGCTTTTTCCAAAGATTTACAGCAATATTTTATCAGAATTAATAATACAGTCAAACCGAGCGGACACCCTCGGGGAATAGGTTAGTGTCCGCTTAATAGAGGTGTCCGCTTAACAGAGGTTCTCGTCACCAGCCCCCCCCCCCATTTCGATGTTTGAACTACGGTAAAAAAACTTGTCTTAACGCACGCGTAATAATATACTAGTCGAATGAACACTTTGAACCGATTGCCGAATATCGTTAATATAGTTACTAAAGCGCAAAAATTGTAAAGATTATGAAAAATTAAGAAAATTTTGTCCGTTTAACACAGGTTTTTTGTGTCTTTATGTGCCAATTTAGGTGTCCGCGTCCGCTTAATAGATGTGTCCGCTTAATAGAGGTTTCATTAATGGGAATTATATGAGATTCAATTCGGGACTTTACAAAGTGTCCCCTTAATACAGGGTGTCCGCTTAATGCAGGGCCGCTTAATACAGGTTTGACTGTAATAATAATAATATTCACTAGGAAGCTCCGCTCACCAAGGTGTTTTTCAGGGAGGTCCTGCAATATATATCCATATTACATAATTATATGAAACTACTCTATGATTAGATACAAATATAGATAAAGATTTTATATACATAATTAAATTTGTAAAAAGATTAACTCAATCAGATAAAATGTTTTAGTTTGGTTTTAAACAGTTGAAAACTAGTGGAATGTTTTAGTTCAATAGGTAACGAGTTCCATTCCGACACAGAGTGATATATAAATTGTTGTTTGTCCCAATTTGTACGTGGGCGTGGTAGGTAGTAGCCGTTATTCTGATGGATTTTATAGTTATATCTCTGGGAGTTCTTTATAATATTAAAATCAAAGTCAACCAGAGAGTTAATACATTTAAAGACAGAGGTACAACGGTGGTATCTTCGGCGAAGGCAAATGGGTTTCCAAGAAGTATAATCAATAAATTTGATTCCTTTAAACAATTAACAAACTCTTTGAATATATCGTTTCAGATATTAGGTTTAACAGAATCATGGTTAAAGGATATTAATGATGACCTTTTTAAATTAGATAATTATGATTTTGTTAATGTGAACAGATCTATTAAAAGTGGCGGAGGAGTAGGTATTTATATTGCAAATAATTTAAATTATAAATTACGCACTGATCTAAACACAAGTATTGATGATACAATTGAAAGTATCTTCATTGAAATTTATACAGCTGTTGGTAAAAATATAATAGTGGGTGTAATATACAGACCACCAAGTAATAAGATTGTGTCGAACTGCGAATCCGCAAACGTTTGATCATCCTCTTCAATCTCAGCCACTGCCTTCACCTGAATTGGTTCTCTCGAACTCTCGCCTTCATGTATCTTCTCTTGAACAACAGGGGAGTTTGTTGACCACTTTCGCATATTTAACCCTCCGTCCAAAAAACTTGACTTGAGGAGCCGATATCTGTCCACTGTAGCCGCTTCGCTATCAGCACCCCTAACATAGTCATAAACAGACAAGCTCTTCAGAATCTCGTCCGCGAACTCGGAGGCGGCAGGATGGTTAGTTATGTGGTAATTGATAGTTGAACTAAGCAGAAATGGACTTGAACAGAGTCCGAACACTACCTGAGAAAATCTGTACACCTTAACTTGAAGAGACTCTTGATCCGCATCATCAACCCATAAGAAACGCAAATAGTCCCTGTCCGAATTATCTACCGATAATGAACTGGTCAAGGCATACTTGTGGGCACGGAATCTCATGAGAACATTGTAAATAGCTGGAGTACTAGGCGTCCCAGCATACAAACAGTTATCGAGACTAGGTAGACTTCTATTGGAACGAGAACTCGCATCATATACCACACGAAGTTTTGTAGTGACCTTATCCTCTCGCACAACTTCGTGGTGGGGTAAATAATGAACTTCACCAGTCAATTCTTCGTCATACGAATTCACCTCTTCGATAATTCCCTGTTGAAACTGATCCTTAATTACATCATCATACTGCTTCAACAATGATGGGTTGGACTTGAGACGTTTCAAAACATTACCGAGGTGAGCCTTAGCAACTTGAAAGTTATCAGGCAATAACTGGTGTCTGGTGGTCTTCCCTAAACGGCAATTTTACTTGGTATTTACTATCAACTAACTCAATATTTTCAACAACTTAATCATAAAGTGAATGTTCAGTTTCGTTTATTCCGTATGACTCGTAGTCCCAGAATTTCCGCAACTCTGTGACTATGGTACTGACTCAAGGGACTCTGCGGCGATCTTAAGAACATGAGTCGCTGTAAGATTAACTGGATTAACAGAGTGCTTCGGATCTAGATTGCCAACGGTTGGCCCCGCGGACAGGACATACCCTAACTTGGTAGACAACGCAACTGGCTCAGCAGGTTCCCTATGGATTACTTTTCCTTCAACCAGTGTCCAATAATAATCTGCCCCAATAACCATCTGCACTGGTAGACCCTCAGTTTCGGAGGAGTCGTCTGCAAGATGTAAGCCCTTCAAATGCTCATAGCTACATTTAGCTAACTCAATAGGCTGCTGACTTAATGGCCAACAAATAACTGGAACGGTAAAAGCCTTGACATAAACAACTTCTCCGCATGGGGTTTGTATTCACACTCGCATAACCTTGCATCGCTGTCCCCAAATGTTTTAATGAGAAGAGTTTCCCTCCCAATGGGTGTTAAATTCATTCTATCCTTGAGACCATTGCATAAGTACGAGCGCTGAGAACAAGAATCAAACACCATTCGAACAGTTACTGCATTCTGCCCATCATCCGGTCTAATTATCACAGCTTTGGCTGTTTGCAAGAGGACCGATCCTTTCGATTCATTGGCGCATAAACTGGTTGACGCTTGACTCTCATTCTGACCCTGATTACTGCTTGCATTATCAGATTGTCACCGTCTTTATTGCCATTTGGTGTAACTTTGTCACAAATTGAGGTGTGATGCAACCCATGGCATTTGAAACATTTCGAATTTGATTTACAATTGCGTGCCAAATGCACGCCCTTCAAACAGACAAAACACCGTCCCTTCTTCCTCAACAGTTGTTTTCGGGCATCTACATCAGTGACAATGTTACACTTAACACTGGAGTGTCTTGTAAAAAACACCATATAGATTGGCCTGCTGCACCTCCCGAAAGAAGTGCCGCAGTCGTAATTGGTTGCTTATCCCTCGGTCGCCACGCCCCTGCAAGGTGCAATCCTCGAAGCAGCGAAATACGTACATAAATACACACATACATAAAGTACATAAATAAAAAGCCGCTTCCCCTCCATTACACACCGTGAACACAACCACCTGAATGCTTCTCAGATGTGTTTATATAGATAGATAGATAGATTTAATAAAAATACTTTGCAGCCAAAGGCTGAATTACGTAATTTTAACAATGCCATAAGATAAAATAAGATGACTATTTTACATCAAATACTACAACAATATGTATAAAAAATCTATAAATGTTTAAATGTTTATCATTCAAATATTTAAAAGTTAGATAATACGACAATATATATAAAAAAAACTATAACAAAGTTTATCATGCAAATGTTTAAAAGTTAAGAACCAGGTTATACTTAATGATCCTTATTGAAACAGCCTGCACATAGCAGGGATAAAAGAGTTTGAGGCTCTATTTGTATAAAACCGTTGGACATCAAATTTCCGTTGATTCCTTAAACTATAGCTGGGTTCATGTAATGGTGGCAACAGTTTTGCAAGCTTGTGGTTCTGGTTTGACACAGCAGATTGAAATAGCTGGTTGCATAGGTATATGTGATGTTTGTATAATAATATAATAATAATAATTGTTAACTTATGATGGCTCTCTATTAGCTATTTGATACGGAAGACTGGTATCAGCAACGCGCCTGCACGTAGCCCACGCAAAAACCACACACTCGCCACGAGTAGCGCGCGTGTAATACATGTAAACAAGCGTGCGTCTCGCTTTATACACTTCACGCTTGTGTAAATATTGATCGTGTCGATTCGATATTTTGATCACGTCAGCTCGACCGCGCGAGAAGAAAAATGAAAAGTTTTTGGGTTTGCATCGATGAATTTTCAACCCGTATCTATGGACTTTTTTCTGCACCCAGTATTTGTTGTAACTGACCAAATTACTCGAAGATCGAGTCAGAAATTATATATTCGACGGTAAATGTTTCTGACAAATCTTTTCTGGTTTGCCTTTGGAAAACATGTCCTGAAAACTATGTTTGCGCAAAAATATTTTTTAGTTTGCCTTGAATCTATGTTACTTATTCACAATATTTGTGGGAGTTTTAATCTTTTTATGCGTTCTTTAATTTTTTTTATATTTCTTACCAAAATTCTACGGTTATTTGTTGTTATTTTGTACCAAAAATTTACCATAATTTTTTGCTATTTTTAGGTGCTTTCCTCGTACCGTATTTCATCTCTCTATTCGTCCTTGGAATGTCATTGTTTCTTATTGAGCTTGGCATGGGTCAGCGGCTACGACAGGGCTCGATCGGGGTCTGGAACCAAGTCGGTCCATATTTGGGTGGAATTGGTGTGACGTCATTAGTTGCAACCTGTTTCATCTGCATATACTACAACATGATTGTAGCTTGGTGTTTTTATTATCTCTTCATATCCTTCCAAGATCCCTTGCCGTACCAAGATTGCCCTACCATAGATGGTAACCTGACCGAGCCAGAGTGTGCGATCTCTGGGGAGACTTCGTACCATTGGTACAGAAAGGCCTTGAATCTTTCCCCATCTATCAGTGAAGGTGGCGAGGTGCAGTGGCATTTGGCGCTAGTGTTACTCTTAGCTTGGCTAGTCGTGTTTTGTGTACCATGAAAGGTGTCAAGTCCACGGGAAAGGTAAATTACTTTTTATGCAAAATTAACAACATAGCAAAAGTACAAAACTATAGTCTATAGTAAAGCCACGATGAACTGCCGCTCCCGTTTGACCGCCGAGGTCGTGAAGACGAGGTCGTGAAGCTCTCTTGGGAAAAGTCAATTAGATCACGTGAAACTAATGTGATGGTTTATTGTATTATCCACAGGCTGTCTACGTCACTGCATTATTCCCATATCTTGTTCTCATCATATTCTTCTTCCGCGCCGTGACACTGGATGGAGCTGGGGACGGCCTCAAACGAATGTTCACGCCTAAGGTAAAAATGTTCACGTGATTGTTGCATGGTGTTTACTGAAGTTGAGCGGTATACCCGTGTTCTTGGTTATTGAGAGGCAGCACACTATTCTTCACGTCCTCTGTTTCTGTCTCCCGTCCACATGACCGAGGTATATAAAATCACGATCGCAAATTGCGGCCAAGATTGACATCTTGGTAAATTTGTAGTAACTGAACATGTATGGAATGTTCATGTATACTGAACGTGGGGGCGACTTCCATGTTACTATCCCAAAATTACGTCACAAGGATTAGGGTTAGGATTAACGGTTAGGATTTGGGTGGAGGTTAGGATTAGGGTTGAGGTTAGGATAAGGGTCGAGGTTAGGATTAGGGTTGAGGTTAGGATTAGGGTTGAGGTTAGGATAAGGGTTGAGGTTAGGATTAGGGTTGAGGTTAGGATTAGGGTTGAGGTTAGGATTAGAGTTGAGGTTAGGATTAGGGTTGAGGTTAGCATTAGGATTGAGGTTAGAATTAGGGTTGAGGTTAGGATTTGGGTTGAGGTTAGGATTAGGGTTGAGGTTAGGATTAGGATTGAGGTTAGGATTTAGGTTGAGGTTAGGATTTGGGTTGAGGTTAGGATTAGGGTTGAGGTTAGGATTAGGATTGAGGTTAGGATTAGGGTTGAGGTTAGGATTAGGATTGAGGTTAGGATTAGGGTTGAGGTTAGGATTAGGGTTGAGGTTAGGATTTGGGTTGAGGTTAGGATTAGGGTTGAGGTTAGGATTAGGGTTGAGGTTAGGATTTGGCTTGAGGTTAGGATTTGGCTTGAGGTTAGGATTAGGGTTGAGGTTAGGATTAGGATTGAGATTAGGATTAGGGTTGAGGTTAGGATTAGGGTTGAGGTTAGGATTTGGGTTGAGGTTAGGATTTGGGTTGAGGTTAGGATTTGGGTTGAGGTTAGGATTAGGGTTGATATCAGGGTTAGGGTTGAGGTTAGGATTAGAGTTAGGATTAAGATTGTATTAAAATTCAGGTTGTTAATTTGGAAATTGAGCCGAACAAGTATATAACAATATTAATGAGGCGAGCTACTAAAAATTCAAAATATGGTCGGCAAAGTTTTTGATTTTTTGAAAGTTAAGGTAAAGTACTAAAGACAAAATTCCTAGATGCCTTGCAATAACAATACGAGGATCAAGCATATAGCATACATACTATTAGTCACCCATACCTTCTACTGGAATCACTCTACCATATATGTGGTCAGTTGGTTAGAGCGGTGCACCGGAATCGCAGGGCCGCAGATTCGATTCCTGTCAGAGGGCCTTAAGTTGCATTTTTCGCAACTGCTCCTGGCTTGGTCCAAAAATGTATATCAACAATGTTGTTAAAAAACTGGCATTTTTCTTCGGTGCTTTCCATAATGGACCAATCAATAGAGTTCAAGTATCTTGCAACTGATTTTGCAAGTTTTTTCTGCTAGCGAAGTGTACGAAGATTTTTCGAGTAATGTATAAATACTATAGCTTTATTATTGCTAAATCCTCAATTAGGGGAAACCCACAGTTACCCGAAACGTGAATTATGTAGTTCTTAACGTTTTCTATGAATTGCCCACTAATATTTTATAGCCTAGTGTAACATAGTGTATTCGTGCATGCAAAGTTTGTAAATAGTTAATTTCTCTCCTATGTTATATTTATCATTGTAAATTAGCTCTGAAAAGCCATTTTGTGGAGAGTTAATAAATGTTTCTATTCTATTCTATTCTATTCTATTCTATTCTATTCTATTCTATTCTATTCTATTCTATTCTATTCTATTCTATTCTATTCTATTCTATTCTATTCTATTCTATTCTATTCTATTCTATTCTATTCTATTCTATTCTATTCTATTCTATTCTATTCTATTCTATTCTATTGTTGGTGTAACCTCTCTCTGGTGACTGCATTCTAAAAAGACAAAAATACCAACGAACACGAAAATGTTTTGACGATATTTTTCGATCTGTTTGATGTTTTTCATTATTGAAGAAAGAAGAAATCTACCTTATGAGGCAAAAATTGCTCCATCTTATAAGTGCTTTCAAAAGGACTATAAATCAAAGAATACACCTGAAACTGACTCGTCCTTTTTCATCTTTCAAACTTCGTATGCAGGGTGATCAATGATGTTGTTTGTACTTTTTATTGTCTGATTATGTACCATATGTGTGTTTTATTCTCTTGTCTGACCACGCTTCTGATGGAAACCATGATATATAGTATAATTAGCCTATTTTTAAATTTAGTAACTAAAGTAGGCTATGTAACTTTTTAATATTTCACCTATTGTATTTAGATAAATTGGAGGGCCACTGGGTTATCAGTATCTTTGATCCTTTCATGTGTCTACCCTCTTGAAATAAAGTCAAATCAATCAATCAATCAATCAAACCAGCTTGTAGTTGAGGCTAGCGTGCCTAAATAGAGTTTGTATGTATGTGTATGGCTATACTATGGTTAAACTACAGTATAATCAGACAACTGCATATGGCAGGAATAGAATCCTCGTTGCAGAGGTAAAATGCCCAGGCATGCAGTAACCTACACACCACGAAGTTATGAATCCCTCAACTCCTCAACATATCACAAGAGCTTAAGGAGTTCATCTATTTCATTTTTCATCGTTTCAATGCAGGTTGACGAAGATAATGGCTATGCTGTGTTTGTTTCTTACGTTGAAATTTACAATAACTTTATCTATGATCTTCTCGAAGACGACAAACAAGACGTCATTTGCCAAAAGTAAGTTTTTGTATTTCAACAGATGTGATCTAAGGGGTTGTTCATATGAGCCGGGCTTGCCTGGTAAACCGCCACTGGAGCGTAACGTTATACACGCATCGCTTCGACTTCATTCTTTTGAAAACAGACAAAAACTACAAACATTACGTAAGACTGAACAAAATAAAAATAAATCAAAGAACGAAGGCGAGGCTATACGTGTATAATACTACGCTCCAGTAATTCTACAAATGGTCTGTATAAGGTGGCCGATTTATAACTTACTCGTAAGTTTCTGTTGTGAAAAAATTGTTCTTAAATTAGAGGTATCGCGTTTCAGAGCTCCAGTTTCGAAGCAACTTCGTGAAGACAACAACAGGAACATGTACGTGCAAGGTGTTACTGAGGTGGAAGTGAAGAGCACAGAGGAAGCTTATGCGATGTTCTGGAAAGGTAAAGCCTTGGTACAGCCTTGGTCAAACTATAGGAAACGTTGTTGTGGAAACATTTGAAATTTCCGATTTAGGAAAATGTTAACCGTTTCCCCACTCTTGAAATCATTGATAATGTTGGTGAAACAAATTTTTGCTTACCATGCATGATAAAACAGTCGCAGGGATTTTCAAATCCCCAAAATCTTCGTACGCTTTTTTCAGAGTAATACACCCCTCGAAAACAGTGGTGTACTGGTTTGCTTCCCAATTGGGATTTTTGTTGGCTCACGTATACAGTATTTTAAAGTATAATGGAAACATGGCTAAGAAACGTTACCTTCACAATAATGTTTGCTAGATTGCACTCGAAATTATGCTATTACCTGTACATACATGTATATTACATATATATTATTCAGATTCTTGAGCTTTCCTGCACGTTATATTATTTTATTTTTTTTGAGGTCCGTAACTCAGGTCCGTAACTAAAATAGAGCCTTTTGATTGGCTGAGTACGAGGTCCGTATCACACCAGTACGGACCTCTCGCAACTTTTCGCGCCAAAACAAACAAAGGAGTGAAGAAATAAACACGAAAAAATAAACACGTTATTTACCGTTCTGGTCGGTCCGTACTGGAAAAATATTTTCCCTCAGTCTCAGAAGCGGCCCTCGACCTTCGGTCTCGGGCCGCTTCTGAGACTTCGGGAAAATATTTTTCCAGTACGGACCTCCCAGCCGGTAAATAACATATATTTCTTAACTATATTAACTATTTTCTACACCAAGGTCAAAAGAAACGTCGTGTTGCCAACACTGAATCTGCAATCAAGCCGTAGTCACAGCGTGTTTACATTAAAACTTGCACAGGCACCGTTGGATCCTGATGGGGAAAGTGTTCTTTTGGTATGACGTATTGTAGTTTATTTTTTTTGAGGTCCGTAACTCAGGTCCGTAACTAAAATAGAGCCTTTTGATTGGCTGAGTACGAGGTCCGTATCACACCAGTACGGACCTCTCGCAACTTTTCGCGCCAAAACAAACAAAGGAGTGAAGAAATAAACACGAAAAATAAACATTGTTATTACCGTTCTGGTCGGTCCGTAGGTTGAAAAATATTTTCCCTCAGTCTCAGAGCACCCTCGACCTTCGGTCTCGGGCCGCTTCTGAGACTTCGGGAAAATATTTTTCCAGTACGGACCTCCCAGCCGGTAAATAACATATATGTACTACTGATCTTTATAAGACATGTCGATGTTAATTCTCAGATCTTGAGAACGTAACTCACCAGAACTTGCATATGAGATTTTAAAAAAATTCCTCGGAGCCGAATTTTTTTTATTGCAAAAAAACGTTTTTTTGAGATTTAAAAAAATTCGGCTCCGAGGAATTTTTTTAAAATCGCATATTTCAATACTTTGTACCTTAGGTGCTTGTGTGCAAAAAATAAAAAAATTTTACCGAAGGAAAATCCAAAAAATTAAGACGACAATCTCTAAATCGCGTTGTTACCATGGCAACGTAAATATTTAGAAATATTTTTTGTTCTTCGTAATCCGCAATATTGTGGCAATCTGATGGCCAAGTATCGTGACCATACCTTGCAAAATGAGCAAATAATGGACCTTAGAGCACATTCGCGTGCTACAGAATTAAAACTGTAGGGAGCCTCCTTAATTGTTCAATATTGTTATCATTTTAGATGGAGTTGGAGTTAGCAATCATTTGCTTCTTAAACCCGTTGTGACATTCCCACCGTTTCCTTTGATGGAGGTAACATGATACAATAACCGGCCATTTTTATTGATTGTTGAGACTAATGAGAAAAAATCTTGGAATATTTACATAAACCGTTGTTTTATCGTTTAAGATGACAAGCTCAGAAGACTGCATCACGCTAGTAAACCTACTCAAATATCTTAAAGAAAGAGAGAAAAGAAGAACAACGCTTGAAAACGATTTAGAAAGAAAACGTGAGTTGCATGAAAACGCGTGTTGTGTTGTGTTGTTGGTGGTGTTGTGTTGTGTTGTTGTTGGCGTTGTGGTGGTGTTGTGTTGTGTGGTGTTGGTGTTGTGTTGTGATGTTGGACTTCTTACCGAGGTTCGATTCCTGCAATATGCAGTTGTCTGTTTAAAATTTCGCTTGTTACCAAAACCGCGGATGCTTCCTCTCGCCCGAAAAAACGTGTCATGTTCTCGTTTCAAAACATTCAGGAATGCGGCTACATTCCTACGCCAGTATTACTGCTATTTTCCCAGGGTTTATTACTACTTTTATTTTACATGGTATTGCATTGTTTTCCTGGTATAGGAGCCACATTTAGACAGGAACTCGTAAAGCTGGACAATCGTGCATCAGACAAGGACAGCGCGAGTTTACTCAGAAATTGCTTACAATGATACTGATTAATAATTTACTTGTCTTTAATTTATGTAATATATACAGCATGAGCGGTGTTGTATAAGCAATACGAATTAATCATCGATACACAATGTATCACATGGCCGAGTTAAAAAAATGCTTAGGGTACCACCCGTGTGGAAGTTGAGGCATTGAGGGAGGTTGAAAGTGAAAGTGCGCGTTTCAGAGACTCTACATTTCAAAATTGTTCTGGGGGAGCTTGCCCGCATACACCCTAGTGCCCTCATGCTTTCGGCACGATGGGGCCTGAATAGACAATTTTGGTTTTGGCCGGCTGCTTTACCACGCCCTTTCGTCGTGCAAAATGTACCCACACCCCTAACGCTTAGACAGATCGAAGTTGCACTTCCGTCGGAAGGTGACTACAAATAATAATAATAATAATAATAGTCTTTATTGAACACTCAAAACACACGTCTGAGGTTACATGGAATTATAAGAAAAACTATAGTATATAATCTATTTTCATTAGTTAGAAAAGGGTTGGGTAAACAAAATTTTTAGCAAGTAAAAGGTTGGGCAAATGAAAAACAGAGCAACTGAAAGGTTGGGTAAATATATTTCAATGTCATTTTCAAATCACAACTATTTCAATTACTAAAGACCATATATAAAAAGCAATGTCAACAGTCAAATTGTCAATACAGTACATAAAAATCAGTCAGAGTCAGTAGACTCGCTATCATGATAATTGTCCAATTTTTTAGGTACAATTGCTGCCCTCATCCTTTTTTTCTTTGCAACTTTGCTACGCTGTTCTTTCTGCCTTCTGGCACTTCTTTTCTTCTCAGATTGTAAAACCGAGGCAGCATCAAATCTTTTTCTCAATTGAGAAAGCAAAAATTGCAGATTGTTAACAAGGCTTTCAACCTCACTGAAAATGGGTGCCAATTGTTCCACAGAGCAGAGGTGTCTATGAAACCTACTTGATCATGCGCCCAAACTTTGGGAGCCATGTTTACATCCAACAACTCCTTTCTTCGACCCAAGAACTTTTCCTTCATGTTTCTCACAGAAAACAAAGTTCCATCTACATGTTTCTATGCCCTTTGACACTTGATAACATCTTCTACCTTTACATCTGTTGGTATGGCTGCAGACTGATACCTTTCTAAGTTGATATTCTCTTTTTGAACCACTCGACTTTGGTAGGACTCAAATACTTTCTGGATATTTTCTAATTCCACTCTTATGCCCCAGCGAAATTTTCGTTGCCCTTCTAAGTATGCTTGAAAAGAGGACCGCTTCATTGTGTACGCAGATTTATACACATTTTCAGTAATAGAGTTGTAGTATGTTAACCTATCTGTCTTCACATTTGGAATGTAGAACTTCTCCCATGGTTTGACAGAAATTAGTTCACAATTTCCGACGTTTTTTACACTTTTCCGGCGCTCAAATAACGTAATTTCAAGTCTCGCAAAATTTACATATACGGACATATTAATAACAGAAAACATTTCACAAAAATAGTTTTATTAAGCATTAATATACCATTTATAAACCTCTATCAATAAATAATCTCATATTTAATGTAGATAGCATATTTCTGAAAACTCTGACTGGATAAACTTTCAATATAACCTCATTCAACAATTGTCTAATATAGTATAGTTTTTTCACACTATAGTCCTGTTTTACAACACTATATATTTCATTCATATATTCTTCCTCTATCATATATTTTCCATAACGGGCGTGTCGTTCCAAGACCTACCGGTAGGTTAGAAACACGCCACCCTGTCATGCTTGGGACCTGATGATATCATGGCCTTGTTTCTCTTTTGAAACATACAAAGGGCAAGACTACGGTAGCTTTACCTCCGCAATTGCTGTGGTCTTGGTTATTCATCTTTGAAGAAGCACCCGGGTTAATATACTTACTTTACAGACAATTTCTTTGAGTAGTCGCAATTTTTCCTCACTTTTTATAAAGTTGGTCTCCATTTCCAGTTCCTTATCTTTTACAAGTTTGTTCTACAGAATAGAAATAAATAAAAAATATCAGAATTTTTCAGCGACTACAAATCTTTACCCTACTTATGACGTCATAGACACAGTTCATTTGCATATCAAACAAATTGAAACATTTTCAAAACGAATATCAAAATTTAAAGCCGATGGCTTTTAATTGTCATTTAGCAGTGAACAGTGTTCTCAAAAAATTCCACTTTTTTGAACTTTTCCCAGCTGTTTCAGTCATAAAATGTCGTTATATGTGAGTTGCTCGAGATGGTAATGGTGACTTACACATTCTTTTTGCCATTTGTCTCTTTCCTTGAAATAGACATGCCTTGCACGTGGACATTGGTGCCTGACTGCTCGTGCCATAAATTCTAAATTTTAAACATTGCATGCTTAATTATATATGTTGATTGTTGTATTGTGACGGTGAGCACCTTGCATGGGACTTTGTGTCTCGTTCGTGCTTTAAATTGTCCGTTTGGGTCTTCTACACATTGTACTTATGTTGCTATAGATATATAGCAGCTTGTTTTGTTTTGTTTGTATACATGTTGTGTTTGTTTGTATCTGTACTTGCCAGTGTTCATTTGTTATATCATGTTTAATGTTAAGTCTAGTAGAATACTCAATAAAATCACGTAAATAAATTAATTGTCATTTGGCAGCAAACAGTGTTCACAAAAATTTCCACTTTTTTGAACTTTTGCCAGCTGTTTCAGTCATAAAATGTCTCTAAATGTGAGTTGCTCGAGATGGTAATGGTGACTTACACATTCTTTTTGCCATTTGTCTCTTTCCTGTGTAACCACGCCTTTCAAAATCTGGTAAAAACACACAAGTTTAAAAAGGGTACTAAACTTCATTAAATTTTGTTCAATTACAATTGTACAGATTAGAAACTTTCTATCCATGCAAAATTTCTCACCTGTTTTAGTTTCATTCGATCCTGCCTTTCTTTGGAAATTGTCTTTCGCTGTTCGTCAAGCTAACAAAGGATAATATTTTCCTTTTACGACTCCCTTAAAGCAAAAGCGTGAGTGCGTGAGGCGCATTTCTTCTTTCCACTTTGCTCATGCAGTTTACCTTTGTTTCAGATTGCCAAAACAGCGTCTCGTATTTTTGACTCAAGCACTAGTTGTCTTTTGCGATTTTTCCAGCCGAAACAGAAAGTTGTTTGAGGATTAAAAATACAGCACATCATTTTATGATAGTCGTTGTAGATGAATGAATTTCGGTGCACCCTTAATTAGGCTCCTGCGGTTTCCTGCTTTATACTCTTAATCTATCTTGTATGCTAGTCTGTAGTACTGTGAACTGAATAAAATAGAGGACATTTTGCTTTTATACCTGGACAAGAGAAAAATCAATTATTGCAGGTTCTGTGCAACAAAACATTGTGTAAGCACAATACTTTGCACTATGCCCCATGCTATCATGCCTCCCATCTCCTGCTAACATCAGAGGTTCCTCTTTGGTCCTTAGTTGGTCCATCAATGCTTTTTGGTATTTTTTCCAATGATTCAGAATAGCTGGGAACAATTTGTCCTAATAAATACACAATAATAGTAAAGAGGAATAAGAATTAAACATCAAACATTTTTATACTGTAACTTTAACCTAACTTTGACCTATGCATGTACACAAGTTACAAAGTGTGTTAGCACTGGTCAGTAAGACTGCACAGGTCATGCTAGCTTAGCTCACAAGGCTATAGCCTGTATGCCCACAATTATGATGGCCCAATTTTTTGGAAATATTTCTTAAAAATGACGAGAAAGTCATTTAAAAAAAAAGTGCTGTTTCAGAGACCCAACATTTAAAAAAATCTGAATGGGCCCCTAAAAATGGTTCATCGCACTTAGCCTGTAGGCCCAAAATTAGTAAATCCGGACCTGCTTAAAACCACTTCAAAAGTTTATCTTACCCTCTGATGATTGTAAAAGGTGTCGAGAAAGACAGCTTAAATCGGTTCGTTTTAGTGAAATGCTTTAATATAAACAAAAGGAATTCATACAAACACAACTATTGAAAAACTATCCCGTTGCAACGTGCCAAGAACGTCTTACATAGGTCCGCTGACCATAATTACGGTAAAACGTCATGTAATGTTCCTATAACGATGTTCAATTCATGACATTCTCCCGCGGGGCAGAAAGTATGTCAACCCAACTTGATATCTTTCGCGATGCTTCTTGAGCGGCCTTGCGAATCGGTCTTTGCGGTACGTCGTTATCAACAACCCTATCGTCAGGTGGAGGATCTCCTTGTTCCGTAGTGGCGGTAATTTCCAAAGGATAAAGTCTCGTTATTGGTCGATTTGTTCTTCCAGTGCTAGTTCGGATGTTGACAGCACGAACAAGTCCATCTCTCCCTTTTATCAGGCTTTCGATAACAGCCATTCTCCACTGAACTCTTGGACTGTCGCTATGTATCAATACTACATCTCCTACTCGAACAGTCTGGTCGTTGTTTCCAGTGTTCTTATGAAATTCACGGAGGGACGTCAGATATTCTCTCTTCCAACGCGTTTCAAAATGCTGTAGCTTTAATGCTTGCGTTTTCACTCTTTTCCTTGCTTTTGAAAACAGTTCATAAATTTGTTCTTCTGTTGTGTAAAATGCCAAGTTTCCGATGTAAAGTGTGCAAGTAGTTTCTAATTTGTCCTCTTGCTCTCCTCTTGAGCCCCTGAAATGTTGATCTCTGTACGCGCTCAAGTCCGCCATAATGTTCCCGACTGAAGCTCGACTTGTATTTTGCGTTGTGTAGCTGTTGGGGGGTGCAGCTGGGATGCTCTGATTGACTGTGACTTGTGGGGTGGGTGCAGAGGTTTGATTAACTGTGGCATGTGGAATAGGTGATGATCCTTGCGGTATGCTTTCTTGTTGGATTGAATTTGTTCCGATACTAGAAATATTTTCCTGTTGTTGTGAGTTCTGAGCTTGTTGTGACTGTTGCGGGGATGCTTCTGGTGAATTTGCTACTTGTGTCTGTGTTTGTATGTTATTCTCAGAACTGTGCTCTTTTGATTGAGTGGACTCGGTGTGGGGCTGAAGAGTTAGTAAAGTCAATTTTTGTAATTCGAGAAATTTGGTTACCTGGGAAGTTTTCTCTGCTATATTGCTTTGCATATCTTCTGTCTCAACAATTTCTTCTACTAATTCTTCAGGGTCTTTAATTTCGGCGATAATTTTGTTGTCTAATTCTATGAATACTTCTTTCTTCTTTTGCAATTGTTCTAAGACGCTATCGAGTGCTGCTATATCCATTTCCGTTGGGTTTTCTTTCGTCATAATGTCATCCACTCGATTTAATACTTTGGTAAGATGGGCTCTGTGGCCCCTTCGCGAATATTGTGCGCGTTGAATTCCTTCCATCCTGGCCACGGCACCAAAATGTCGAGAAAGACAGCTTAAATCGGTTCGTTTTAGTGAAATGCTTTAATATAAACAAAAGGAATTCATACAAACACAACTATTGAAAAACTATCCCGTTGCAACGTGCCAAGAACAACGCCAAGAACGTCTTACATAGGCCCGCTGACCATAATTACGGTAAAACGTCATGTAATGTTCCTATAACGATGTTCAATTCACGACAAAAGGTTCTCAGTGAAACACATGCCAATCCCATATGAGAAAAAACTCTCAGCACTTTACTTGCAGATGCTCCAGCCAATAAGATAGCAAAACTTAGGAGAAAGTTTCCTGCAGCTATTTTTGTTCCTTCCATGTTTGGTTGACTGTGCCACACAGTTTCTCTCTGTTTGCAGTCAGGATTACCACAATGCGTGTGTACAATGACCATTGTTCCACAGTCAGTAGTTTCAACGAGTGGGTCATCAGATTTGCATGATGGACAAATTGTAAAAAGAAGTAACAGTTGGGATAGGAATACCAAATATTTGGGCTCTGTCCGAAGGTTATCATGGTCATTATTAGCTCTAAAAGAGAGTAGGTAAAGCAAGTTAATTGAAACAATAACAGTCTACTGTAGTTTACTAAGTGAAAATATCCCAGCAACATGTTTGCAAACATTCATAACAATATTTACAGTCAAACCGGATGTTCTCTTGCGAGCAACTTTGCAATATTGTCACGCAATATTGCAATTTTGATCTGGAGATTGCTCTGAGCAATTTGCATTGATTGGTTTCTTCTTTTACTAGAGGCTAATCAGGGGCGGTAAGTAAAATATTAACCCAGCTTTCTAGTATCTGTAATCTATAGCATTGAATAACAAAATATAGTTGCTTCTCGAGTTTTATTCATAGCAGAAACATAAAACTAATATAAACTAGGGATCCAAGGATTGTGCAAAGTTTCAAAGAGCCATAAGTTTTGAGGAAAACGAAAGATTAATATGGAAGCACTGAAGTACTCTGCGGCGAAGACATAATTTACACCATAATTTACAAGTAAGGGGTCATTCAGAAAATACGTGACGCTTCGGGGGGTAGGGGGGTGATTGACGTAGTGTCACACGTCGTCACAAGGGGGAAGGGGGTAAAACAACCTCAGTCACGTGAACACGCGAACAAACATGCTTGTATTTTGCACAAACGTGGACATTTCTCACGCCAAACGTGGAACTTTCATTAGCCGAATTCATATCAGGGACGGGAAACTCGTCTGTGAAAACCCGTCTGAATATGAATTTAGGGACGGATTTAAGACGAGTTTCCCGTCTAGATGGGATTCCCGTCTAACTTTCCCGTCCGTTTGGACCGGGAAAGTTGGACGGGAAAGTTGGACGGGAAAGTTAGACGGGAAACTCGTCTGACCCCGGATTCATATTAGACTGACGAGTTTCCCCGTCTAAGACGAGTTTCCCGTCTAACCCCTAATATGAATTCGGCTATTGTCAAAAGTGACACGGGGCGTGACCAAACGTTCACATTTGAAAAGTAAACAAACGCATTAAATCGTCAAGCTTCAAGGTTAATTATACCCATCAATTCAAGGTATACTGTAAAGTTTAAATTAACACGACTATTGGGACTGCAGGCTTTGCAGAACGTTTATATGATCCCGTTTTATACCATAGAGGTTATAATATAAATCGGATACTATAGTCTACACTGTTTTGATAGATTACAGATCGAATACATGCAGTATACTATATATATATATCCAGCCATCGACTTGCACAAGTTTATTGACATTGGCATTGCCCCTATAGTTCATAAGGCTATAGTTGTATTTGAAATAATATAGCCTTTAAACTGCTACCACATTTACCTTCCTCGCATTTGAGATACAGTCTTGTCATAATCATAAGAGATATTTTGTCATAATCATAATTCTCGAAAGCAAATCTCAAATAATAATGCTCGGGAAGCGAAAATAAGTGAATTTCTACAATCCTTCCCGTTGATTATCCAGTACTGAAGGCAAGTTGGTAAGTCAGTTATAATGACTGATTTCTCTCCGGTTCATCGACATACTTATAGTTATACTATATATTGATAATTTGATATAATGATAATGTTCTTGTCGCTAGACTCGCTACACGGCACGCGTACGAATCTCGCAGTCACCTCGCGGCCACGCACTTGATAGCGCACGTGCATTTGTGATTGCACAAAAAATCGCGTGTTCCGGGGGAAAGTCGCCAATTTAATGTCAATTCAACGTCTTCAGCAAATGTTTCAAGTTCAATATAAAGACTCTAATTCAGCATAGTTTGTGTAAAGTCGCCATAAGATCAAAAGAATATTTAAAGAAAAATGTGAAGCCCTGTCTTGAAGCACTAAATCACTAAATGTTAATGAAATTTAAAAAGAAACATAAATTGTATGCACCCCCCGGAAAGTTTACACTATGACTGAATGTCTGACTGACTGACTGATGTGAATTTTCGCCACTCATCACAATACTGCAAAGTTTCAAAGAAACTTTGCACTAAAAAGGTGAAAACATATGTGCCATGAATAAGTATTCACAATGGCAACATGATCCATTTTACTTGTTGCAACATGATCCATTTTACTTGTTGTATAACCTCATTCAACAATTGTCTAATATAGTATAGTTTTTTCACACTATAGTCCTGTTTTACAACACTATATATTTCATTCATATATTCTTCCTCTATCATATATTTTCCATAACGGGCGTGTCGTTCCAAGACCTACCGGTAGGTTAGAAACACGCCACACTGTCATGCTTGGGACCAGATGATATCATGGCCTTGTTTCTCTTTTGAAACATACAAAGAGCAAGACTACGGTAGCTTTACCTCCGCAATTGCTGTGGTCTTGGTTATTCATCTTTGAAGAAGCACCCGGGTTAATATACTTACTTTACAGACAATTTCTTTGAGTTGTCGCAATTTTTCCTCACTTTTTATAAAGTTGGTCTCCATTTCCAGTTCCTTATCTTTTACAAGTTTGTTCTACAGAATAGAAATAAATAAAAAATATCAGAATTTTTCAGCGACTACAAATCTTTACCCTGCTTATGACGTCATAGACACAGTTCATTTGCATATCAAACAAATTGAAACATTTTCAAAACGAATATCAAAATTTAAAGCCCATGGCTTTTAATTGTCATTTAGCAGTGAACAGTGTTCACAAAAAATTCCACTTTTTTGAACTTTTCCCAGCTGTTTCAGTCATAAAATGTCGCTAAATGTGAGTTGCTCGAGATGGTAATGGTGACTTACACATTCTTTTTGCCATTTGTCTCTTTCCTTGAAATAGACATGCCTTGCACGTGGACATTGGTGCCTGACTGCTCGTGCCATAAATTCTAAATTTTAAACATTGCATGCTTAATTATATATGTTGATTGTTGTATTGTGACGGTGAATCACCTTGCATGGGACTTTGTGTCTCGTTCGTGCTTTAAATTGTCCGTTTGGGTCTTCTACACATTGTACTTATGTTGCTATAGATATATAGCAGGTTGTTTTGTTTTGTTTGTATACATGTTGTGTTTGTTTGTATCTGTACTTGCCAGTGTTCATTTGTTATATCATGTTTAATGTTAAGTCTAGTAGAGTACTCAATAAAATCACGTAAATAAATTAATTGTCATTTGGCAGCAAACAGTGTTCACAAAAATTTCCACTTTTTGAACTTTTGCCAGCTGTTTCAGTCATAAAATGTCTCTAAATGTGAGTTGCTCGAGATGGTTTTGCCATTTGTCTCTTTCATGAAACACTATATATGAATCTGTTTTACAACACTATATATTTCATTCATATATTCTTCCTCTATCATATATTTTCCATAACGGGCGTGTCGTTCCAAGACCTACCGGTAGGTTAGAAACACGCCACCCTGTCATGCTTGGGACCTGATGATATCATGGCCTTGTTTCTCTTTTGAAACATACAAAGAGCAAGACTACGGTAGCTTTACCTCCGCAATTGCTGTGGTCTTGGTTATTCATCTTTGAAGAAGCACCCGGGTTAATATACTTACTTTATAGACAATTTCTTTGAGCTGTCCCAATTTTTCCTCACTTTTTATAAAGTTGGTCTCCATTTCCAGTTCCTTATCTTTTACACGTTTGTTCTACAGAATAGAAATAAATATAAAATATCAGAATTTTTCAGCGACTACAAATCTTTACCCTACTTATGACGTCATAGACACAGTTCATTTGCATATCAAACAAATTGAAACATTTTCAAAACGAATATCAAAATTTAAAGCCGATGGCTTTTAATTATCATTTGTCAGTGAACAGTGTTCACAAAAAATTCCACTTTTTTGAACTTTTCCCAGCTGCTTCAGTCATAAAATGTCGCTAAATGTGAGTTGCTCGAGATGGTAATGGTGACTTACACATTCTTTTTGCCATTTGTCTCTTTCCTTGAAATAGACATGCCTTGCACGTGGACATTGGTGCCTGACTGCTCGTGCCATAAATTCTAAATTTTAAACATTGCATGCTTAATTATATATGTTGATTGTTGTATTGTGACGGTGAATCACCTTGCATGGGACTTTGTGTCTCGTTCGTGCTTTAAATTGTCCGTTTGGGTCTTCTACACATTGTACTTATGTTGCTATAGATATATAGCAGGTTGTTTTGTTTTGTTTGTATACATGTTGTGTTTGTTTGTATCTGTACTTGCCAGTGTTCATTTGTTATATCATGTTTAATGTTAAGTCTAGTAGAGTACTCAATAAAATCACGTAAATAAATTAATTGTCATTTGGCAGCAAACAGTGTTCACAAAAATTTCCACTTTTTGAACTTTTGCCAGCTGTTTCAGTCATAAAATGTCTCTAAATGTGAGTTGCTCGAGATGGTTTTGCCATTTGTCTCTTTCATGAAACACTATATATGAATCTGTTTTACAACACTATATATTTCATTCATATATTCTTCCTCTATCATATATTTTCCATAACGGGCGTGTCGTTCCAAGACCTACCGGTAGGTTAGAAACACGCCACCCTGTCATGCTTGGGACCAGATGATATCATGGCCTTGTTTCTCTTTTGAAACATACAAAGAGCAAGACTACGGTAGCTTTACCTCCGCAATTGCTGTGGTCTTGGTTATTCATCTTTGAAGAAGCACCCGGGTTAATATACTTACTTTATAGACAATTTCTTTGAGCTGTCCCAATTTTTCCTCACTTTTTATAAAGTTGGTCTCCATTTCCAGTTCCTTATCTTTTACACGTTTGTTCTACAGAATAGAAATAAATATAAAATATCAGAATTTTTCAGCGACTACAAATCTTTACCCTACTTATGACGTCATAGACACAGTTCATTTGCATATCAAACAAATTGAAACATTTTCAAAACGAATATCAAAATTTAAAGCCGATGGCTTTTAATTATCATTTGTCAGTGAACAGTGTTCACAAAAAATTCCACTTTTTTGAACTTTTCCCAGCTGCTTCAGTCATAAAATGTCGCTAAATGTGAGTTGCTCGAGATGGTAATGGTGACTTACACATTCTTTTTGCCATTTGTCTCTTTCCTTGAAATAGACATGCCTTGCACGTGGACATTGGTGCCTGACTGCTCGTGCCATAAATTCTAAATTTTAAACATTGCATGCTTAATTATATATGTTGATTGTTGTATTGTGACGGTGAATCACCTTGCATGGGACTTTGTGTCTCGTTCGTGCTTTAAATTGTCCGTTTGGGTCTTCTACACATTGTACTTATGTTGCTATAGATATATAGCAGGTTGTTTTGTTTTGTTTGTATACATGTTGTGTTTGTTTGTATCTGTACTTGCCAGTGTTCATTTGTTATATCATGTTTAATGTTAAGTCTAGTAGAGTACTCAATAAAATCACGTAAATAAATTAATTGTCATTTGGCAGCAAACAGTGTTCACAAAAATTTCCACTTTTTGAACTTTTGCCAGCTGTTTCAGTCATAAAATGTCTCTAAATGTGAGTTGCTCGAGATGGTTTTGCCATTTGTCTCTTTCATGAAACACTATATATGAATCTGTTTTACAACACTATATATTTCATTCATATATTCTTCCTCTATCATATATTTTCCATAACGGGCGTGTCGTTCCAAGACCTACCGGTAGGTTAGAAACACGCCACCCTGTCATGCTTGGGACCAGATGATATCATGGCCTTGTTTCTCTTTTGAAACATACAAAGGGCAAGACTGCGGTAGCTTTACCTCCGCAATTGCTGTGGTCTTGGTTATTCATCTTTGAAGAAGCACCCGGGTTAATATACTTACTTTATAGACAATTTCTTTGAGCTGTCCCAATTTTTCCTCACTTTTTATAAAGTTGGTCTCCATTTCCAGTTCCTTATCTTTTACACGTTTGTTCTACAGAATAGAAATAAATATAAAATATCAGAATTTTTCAGCGACTACAAATCTTTACCCTACTTATGACGTCATAGACACAGTTCATTTGCATATCAAACAAATTGAAACATTTTCAAAACGAATATCAAAATTTAAAGCCGATGGCTTTTAATTATCATTTGTCAGTGAACAGTGTTCACAAAAAATTCCACTTTTTTGAACTTTTCCCAGTTGCTTCAGTCATAAAATGTCGCTAAATGTGAGTTGCTCGAGATGGTAATGGTGACTTACACATTCTTTTTGCCATTTGTCTCTTTCCTTGAAATAGACATGCCTTGCACGTGGACATTGGTGCCTGACTGCTCGTGCCATAAATTCTAAATTTTAAACATTGCATGCTTAATTATATATGTTGATTGTTGTATTGTGACGGTGAATCACCTTGCATGGGACTTTGTGTCTCGTTCGTGCTTTAAATTGTCCGTTTGGGTCTTCTACACATTGTACTTATGTTGCTATAGATATATAGCAGGTTGTTTTGTTTTGTTTGTATACATGTTGTGTTTGTTTGTATCTGTACTTGCCAGTGTTCATTTGTTATATCATGTTTAATGTTAAGTCTAGTAGAGTACTCAATAAAATCACGTAAATAAATTAATTGTCATTTGGCAGCAAACAGTGTTCACAAAAATTTCCACTTTTTGAACTTTTGCCAGCTGTTTCAGTCATAAAATGTCTCTAAATGTGAGTTGCTCGAGATGGTTTTGCCATTTGTCTCTTTCATGAAACACTATATATGAATCTGTTTTACAACACTATATATTTCATTCATATATTCTTCCTCTATCATATATTTTCCATAACGGGCGTGTCGTTCCAAGACCTACCGGTAGGTTAGAAACACGCCACCCTGTCATGCTTGGGACCAGATGATATCATGGCCTTGTTTCTCTTTTGAAACATACAAAGGGCAAGACTGCAGTAGCTTTACCTCCGCAATTGCTGTGGTCTTGGTTATTCATCTTTGAAGAAGCACCCGGGTTAATATACTTACTTTATAGACAATTTCTTTGAGCTGTCCCAATTTTTCCTCACTTTTTATAAAGTTGGTCTCCATTTCCAGTTCCTTATCTTTTACACGTTTGTTCTACAGAATAGAAATAAATATAAAATATCAGAATTTTTCAGCGACTACAAATCTTTACCCTACTTATGACGTCATAGACACAGTTCATTTGCATATCAAACAAATTGAAACATTTTCAAAACGAATATCAAAATTTAAAGCCGATGGCTTTTAATTATCATTTGTCAGTGAACAGTGTTCACAAAAAATTCCACTTTTTTGAACTTTTCCCAGCTGCTTCAGTCATAAAATGTCGCTAAATGTGAGTTGCTCGAGATGGTAATGGTGACTTACACATTCTTTTTGCCATTTGTCTCTTTCCTTGAAATAGACATGCCTTGCACGTGGACATTGGTGCCTGACTGCTCGTGCCATAAATTCTAAATTTTAAACATTGCATGCTTAATTATATATGTTGATTGTTGTATTGTGACGGTGAATCACCTTGCATGGGACTTTGTGTCTCGTTCGTGCTTTAAATTGTCCGTTTGGGTCTTCTACACATTGTACTTATGTTGCTATAGATATATAGCAGGTTGTTTTGTTTTGTTTGTATACATGTTGTGTTTGTTTGTATCTGTACTTGCCAGTGTTCATTTGTTATATCATGTTTAATGTTAAGTCTAGTAGAATACTCAATAAAATCACGTAAATAAATTAATTGTCATTTGGCAGCAAACAGTGTTCACAAAAATTTCCACTTTTTTGAACTTTTGCCAGCTGTTTCAGTCATAAAATGTCTCTAAATGTGAGTTGCTCGAGATGGTAATGGTGACTTACACATTCTTTTTGCCATTTGTCTCTTTCCTGTGTAACCACGCCTTTCAAAATCTGGTAAAAACACACAAGTTGTAAAATGCATACTAAACTTCATTAAATTTTGTTCAATTACAATTGTACAGATTAGAAACTTTCTATCCATGCAAAATTTCTCACCTGTTTTAGTTTCATTCGATCCTGCCTTTCTTTGGAAATTGTCTTTCGCTGTTCGTCAAGCTAATAAAGGATAATATTTTATACCTGTAAGACTTGTAGACATAGATTGGTGAAGGTTTTCTTTGATAAATGATTGTTCAAAGGAGGTAAATGTTCAGCTCTATCAGTTTAAAAGCATTTTGAGTATAATATGTCAAACTGGACATACCCATCAAGGGGTCAAATCTGGGGGACGAATACACCCCTTTTTTGCAGGGGATCAATATGTAATTATCTTCCCCCCCTACTTTTTCCGCTCTGGCTTATACGACATGTTCTGATCATCGAAATTATGTAAAGTCTTCCCCCAAAGTGCACGAAATGGCGTTTCAGAGACTCTGGATAGAGACTCCCGCATACCCGCTAGTGCCCTCATGCTTTCGGCACTAGATACCTGCGCATTTCCGCTAGCGGCATGGGGCCTGAATACCACGCCCTTTCGTCGGGTAAAATGCACCCACACTCCTAACACTTAAACAGAAGTTGCACTTCCGTCGGAAGGTGTCTACAAATAATAATAATAATAGTAATAGTTTTTATTGAATACTCAAAACACACGTCTGAGTTTACATGGCATTATAAGAAAAACTATAGTATATAATCTATTTTTATTAGTTATTTACGTCAATAATTTAATAAAACTAGTAAAATTCTATATAATATTATTATAAAGTGTTGAGATATATTATATACTAGATAAAATTGAAAAGACATCTATTTACAAATGACTTTTTAAATCTTTCAGTTCTTACTAGAGGCAGCTCAAAGTCATGCCCCTTTGTCTTAAAGTTCGATTTAACTTGTTGGGTAGAAGTTCTCTGAGCGTATTGTTTCCGTCATGTGCTTTGTGCCTTCCATTACCTTCATATACCTTCGATATATAGGTATACCAAACAGCCTTGAACAAGATTACTGTACTCAATTCAGAAAAGAAAGAATGCCAAAAGAGTAAATACCTCTGTTTGTAATTCCCTTGCGTTCTCTTGATGTTGTTGATTTGTTTTCTGTAACGTATCGTTCTATAAAAATATCCAGTGAGATTTAATGTACATACACGGGTACTAACTTATTTTCCATTCAAACACACACTAACAATCAGACGGGGAAAAGCTGTAGAAGACACTTCACTATGGGGAGTTATCTTTCAAAGACTTCAAGAGAATATGGGGAGAGGGGGCAGTAGCACCTTGTACGTAACAGGAAATTAAGGTTACGTTATCGATCATTTTCATGTCAACAAACATTTTGTGAGAACATCTTTAACTTTCTTTCTAGTTTCTGTATTTCTCTAAAACATAAACAACGTCATTTATATGGTATGGACTGGACGAATAACATTCTCATAACAAGGTTTTGATATGGTTTGAGCTAAAAAGAAATACTAGCCGTTTGACATACTTCTCCTTTTCCAGATTTGATGATTGCAGTTCAGTTATTATCTAGAAATCAAAAGAATGAAAACAGTTATGCATTTTCGTAAACGCAAAAAGCGACAATTGATTTTTGTGCAAGTACGTAAAACCGATGTCAATGCCTTTCGGATGAGTTAGTAATTAAAATATTCTTGTAATTCTCATTAATAATTCACGAGAAAAACACAAAGAAAATCATGACCTAAAACGTTTTCAACCTTCCTCCGCGTAAAATTTTGGATTTTCCCAACCTTCTTCAAAATAACTGGAAATTGTGCGACATGTAGCCAGGCTTTTGCCTGGGTAGGTTTGCCAGTTGGTCATTGCAGTAATACTAGTTGTCTGTTGCTACTAATACTAGCCGGACTAGTCTAGTACTTGCAATGTTATATATAGTGTTTCACTTTCAACCTCCCTCAATGCCAGTAAACCTTCCACACGGGTGGTACCCGAACCATTTTTTTAACTCTGACATGTGGTACATTGTGATCGATGATTAATTCGTATTTCTTATTAGTCAATATCATTGTAAGCAATTTCCGAGTAAACTCACGCTGTCCTTGTCTGATGCTTGACCGTCCAGCTTTACGAGTTCCTGTCTAAATGTGGCTCCTATACAAGGAAAACAATGCAATACCATGTAAAATAACTTTTAAAAATTTTCAACTGTAACCCAAGATTGAAGAAGCATTGGACAGCTCTTCAGTCCAGACGGATATAATATATTTAGACTTATCCAAAGCGTTCGATTCTGTTTCGCACACGCGTTTGCTCTACAAACTACAAGTTGCTGGTGTAAATGGTCCGATATTCTCCTGGCTTAAAGACTATCTATCTAATCGGAACCAAAGAGTTTTGGTGAAAGGCATTACCTCTAATCCTCTACCGGTTACTTCAGGAGTACCACAGGGCAGCATATTTGGACCACGCCTGTTTATTTGGTACATTAATGACTTTCCTGAATCGCTATCCAGGGACACTTTGATTTACCTCTTTGGTGATGATATATACAAAGCTAGCTAGAATTATCAATTCGCAATCTACCTCAAAACTGTTCTGCAACAGGCTGTGTCATCTGTAAAAGAATCATCAGGCAGTGATTAGAGATGAAACAGCCTGTTGCAGACCAGTTTTGAGGTAAGCGAAAATATATATATATATATATATATATATATATAGATTTTCGCTTACCTCAAAACTTGTCTGCAACAGGCTGTTTCATCTGTAAAAGAATCATCAGGCAGTTTACAAGTATCGAAAGAAATGACCGCTTATATGCTTCCTGCCGGAACGTGGGGGTGTATGTGGGAGACAATGTGTGCATGCATGGCTTTGTTTGCGTTGTTTACGCGAAATTTGTTACGATGACGACATCGTGAAATTATTTCAGCTCTTTTGTTGAGTAAACAATTCTTGTTTTTTTCTTTCAAAATACAAAATTTTTCTTCTAAACATAAATTGCATCGTTTTGATCCTCCCGTGTACGAAATAGAATGTTTTAAAATTTGCCAATTAATACTGAAATCCTTATTGTTTTCTTTCAATGTCCAAATATATTTCGAAAGTTCCGTGTCATTTGCATGCTTTTTATGCTGAAAAGATTTAGTGTGATTGGCCAATCGCTCTTTGAATGTGGTTGCAGTCATGCCAATGTAATTTTTGATCGTGGCATTACATTGGCATTACTGCAACCACATTCAAAGAGCGATTGGCCAACCACACTAAATCTTTTCTTATTACGAAGTTACCATTATTATTATTATTATTATTATTATTATTATTATATATATTATATAAATAATATATATTATATAAATAATATATATTATATAAATAATATATATTATATAAATAATATATATATATATATATATAGTCAAATCTGCAGACATGCATGTTTCGCCGTTCAACGGCTCGTCAGTGCAGCTTGTAACGCAGTCTAGATGCGAGTGACTTCGTATTTATACACCATACTCTTGCCTCACCAAGCGCATGTGGTACAATACTCAGACACATGCGCATCCAGACATGCGTGAAGTGTCTTGGGGCCAGAGTGCTCAAACGACCACAAGGGAAGTGAGCTTTTGCATTATAGCTTATAGCCACCAATTAACCTCACAGAGTGCTCAACAACACAAAGTGAAGGAGCATATATAGTCAAATCTGCAGACATGCATGTTTCGCCGTTCAACGGCTCGTCAGTGCAGCTTGTAACGCAGTCTAGATGCGAGTGACTTCGTATTTATACACCATACTCTTGCCCTCACCAAGCGCATGTGGTACAATACTCAGACACATGCGCATCCAGACATGCGTGAAGTGTCTTGGGGCCAGAGTGCTCAAACGACCACAAGGAAGTGAGCTTTTGCATTATAGCTTATAGCCACCAATTAACCTCACAGAGTGCTCAACAACACAAAGTGAAGGAGCATATATAGTCAAATCTGCAGACATGCATGTTTCGCCGTTCAACGGCTCGTCAGTGCAGCTTGTAACGCAGTCTAGATGCGAGTGACTTCGTATTTATACACCATACTCTTGCCCTCACCAAGCGCATGTGGTACAATACTCAGACACATGCGCATCCAGACATGCGTGAAGTGTCTTGGGGCCAGAGTGCTCAAACGACCACAAGGGAAGTGAGCTTTTGCATTATAGCTTATAGCCACCAATTAACCTCACAGAGTGCTCAACAACACAAAGTGAAGGAGCATATATAGTCAAATCTGCAGACATGCATGTTTCGCCGTTCAACGGCTCGTCAGTGCAGCTTGTAACGCAGTCTAGATGCGAGTGACTTCGTATTTATACACCATACTCTTGCCCTCACCAAGCGCATGTGGTACAATACTCAGACACATGCGCATCCAGACATGCGTGAAGTGTCTTGGGGCCAGAGTGCTCAAACGACCACAAGGGAAGTGAGCTTTTGCATTATAGCTTATAGCCACCAATTAACCTCACAGAGTGCTCAACAACACAAAGTGAAGGAGCATATATAGTCAAATCTGCAGACATGCATGTTTCGCCGTTCAACGGCTCGTCAGTGCAGCTTGTAACGCAGTCTAGATGCGAGTGACTTCGTATTTATACACCATACTCTTGCCCTCACCAAGCGCATGTGGTACAATACTCAGACACATGCGCATCCAGACATGCGTGAAGTGTCTTGGGGCCAGAGTGCTCAAACGACCACAAGGGAAGTGAGCTTTTGCATTATATATATATATATATAGTCAAATCTGCAGACATGCATGTTTCGCCGTTCAACGGCTCGTCAGTGCAGCTTGTAACGCAGTCTATATATATATATATATATAAAAAAAATTTCAAACATTGTAATAAATAAATAAATGAATAACAGACTTAGTAATAAACCCTGGGAAAATAGCAGTAATACTGGCGTAGGAATGTAGCCGCATTCCTGAATGTTTTGAAACGAGAACATGACACGTTTTTTCGGGCGAGAGGAAGTATCCGCGGTTTTGGTAATAAGCGAAATTTTAAACAGACAACTGCAGGATTACAGGAATCGAACCTCGGTAAGAAGTCCAACATCACAACACAATACGAACACCACCACCAACAACACAACACAACACCAACACCACCACCAACACCACCAACACCACCAACAACAACACAACACAACACAACACGCGTTTTCATGCAACTCACGTTTTCTTTCGAAATCTTTTTCAAGCGTTGTTCTTCTTTTCTCTCTTTCTTTAAGATATTTGAGTAGGTTTACTAGCGTAATGCAGTCTTCTGAGTCGGTCATCTTAAACGATAAAACAACGGTTTATGTAAATATTCCAAGATTTTTTCTCATTAGATGTCAGCATGAAAACATTATGTATCAACAATCAATAAAAATAGGTACGCAAAGCGTACATGTATCTGCTCATGCGTGTTTGCATAATTGTATAATTAAATAGCGTAATTGAATGATGTCAATGCATGAGGTCAATGTCACTCAATGAGTGTATGAACGTTTATATTGCTTTTAAGAACAGTGCATAAAGGGGATGAGGGCCTATAGCCCATGGGAGGCTTGTTTAAAACAATTGTGAAACCTTCAGATTTTAGACTTTATACTTGAGAATAAAGGTTGTATATAAATATATAACAGCACTATTTACACACCACATCAACTCATTTAGTCACAGTAGTTTGGGAAAGAAATGTCAAACTGTGCTTATGTCTTTATACCAATCAAATATCAAAAGTATAAGGTGATGTTGACTATCAAATGACAATTCGATTTTAGGATTTTGACCCAAATAGTGTTGAGAATAAATATTGCATTATTATAACACTTTTATGAGTGAACTTTGTCGAAATAGAAGCTCGAATAATGCAGGATATTAGTAGGTTAAACCGAACAGTTTTGGATTTCCGGATGGGTGACTTCGATGGCCTTCGATCTGCTTTACAAGCGATTGATCTCTCCACTATAATACAACAAGATTCAAACATAAATGTAGATTGGCTGCTGTGGAAAGACACTTTTCTCACAACAGTTAAAGATTTTGTCCCATCTCGAAAGTTTAAGGGAAGAAACTCCCCTCCTTGGTTAAATGGCAACGTCATCCACGCCTTACGGTAAAAGGAAGCTGTGCGACGAAAGCTTAAAACATCTCCGACTGCTGCCTTAAATATACCAAGTTCAGAGAATTACGAGCTAACGTTAAGGAAATGGTTAAGTCTAGCCGTAAAATTTCCTCCCTTGATGTTAACTTCCAACTAAACCCAAAAATATTTTGGTCGATCTTTAAGCTAACAAACAAAGAATCCAGCATTCCCGAGTCCATGACGATGGGTAACGCTGATATATCTGTTTCGTCACAAATTCGAACTGCTTCAACCCCCACTACCATCGCGGAGACATTCAATAACTATTTCTCATCTGTTTTCACGAAAAGTGATTCTGATGTATCTTTGCCTCCCTCCCAACCACCAGTTACAGATTCACTATTATCAAACGTCCAATTTACTACAGAAGAAGTTCAGAAAACTCTTCTAGCGCTTGATACCAGTAAAGCGACTGGACCTGATAACATCTCTCCTAAACTTTTGAAAGCAACTGCCCAGCAGATTGCACCTTCACTAACTAAGCTATTTAATAAATCTGTTAGTTGTGGAGTTGTACCTGATGATTGGAAGCTAGCAAACATTGTACCTGTGTACAAGAAAGCAGAAAAAGATCAAGTTGAAAATTACCGCCCCATTTCTCTCCTCTCTATAATTTCGAAAGTTCTTGAGCGCTGTGTACTTCGTAACATCCGAGATCACTTGGCAGTCTTGATCAACAACTCCCAACATGGTTTTATTCCAGGAAAATCTTGTACTTCCCAGCTGGTGGAAGTGCACGACTATATAGGATCTTTACTGGATGCTGGTAAACAGACTGACGTGATCTACATGGATATGTCTAAAGCCTTTGATAAAGTTAACCACCAAATTCTTATTCATAAACTTTACAACTGCTTTGGCATCTCTGGTAGTTTACTCGGTTGGTTCTCCTCCTATACTTGATGAACAGAAGGCAACGTGTGACTGTTCTAGGGGCTACTTCGTCTGAAAAACCTGTAATGTCTGGAGTCCCTCAAAGTTCTATCCTGGGTCCAATACTCTTTCTCCTTTATGTTAACGACCTACCTGATGTAGTGAATAATGCAAAAGTAGCTTCTTTTGCTGACGACACAAAATTATTCAAGTGTGTCGATTCTCACATAGACGCTGCCTCGATTCAAAGTGATCTTGATAATCTTGAGGAGTGGTCGACTTCTTCTGGACTTGTATTTAATCAAAATAAATGCAAGTGTCAGAGAATTACTAGGAAAAAGACTACCACCGAATTCCCCTACGTCATCAAAAACAAAACGCTCGCAGTAACAACAGAGGAGACGGATCTTGGCATTTGGGTTACTAGTAATCTGACATGGTCCAAACACACCCTCGATCGATGCGCTGCTGCCAATAGGAAGCTCGGATTCGTATGCAGATCTGCAACGGAAATTACGGGTAAAAAGTTTCGCCGTGCGTTGTATTTGGCAGTTGTACGACCAGCCCTGGGCTACGCCGCTCAGGTGTGGTCGCCGCAGTCGGTCAAGCTCATCAACCGAGTAGAACGTGTTCAACCACTTCAACGCCGAGCTTCAAAGTTTATTCTAGGCTAGGCCTCCCATTCATGTGTGACATATCCTATAAAGACAGACTCATCTCGACAGAACTTCTTCCCCTCTCATATTTGCATGAATATTTAGACTTAATGTTCTTCTTCAAAGCTATTACTGGCATTGTATCGATATCTCAAAGTACCTTACCTGAACGTATTGCTCCCGTAAGAGTCACAAGATCATCTGCAAATGTCAACGCAATCTCATTTCGTCAAAGAAAACATAAAACAACAACTTATAATCGCTCATTCTTTCTTCGAACAACTAGAACTTGGAACTCTCTCCCGGAGCATTTAAGGCTTGATAATCTTTCTTTTATTCAATTTAAGAGAGGAATATTAGCATACTACTTGACTGCATTACGAGCCTGCTACAACATTGACGATTCACGAACTTGGAAGACTGTCTGTGTCAAATGCAACACAAGCAGAAGTCTCATCCGACCATTTACTTGCTGTTACTAAAGGGGCGTTTACACATTGCGATTTTGTCCTGTGCAGTTCGGGTTCGGGTGTATGAAATTCATATGATGCCACAATTCCAGAAATCTGTATTGAGCTGAAATTTTAAATGCACTATTTGACGCGTGCCTACTCGATCGCATACACCGAAATGCGAGTCGTACTCGGCGGATCGCGGTGTGTAAACGTACCTTAAATAACCTTATTTCTGTTTTCTATATTTATATTGATATTTTGTAAAGGGCCCACTGTAATTGGTGTTAAGCTGTTGTGGTGTCCCAGCTTCTTTTTTTTATGTATACTGTTTCTCTTAGTGCAATTAATGTATGATGTTTGAAGCGAAGCACAATAAATAAATAAATAAATAAATAAATAAAGGTTAACACACACAATCAGCGCCAAAATCTCGCGATTCGTGGACTCCACGCATTTTCCACGCGATTTTCTACAGAATACTAATGAGCGTATAAACGCAATGACGTCATCGTACTATGTGCGTACTAGTGCGGTTGCTGACCGTCTACTAAGGGGTGTGCGCACAAGGGGTGTGCGCACAAGGGGGCGTGCGCACTATGTGCGCACTAAGGGGTGTGCGCACTTAGGGTATTTATATGACGGCATTGTTGTACGCTTGCAAAACTATAAACAATGGTTTTTGAATAATAAAGAGCATAGGGCTTATAGCTTTCATAGAGATAACACTGTTGAATATAGTACTGCATAGATATGGATACGAAAATTAATGATTGTCAAACGTTAGCGGAATTAACAGCCTTGGAACGGTTGTATACATTGAGTGAAGCGGAACAACGGCTTGTGTTTGAGAGGAAAATGGGAAGTTTTCAGCGTATAAGGGACGCATTTCCTTCGCATTTCCTTCGCATTTCTTCGCATTTCCTGCGTATTTCTTCGCATTTACTGCTCATTTCTTCGCATTTCCTGCGTATTTCTTCGCATTTACTTCGCATTTCCTGCGCATTTCTTCGCATTTACTTCGCATTTACTTCGCATTTCGTCGCATTTACTGCTCATTTCTTCGCATTTCCTGCGCATTTACTTCGCATTTCTTCGCATTTCCTGGGCATTTCTTCGCACCATGCAACAATCACGTGAACACTCGTTTGAGGCCATCCCCGGCTCCATCCAGTGTCACGGCGCGGAAGAAGAATATGATGAGAACAAGATATGGGAATAATGCAGTGACGTAGCAGCCTGGAGAAAATACAATAAACCATCACATTAGTTTCACGTGATCTAATTGACTTTTCCCAAGAGAGCTTCACGACCTCGTCTTCACGACCTCGGCGGTCAAACGGGAGCGACAGTTCATCGTGGGCTCGTGGCTTTACTATAGACTATACATAAAAAGTAATTTACCTTTCCCGTGGACTTGACACCTTTCATGGTACACAAAACACGACTAGCCAAGGTAAGAGTAACACTAGCACCAAATGCCATTACACCTCGCCACCTTCACTGATAGAGGGGGAAAGATTCAAGGCCTTTCTATACCAATAGTACGAAGTCTCCCCAGAGATCGCACTCTCTGGCTCGGTCAGGTTACCATCTACGGTAGGGCAATCTTGGTACGGTAAGGGATCTTGGAAGGATATGAAGAGATAATAAAAACACCAAGCTACAATGATGTTGTAGTATATGCAGATGAAACAGGATGTAACGAATGACGTCACACCAATTCCACCCAAATATGGACTGACTTGGTTCCAGACCCCGATCGAGCCCTGTCGTAGCCGTTGACCCGTGCCAAGCTCAATAAGAAACAGCGGAATTCCGAGGACGAATAGAGAAATGAAATACGGTACGAGGAAAGCACCTAAGAATAGCAAAAAATAACGGTAAACTTTTGGTACATAATAACAATAATTACATGGTAGCCTCGGTTTCTTTTGTTCTAACAGGGACGTTTAATTAATCACGTATTTCCCTCATTACCCATGCATACGCTACAAGACAAAAGCGTACCTCGTTACCTCTCATTGGAGAGTTGTACCTCATCGAAAATCAGGCTTCATTAAAATGCGCGAGCGCCGCTCGCAGGCACACTTTCAATTTGTGCAGGCACATTTTTTGTTGATTTGCAGCAAAGGATTTAAAACTGTGTTTACAAAGTATGATCTTCGCAGGCACTACTAACAAAGTTTGTACAAGCATAGCAATTGCATTTTTGGCTATGTTTTGTTGTTTACGTTTCGAATGTTCGGGTTTCGCGAGAAAAAACATGACGTTAAAAAGGAAGCCATTTAACTTAGGTTTCGCGTTTGCCGAAACTTAAATGGCTTCCTTTTAACGTCATGTTTTTCTCGCGAAACCCGAACACTCGATTACTCGAAACGTAAACAACAAAACACAGGCGAAAAAGAATGAAGTGATGTCATCTAGTAATTATCGAGCGAGTTCTAGCAAGCGAAATAAAGTAAAGTGTAGAGTGTGTCTAACAGAAGTTCTGTTTCAAAACTATCGAGTTCATCTCCAACGTCAACACCCAGCAGAAAACCCGAACCTCTTGCGTCCTGCATGCCAGTCTTCGATTTCATCGCTTTTCAATCGAGTGGATAATCCAGTTGGGAGAAAAAGGACTCAAAGCGATGAAGGAAATAGTGAAGCAAAGAGAGTTTCGAAAGAATCAAATCAAACAATTGAGCCAACTCATGATTCTCAGCTAGACGACGATAATGATAATAATAATGGCCAGTTGGCAATGGAAGTGGAAGTTTCAGAGGTTTCCGAAAACCAGAACGAGTCAGACAGAAACATTGAATGTGAATCCGCCGAAGGAGCAATTGACACGAAACAACCCCCTGCCCCTGGCTTATTGTCACAAATCAACGAAAAACTGGATAATCTGTCGCGTAAACTCGATGAAATGCGTGGTGACTCCAATCCGACGCTTGGTCTTGGCGGGGAAAGCAGGGATAATGCCGCGACATCTACGTCCTCGCTTCATGAAGCAGTTTTGCCAGAGAACTTTTTGATGAACAGCTGCCGATCTTTAGATGGCATTCTATGCAAGTTCAACGAATTCCTCTTCGTCGAAGAGAAGCAAACAGTCGTGTGCTCTATATGTGCACCAGCCACTCTTCATCCACCAGAACTTTCATCTAAGAACGCAAATTTTGCCGTATTCAAATATGACAACACTGGCGATGTCATCGACTGTCCTGAAAAAGTCTTACCATTTGAAGAAGTTTCGAAATCTGAAAACACATCTTTCGGCACACTTGAAATCTACAAGCCACGCCAAGTCACTAGAAAAAACAACGGCGAATGAAAAGGAACTGGACAAAAATGATCGACGCGAAAGGGTTGTAGGCAAAAGAATTGGCAGAATCTGCTATTACATGTTTAAACAAGGACGACCGGACACTGATTTCGAGCATCTTTTATATCTCCACTCTGTCAATGATTCAGACATTGGGGATATCAACCATTCGAACAGTTTTCCTTCGAAAATCCTCCCGTTTATGTCCCAAGAAGTTACTCGAAGGCTGACTAGATTTTTAGAGAATCCTTTGGAACAAACGGGTTTTCGACCCTCTGGAAAGATTGGGGCTGACAAAGCGACTTGGAAGCATCGAACACGTCAGTTTGTCACATTCACGACAGTCGTCCCCAACTCGCCAATGTTGTTGCACGCATTTTTTCTTGGCCATCCTGTTGTTAAACAGCATACTGGTGATGGTGTCACCAACAGCATCACGGATTGCGTCAAAATCTACGATATCAACAGATCGCAATACATCGGAGGCTCGTTTGATGGTGCATACTTCCACCTCAATGTTCCAGAGAAACTGGATCGCTATTTTGGGTTTGAAGGAGACGAGAGGAAACACCATGATTGGGACCCGCTTCACAAAGCTGGATTACAGGATACCCATATCAGGAAGGATGCAAAATTTCAATGGCTAGTCTCTACCACGAAGACCATCGGAGACGTATTCAAAGTAGTTAATTATGGAAAAGAGTTCGAGCACCTTTTTACTGTTGCCAAGGAAATGAAAGAGAGCGAAGAAGCTGACATCAGCTTCAAAACACCCAAATTCTTTTCCGAAACGAGGTTTGCGAACCATGCCAGAAAGGTATACGTCAGTTTCCGCGAAGATTTCCCTGCCCTTATACGCACCTTGGAGGAAGTTCAGCTTCAAAACATGGAAGGAAACAGTGAAGACAGGAAGAAGGCAACCCACGCAAGTGACCTCTCAAACAAGATAGTGAACAAGAGGTTTGCTGTGATGCTTTCTGGGATTTGTGACATTTATGAAGTTTTTGGTCACGGCGTCAACATCCTTCAAACTGTCGATATGCTGCCACATGATAAATTTGACCAATTTAAGTCCGTTGTAATCGAAAAATTTAATTCGATGACTGCATCTTTAGATCATGCCAAATGCATCAGCTCTTATGGTTCTAAATGTCAATGGCCATTCCTCCACCGTGACTTAGAAGAAATCGAAACAAATGGCACATATAGAGGCATCCCCATGGCACAGTCATATGCTGAAGACATCAATACACGAATGAGTGCAAGGAGAGCTGCCAATAATGCCCAAGATGGGCAACAAGGCATTGTCATTGTCAAGGCGCAACAGGCTTTGCAAACGCTAGCGCAAAGACTTCATGAAGATCTGGATAAGAATGTGTACGATGAAACCGACAAATCCATGCTAAAAACCTTGAGACCAATCATTGATCTAAGAACATTGGCTCTGAAGGTTAAAGAGAAGGGTGCTGCACATGTTGCAGCCATGGACGGAGAGCCGTTTACCAAGGCCTCGAAACAATTGGCAACCAATATTGTCGATGTGCTAGACAGCGAAATTCGTATTCAGTTTCGGGAGTTTATCAGGAGACTCGAAAGACATGTTGCGCAACTCAGCGAAAAGGATCTATGCAGCATCGAGTTGATTAAAGTCTTCCTAGAGAGTGATAGAAAACTGTATGTAGATATTGAAATGGTAATGCATGTAATTTGTGTTGCCGCCGCCGCCAGCATGTCAGTAGAATCGGTGATAGAGTCAATGGTTTCTATCTATGAAAATCGAAATAACAAGTTCCGACCAATATCGGAGGAAAGGGCAGTACTCGAAATGATTATATCTGTCAATGGGCCCGAACTGGCACATGCAGATAGCATCATTCAAGCAAGTATGACAGAGTACTGGAAGAACTCTGGGAAAAAGAAGACTGGAGACTGGCACTTTGTTCGAAGATCAGAGAACATAAAGGACTTTGCTGCATCAAAAGTCATCGACCGAATGAGCTCAGCAAAGCCTAAATTATCATTTATGACCTGATTGTTTTGCTATAACATTTTTAGAGACAGTAGTGACTTAAACTAAAGTGACTAGTGAGACGGCCAGAGTGAAATTTGCTACTGCTGTAATGCTGTTAGGTACTGGCTATACTGCTCTCTTGCAATGCAAAAGTAAATGTGATTTAATGATTTATTGTTTTTAGTAAAATTTGAAAATACAAAATTTTTGCAGGCACATTTCCAACTTCTAAATTCTGCTCGCAGGCACAAAATAATATTGAGGCCTGTCGAAAATCATCGGCACAACTATGGACAGGGTCATTTAATCACTAATTTCCCTCAAAGCGTGCGTTTTATAATAAATAACCGTAGAATTTTGATAAGAAATATAAAAAAATTAAATTAAATTTCATAAGCTTGAGAGTTTGTTGGATCAAACTACCTGGAAAAATATATAACAAGAACTTCGACGTTTCGAGCTCTTCGTCTGAGAGTTAGTAGTGAACGTTTAATGATACTTTAATACGCGCTGCTAACTTTCGTTGTAACTACAACATCACTAAATTACTACACAGTTGTTACAGATTATTTAAACTTAACGTACAAAACAATTAACCAATGAGAGTATATGCATATATACAAAATGAATGAATGTTTTATTAGAGATAAAAGACATTGCAACTAAAAAGGTCGAAATACGTCAAATCTTACAACATCTATTTAAAATGTAACTAGGATATTCTAGATCTAAATTTATATTTACATTAATTAGGTAAGATTAAAATACTTTATAGTACATAAATATCTAAAAAAGTTAATATTGATTATCTGAAGATATAGAAATGTACAATGTTTATCAGTTTTCTTAAAAACCCCAACCGACGATGGGATATACGACTTTTTAAAACGATTTGTTCTACATTTATAAGGAACCAGTTTATGCGGAAAACGCAAATCGTAATTAGGACTATGTTCATATTTGACAAGTTCAGATAATATACCAGACTGCTGTAGAACGTTTTTCTTGAAGAAAGACGAACATAGAAGGTGTCGCCTTGAAACTAAAGTTGGTTAATTATACTTCGCCAACGCATCACTATATGATAGAGATGAGTCAATAATTCTCATTGCTCTCAACTGGAGCCTTTCTATTTCCACCGCTCAATAATCAGGATTGTTATAGTGCCACACTTGCGTACCGTATTCCACGACTGGTCTTATACAGGTTACATAAACAGAAATAAGAGTCCTAGTGTCAGCGCGAGCTCGTTTTAGAAACCTTAACATATATAAACGCTTCGAAGATTTCTTTATGATTTGCCCGACCATGATTTCTTTATGATTTGCCCAACATGGTCGTTCCATTTCAAATGATCATTGAAAACCAAATTTAGCAGATTTCACGACTTCATTCGGTTGATTATTTAGCATAAGCGGGGGTACATCTGGATTATTTTTCCAAAACCAGACCAAAAGCTCTTTACATTTCTTGGTGTTCATCATCATACCGTTTTTTTCGCACCACTGGTTAATACCATCCAAAGTAATTTGTAACATAGATGGTTACATCGTCACGAGTGTAACTCGTGTAACACGAGTGATCGTCACGAGTCGACTGGACTACTGTAATAGTCTCTTGTATAGTCTGCCTGCCAATCAGATATACAAACTCCAACGAGTACAGAACTCCGCAGCAAGACTGCTTTGTAATATTAATCGGTTTGATCACATCACCCCTGCGTTGTATAAATTACATTGGCTACCTGTTGAGTATAGAATTAACTTCAAAATATTACTCATCACTTATAAGGCAATCAATGGACTTGCTCCTGAATATATCTCCGATCTTATCAAATTGAAGACTGCGTCCAGATATAATTTACGATCATCAACTGAACTGCTGCTTGAGAAACCGAGAAAAAAAACATTGACCACTTTGGGTGACCGATCGTTTGAAGTGGCTGCACCTACGCTGTGGAACAGCCTTCCAGCAGAAATTCGTAACGCCTGTAATGTTGCAACATTTAAGAAATTGCTCAAAACTCACTTTTTCATGAAGGCATTTCCCTCCATGATATCATAATCAGGACAACTAGTATATCTTGTCCTGTTGGCTTTTAGATTCATTGTACGTTTTGTAAATTAGTGTAATATTTTAAATTTTTATCAATTATTTAATGAAACTATGTAATGCGCGAGTGAGCATCTTCCTATGTAACACGCGCAATATAAATTCTTAAATTAAATTAAATTAAATTAAAATTGATCCCTAGTGAGGGTTCAGTAAGGGTAGAATCATCAACGTACTTCCACCGGTCTTGGTAATCCGTTAGCAGATCATTTATCATTATAATAAACAAAATAGGGCCCAACACTGTCCCCTGAGGAACACCTCCGACCGTGTACAGGTTCCAGACTAGAAACAAATTTCCCTATTCTTACACGCTGCTTCCGGCCAGTAAGGAAATTTCTTACCCATGCAATGAGGATTGGATCTATTTCCATTCCTTCCATTTTTCTAATAAGGATATGATGATTTATCCTATCAAATGCTTTGCTAAAATCCAGCAGCAGGATTCTTACGCACTGGTTAGGTTGCTCAGAAAGGCTGTATAGAGTTGATGGAAGAAGGACACAAGTGCGTGTGTTGTGGACTGTTTCGGGAAAGATCCAAATTGCCTTCGATCAATTAAATGATTTTAAGATCTGAGTCATAATCCACTCGGCCACAAAATGCTCTATAGTCTTTGAGAGGATAGCAGTCAAGGATATTGGGCGTAGGTCGTTTTCAGCTTCTTTAACTACTTTGGTCTTCGGAATTGGGACTACCTCAGCTTCCTTCCATAGGTCAGGAACTAAGCTCTCCTGAATAGATGCGTTAAAATTTTGGCAACTGGTGAAGAAAGCTCGAGAGAGAAATCTTTTAAGATGCAGCTTGGCATATTATCAGGGCCTGGCGCTTTACTTCTTTACAATAAAGTATTAAGGAAAGATTTTCTCTAAGAACCAATTCAGATTCAAAGGAACAGGAAGTAACTATTTCAAAATCATGCATCATGACCAGTTTCAGAATGATGATCAAAGATGGCTGCATGAGATGGGTTCTTTTGTTTCTTACCAAGAATTGGTGTAAGTCCCATATGTAAGTCCCGACCTCTCTTCCTTAATACCTTATTGTAATCCTATATGTTGTATATATTCATCCCATTGGTTAACTGTTTTGTACGTTAATTAAGTTTCAATAATCTGTAACAACTGTGTAGTAATTTAGTCTCTGAAGATGTTGTAGTTACAACGAAACGTTAGACATGTAAATGAAATTTTTTCTTTTAAAATGCCGTTGTTAACTCGCTCTAAACCGACTAAACGTCGACGTTCTTATTATATTTTTCAGGTATAGTTTAATCCTCGACTCCTCAAGCATATCGTTACCATTACAAAACAAGAAATACTTCCAATCTTCACAAAATGTATAAAAGAACAAATAATGTCAATCATTCTCTTACTAAGTAAAGGGGTTGATATTTGGAATAAGCTTGAAATTCATTTCAAATCTATATCAATTCATTCATTGTCTTTAAAAACAATTTAAAGAAATATTTAATTGTAACAGATAGCCGTACAATTATACAAATAGTGCAATTACTCTCCTATATAAAAACTTAAGTATATAGGAACTTATTTAAGTACTTTTTGGGATATAGGTTTTAGTTATTTCGTACATTATTTTCTCAATATTTGACTGTAATAATTTCATTACGTAATTCTTTAAAAACTGGGGGTCTTAATTCAAAAGCCTGTTTAGGTTTCTAGTAGACCTCTAGGCCTTACCTTGCTTATTTTTGTAAATATTAATGGGCGAAAAACTAATAAATAAATAAAAAATAAAAATACCTACATTGGAACCACTCGTTCAAGATTCGGAAATTTGATGCTATTTATACAAAACTCATATGAATAGTGTTACTTCAATTTCACTCAGCTGATGAACATAATTTTCTATGGACTTTGTTTAGCGCCCTGCACAAGGGGGAGTAATTGACCACGCATAGAAACTATGCACATTGCACAGGAATATGCACAGGTACACTAAAGGCCCAAAAAGTCATATGGCAGATATGTTGTGCAAAACTCATGTGAGTAAAGTAAAGGCTGTGCTCTCCTCAAGTTCATTCAGCTGACAAGCACAGGGGCAGGACAGTAGCAAGGACAGGGCAGTAGCAAGTCGACCTTGATCGAATAATGAATTAAAGTTACATCAAGTTGTAGATGGCAGTGACAATTTGCTTCTGGTTTGAAGCAGTTTGATTGCCAATTTTAATTCACCCTCATCAAATCAACTTTAATTTGATGAGAGTGTGTCGAGACTCTACTGTCTGTCATGTTTTACAAAATACCAGTTAGTGTATTGATTGTTATAAATACCAATCAAACACAATTAGTCTATTGATTGTCATCATTTGTCATCATGGCATTGGCATTAATACCAATCAATGATCACAAAAATCTCCTCCATCAATTGTTCATTGATACTCAATGCCAATCGATTAACTGTTATCGATTATATCTATAATCGATTCCAAACGTGGGGGTATTAAATAGGAGAGTATAAAAATGATTAAAAGGGCAAGTACAGTCTAGAATTTGTGGAATACAGTAACAAAATGGATTCGAAAATTGTTTTAAACTATTGATAATTTAAAGCAAGTCTAGCAAGAAGTCAGTTTTTCACTGATAATTCGATATATTTAGTCACAAGACCGATTGAAATTTGAGAGTAAAATAGTAAATTAAAAACAAATATTGTGTTCGAGATTGTGTTCATACCTAGTTGACCTTTCATGGCAAAGTTTGCATTTTAAAGTCTCCTTCGAAATGACCACACACTCAATCTGTTTAAACATTTGAGCAAACAGTAGGAACAAACCAGCCTCCATTGTAAATATTTTGATATATTAAAGAGCACATAAAGTGATAAAGAATTTTAAAAATGAAATTTTAAATTTTCCGCCATTTGTGCCACCAATGTCGTTGGGCAGCAGTGTCTGTATTCAATCACTAAAACGTCATGTAAATTCAATGAAACCGAAGCACCAACTGCACTACAAAGTACCATAAATTAACTCATACCAAAGAATATTCATTTTATCTCAGATAGATTAAGAGAGTTTCTGGACTATTAAGTTCAGCAAGGTAACTTGAAATGGACAGCAAACTAGGACGTGAAACGTTAACGGTGTATTCATTAATGCTAACGATTTTTCAAATTAATATTACTGTATAAATTATAATCAAAAGACTGCTTCTCTTGCCCCCTCTGACAGCCGCCTTAGCTTCGCCTCCCAGGGCTCCCACCCTTAGATAAATAAACAAAAGGGCTTCTATAGGTCTTCCAAGGACTTTTTCCAGTAAATTCAAGGATCCATAACTGAATAAATCTTCCGTGAAAAATGGCTGACTATCACCAGCAGGCAACAAGCATACTGCACATGTTACTGAAAATCTGTTATTTAAACATTTAAAGTATTATTAACACAAAGCATTATTCGATATTACAGGTCAACACGTACTAGGACAGAGTGTGTACCAGTACCAGCAAAGTGCCAAAGCCTGCTTTTTATTTTTGCCATGGCCATATCGTATCGAAACGTAGCGTATCTCGCTGTTTTCTGAACACTATGGTGCAACTAGTGACCTTGAAACAAAACAAATTCTACGACAGGTTACGAACGGTTGAAGTACGAAACAGGCGCGAGTAACTCAAACGCCCCAGTAGTCACTAGCTACACACGTAAAAATATCTCACATCTTGTCAACAAGATGTGCATGTTCGCAACAGGCTTGTAGCAAGCTTGTCAACAAGTTGTAACAATGCTGTCCTTTATCAAGTTGCTACAAGGTTGTCACTCACAACTTGTAACAAGTAGTTGAATTACAGGGCGATAACAAGTTGTTGGAACAACTTGTAACAAGTCTGTTGAGTCAACAATCTTGTAGCAAGTTGTCAACAAGCCGTTGACAACTTGTCAACAAGCTGGGAACAAGCAGTGCGAACACATCCTGATAACAAGTTGTTGAAACAGCATTGGTACAAGTCTGCTGCAGCTTTGTTAGTCGTGCAATTATAAATTATCAATCCTTCTGAAACCACTATTTATAACGACGTATTCCAGGCTACATACTAAATTCTATAGCTATAAAATGCCTATTTGTTTACACATCATATTTCGGCTGAAGTTTAGTTGTGATGACGTCATGTTGAATGTGATGACGTCACTGAGGATATGTCCCGAGGGCCACGTCGTTTGCTCGCCCTACTCCTCTTCCGTGGTGGCCGTTAATGAAATGACTGTTCACCGCTTTGGCGTAATAGTCGTCGATTGGATCCTCATAACTGATCTGAAAAGAAACAAGGTCAAGGTTATATTAGATGATCTACACAAGTCAAGCGGGATCAACTCTATTAGAGTATAAATATAATTGTGAGTGTAACAGCACATATACAGTGATACACTTACATGTAGCATCCATCCCAAGATCCTGAAGTATATAAAGGCACAAAACAGACAAACAAGAATGGCAAAGGCGGAGAATGCCACCATGAAGGTATAGATAACAGTGAGGTATTTCCACTCGTCACAGCTGATTGACTCATTTACTACAATTAAATAAAATACGATTGAAAATTGATTGGAGACAATATTTAATCTTCACTTATAAATATCCTTGTATATGTAACCTAGCATCATTGACCATTCCTATAGTGGAAAGCAATAGAGATTATTAAAATGTTCATTTCTGGAGTTACCGTTGTTTTGTATTTTCTAAAAATACTCAGTGGTTCCAGTAATGTCGTCGTATCTGTGGATTCGATATCCTGCTTAGTCCCTTTAATATTTCTGAGAGTCTCAATCGAGCATCCCAATATACACTAGCTTAATTTCAGAATTGACCGAATTTGGTTGCGTGAATGCACAAGAAACAATACCCAATTCACAAGTGTGGATAACTCACATGCCTAGTTACTATTGTTCTATAGTTTGCGAAAACATAGTAGAATTGGACAAAGCCAAAGGTAACTAAGCATTAGAATGACTATCCACACGAGTGAATAGTCAGTCTTATACATAATTCTAATGCTTAGTTACTTTTGTTCTATTCTATGTTTTCGCAAACTAAAGCAATAGTAATGGACATGTGAGTTATACAAAGTTGTGAATTGGCTAGCAACGATGTAAACATGTCCAGTGTAGAAGAGGGGTGCGCTAGGGGGCGGAGCCCCTCTTCCTCAAGCTATGGGGGGGGGGGCTGAGCCCCTTTCTTTTTTTGCAAGAACGCTTAAAAATATATATTTAAGTTAATTTTAATTCTCCAAGTATCACTTGTGACTATTTCAGGCATGAATATAGTAAAGAAATGTTATCATGGGATTGGGCGGTTACTTATGACGTCACCCATACCCGAATGTTTTCACCCTTGGTAACATGCTCGTCTAGAGAGCCCCCCTAGTTATGAATTTAGTTCTACAGCACTGAACATGTCTATTGTCTTTATATCAACTATATGAACTACAAAAATAACCATAAGTTATAAGTTTACCTCCAGGACAAACACATCTTCCTAACTCGTCCTCACATTTATCAGACTCAGAAATCAATACGGCAGTTTTCAGAGTCCCTCGCCACATAGGACCTTCCAAAATGACGGCGAACATTGATAGTACTAATACTAAGGAGGCTGTTATTAAACCAAGAACCATCTAGAAAATAGGTGTAATGTTTACTGTACTGCTCTCATGGACGGCCGTGTATATGGCAACCAGTTAGTCAAGCACTCGTAGCTGTGTTATAACAAATAGTGCTGTTGGTAGTGCTTATTTCTCAGCGATACTAACAGCATTACAACAGCAACAACAGTATATATAACAACAACAGCAACAATAACAGCATGACAATAACAAAAACAATAACAACAGTGACACTCAACAAGAGCAACAACAGCAACAACGACCACGACAACGACAACGACAACGACAGCGACCATCACCAATCAAGCATGCAACCTACAGTACTAAGGAAAGCTGAAAACACATAATCATGAACTCTAATTTAAATTTGAATATAATCTTATAGATGTAATCTTACCAAACAACCTATTTTACAACATGATGTGGCGACTACGTAGATTCCAAGAAGAAATAGCTGAAATGGGAGATAAATTACTAAATGTTATTGACAAATGACATAATTATATAATATTGTACGTCCCAGTTTAAGGGCCGCGTGGAAGCGGAATTATTGTAACTCAATTATTTAGTATTTCTTTTAAATATTACGATCAAAGTATTCATTATTCTTCGTATTATTAATTATTCATCCATTTGATTTGTGGTTCTAAATATTCTTTTTTCAATACTGACAATTCAATACTGACTTTTCAATTTACCTAATTTCAATATTATAAAAGGCTTTGCGAATAATACCCACTTCCTTAGAAACAAAATATTTACCTCACGCCGGAACAAAAAACTTTGATAAATATAGTTGCTCTTTATTTATTGTTGCTTGCTACATATCGCTGAATATTCCGAATACTTGCCGGTCAGGCTCTCCCTAAATTCTTTTGAAAAATATTATTGCTGACGTCAGCATTATTTTCAAAGACTGTTAAATAATAGGCACACAATTCTGCTTAAAAATATTTGGTAAAGGTTACGAAGTGGTCAGTCTAATTCGGCCTGAACAAGCTAGGATTTAAACAGTTTCGCTAAAACTCGCCCTTATTTAATTTTAGCACATGAATTTTGAATTCATTCATATGTTGTTAAAAGAATATATTGTCTTTAGACTTAGAAACAATACATACACATTAATCATTACGTGAACTCGTATTCTAGTCCAGGTCTAGGATCAGCAAGTACATGTTTTAGTTCGCTTTTTCCGAGGCTTTATCTCTACTACTCATTACTATAGTGGCCGTTTCAGGTTTTACCGAATGTTAATGACGAATATTTTCATGCAGTTGATGATATTGTCTGATGACGGCTATCTATTCTTTAAGTATCATAAAATAAAAGATGATCTGAAGACTGAAATCAACCCGACAGGTCACAGTATATATATTATAAATATTAAAGGTATATACATACAACTATATAAGAATTTGTTGACCAAATCAGACATAAAACGCGGCAGTTCAAAAAGGTTATATAACAACAAAACACATCGTATTTTGACTTACTGGAATTCCAAGCCAATATTGCGTGTGAGTAAAATAAGTGCTTTCAGGTTTCGACAACTCATCATATGGATCCAAAAAATCATTTAGAAATCCAGTGACAGTGATCCCCGCACCCAGGACCAGCATCATCATACCACAGAAAATAAGACCACATTTATGTTGGCCAGATGAGCGTACCATGCTGGCGATTATAGTATTATGTTGTTGCTTGTTTCGTGTGCTGTATATTGTGCTGTTTTGACCGAAGAGTCTCCTTTCTCTGTTAGGTGAAGCCTTTCTTTGACAGTTCTTGAGAGTTTAGGCAGGCTTTATGAGTTGAAGAAATAAAGAGGTTTTAAGACTATAGGCGGCATGCATGCATATATTAATAATGTAAGATATTAACACGTAAAAACACAATGCATTGCCGGAAAAAGGGGGAGGCGGAATTTGATGTGAGAAATCTATACTATAGAATATACATTCCTCACGTACGTATAGTAATGTTGACTGGAATTGGAGATTTGGTACTTTATTTCTATTTTAAACTAAAACTAAACTAACTTTAGACAAAGGGCCTTCGCTCGAAACGTCTCTTATTTTATTTTTTTTGAGGTCCGTAACTCAGGTCCGTAACTAAAATAGAGCCTTTTGATTGCTTTGATTGGGTCCGTATCACACCAGTACGGTACTCTCTCTCAACTTTTTCAAACAAAACAAAGGAAAGAAGGAATAAACACAAAAAATAAACGCACTTTATTGTCGTATTGGTAGCCGTACTGGAATACTCTGCTTTGAAAAGATCGGTCTCCCTGGCGCTTCGGTCTCGGGCCGCTTATTTCTTCTGGAACCTTTTTTCCCGGTAAGAAAATAAGCATGTATTTTCAGGTAGTTTTACACATTAACTCAACCGCCGAATGTTCTTTATACTCTACCCTGCACACTGGCACCGCACGTTCGAGATATTTAAACTAACTTTAGTTAATATACTGGATAGCTCTAGACTCTAGTATAGAGCCTAGTCATCCCTTATTGGTCCAGTGTTATTACCTGCTGGAGCCAATCTAAAGACTGAACTAACTTTATTTATACTGGGTAGCTCTATCAATTTTGAACTGTTGGTCCAGTTCACTATAGAGAAGGAAACCGGAGTGGCCCGGAGAAAACCCGCTAGTGAGTAGTGCGGTGTTCGGTACGGTCAAACTGAAATGCGACTAAGGCGAAATTAGAATCAGAACTGAATTGCATAGTCTATAGAGGCGATTTTTTTCTATGTCGCGTTTCGTGATGAAAAGCGTTCAAAACCTAATATCTTTTTGGCGTACTTTGTTTTAGCTCTATTTTCTAGTTCCTTTTTAAATTCATCTAGCGGTTGAGAAACATAAAATAATAATTGCGATTAAATTGATCGGCCATATTTACAGCAATATTAGCAAGACAAACCTATACGGAACTTCAAAAACGTCGTTTTCACTTTGGCGTACCATCTGAAATCTTCTTATTTCGGCATTATTTACAGACAATGAAATAAACATATTATTTAGGTTTGTTTGACGATTGAGATACGTACAAAAAATGTAAAATTTCGAATGCAGTCATAATCAGGTAACATTATATACTCATTAGTTTTGAGCGCTTGTTAATTACGTAACATAGAAAAAATCTCCTCTCAAAGGAATCAACCTCACTGACCCCAGGAAGGAAAACTATAATGGGGATACTGGGAAAATACATAACGCTCATCTTCTGCAAACGCCCACATTGGCCATAGGCCAAACTGATTATAAGCCGTCTACATGTATATAAGAAACAAAATTAAACTTTCGAACTTACCTTTGGCTTGTAGCCTAAATGGCTATGAATTTCGAACCAGGTTTTCAACAAGCAACGACATTTAAGTTCTAGTTTCTAACATAGACAGAATTTCTTCTCAAATATGATGGCAAGAACGCGTGTATGCGTATAATATCTGTCAAAAGTGGCTAGAGTTGTTATTGACTCTATATAAAACGGCACAATTTAAGGCCGCGTGAAAGCCAATATATTTACATAGAAATTTCGACACGTTCAAGACTCAGACAAGAGGCTAGAAAAATATGCATGTCATATCATCCAGTATATATAGTGATATCTATACAAACTTAAAAATAGCTTGGCATATTAAGACAGTCATAGAGGTTAAACGTACGATATTTCTCCCTTTACATGGTCAATTATTGTTTAAAACTCCTCAAAGGCTATAATACGTGTCTAATTCGTTAAGAATAACAATAAAATGCCTATAGTATTCAGTTATCGACGAAGTGATACTTCGGTACAGAGCCTATACAGGTCTGAAAAGTGCATGGATATTGCATGGATGTCAGCTTACAGGGTTCTGCCCACGGTGGGCGGCGCCGGGCGGCAGCGCCCAGCACTCGGTAGTACCGCCCGCCACTCACGACAAAGCGGACTCTTCCGCCCGACACTTGAAAGGTTTCAAATATGCAGTACGAAACCCCAATGTTGTACTTTGTAATAGATATTTTATACAAGTAATTTTGTATTTTTTATCTTGGCGAATTTTATTATTTAAACGTTAGTATGAGATGAAATTCTGTACTACAATGCGCACAATATTAGTTTCTGGTAATTCGGAGAAATACGCTATCCCCCCAAAGCCAGAAATACTTTGCACTTCGTTAATTGATGTCGCGCTTCAAGCTACTCTGAGACCAGTCGATCAAGTCCTAAAAGTGGGTTGCAGGTACCCGGCACTCACATGGTCCTGGGCATAACCCTGAACCAAATTATGTTGCAAATTGCCTAGTTTAACATGCATGGCTTTAATATGCACTGTTTTCTCGTCGTATTTATAGGATATAAAATATTGTATAATGTTACAAAGGAAGTCTACTACATTGACTGTTCATTCAGCAAGACTTGCTGACTTGTGGTTTCGTGAAACATGTTCGCATCCAGGTGACCCTGGAGAAAAAATTATCTTTTATAAGTATGGCGCAATTAATTTATCTATTTAAATTTAAGGCACGTTTGAGACAATTAGGAGCTTATTGGATGGGGGTTGTAGAGATGGGGCATGAAAGATTCTACGCTATTAGGTATATGATTAAAACCAGTTTCCTCTCAAAGTGGGGGCGTATTAGAGAGGGTGGCTTGATTTGTAGGAGGGGGATTAATGGGGGGTTTAAGGTAAATATCATTAGCTCAGCTGTGCAAATAATTTAGTCCTGCTTAATCGGATTCAGACGCCAGGGATGGATTCACTGGGGGGGGGGGGGGGTGCGCACCCCTCCTAGCCTTGGTCAACGGGGGTGCAGGAGGGGTGCCAATTCCCATGTCAAATCCAAATTTTGGATTTGACAAAATTGCATTTATAAAACAAAAATATAATATTGGGCCATTGATGGGCCTTTTTGACCATCTAGGCAATCTTATTTTTCAAAACGTTTCTGACAAGATAACCCCCTTGACCCTGTATGACCCCCCAGTGGTGATTCACCCTTCCTCGGTCGCCGACCACGCCCTGCTTCATGACCAAAGCCCGCTTAGCACTCCCGTATCAAATCAAGCTGGTCCATCCCTGTCAGACGCTGTGCTTCACATGTACTTAATGCATTGAATTAAGTTTGGCTCATGTAAAGTACGCCGTCTGAACCTGGCGTAATATACCAGTATTATGCAGGGACGCCGGAGAGGGGGGGGTGGGGCCAAGCGCCCCTCCTGCCCTTTCCTATGGGGGCATGGGGGGGCAAAGTGCCCTTTTAATCATATAAATGAAACAATAATAAAACTGCCAAAGAAAAGAGAATACAGCTGGAAATTAGACCATCAGTTCATATTGGGAAAGCCTTAACTTTCTATTGTTTTCGTTCTGAACCTCATTAGATCTATTTGTACATAGAAATAACAATTAAATGAGCTGAAATTTGAAATTCATATTCCATCGAAAGGGCGTGGCAGCGAAATGTTTTTCGACTGCCCTTACGTTCGCATTGCCCCCCCCCCCCTTGCACTGCCATCGCTCCGGCGTCCCTGGTATTATGATATCACCCCAATACTACGAACTATATTTTCTGGTACCTACCGGATCCAACGAGCGCCATATTCCAACTGCATATACAAAACATGTCGCCTGACAAACAAGATAAGCCATAGCGGATAGGATGACCAAGGCGCCGACGATGGCGGGAAAATGTTTTGTCTCAGAACAAGACATGAGGCTTAGCACTGTATAAGAATAGGAAAACATGAAACAATTCACCCTACTTAGTAAATGTAAGTACAGGGTTCGTACACCTTCATAATTTTAAAAATCCAGGGATTTCCAGGACGTTTTTCTGTCCTTTCCCAGGTTTTTTTCAGGGGTATTTGAAACAAGACAAAAATACTTTTTCCAAAAAGTCGAAAATTTATTGCATTTTTCTATTATTTAGATAAGCATATTTAACACAAGTTCAGTTTTCCAGGGTTTAGTTTGAAATTTCAGGACTTTTCCAGGGGTTTCCAGGATAAGAAAAATCCAGGACTTTCCAGGATTTCCAGGGGCCGTACGAACCCTGTAAGTAACACGAGCAACAAAATTGCAACAAAATATGATTTTAACGCATGTTAAGTAATAATGTTCATGAATGTTGTCTCGGTTGTTGTAACTTATGTGTGAACATTTTCAATTAACATTTGTTGAAATCAGATTTTGTTGCAACTTCCTGCAGTTTTGTTTCTCGTATTAGAGAACTTAAGCATGTAGGACGGCAACGCGACGACGACGGCTATTAACACAATGAGTCGATGAAAAGAAACGAATAATTAAAGTCCCACGGGAGTTTTAGACGTGGTCCTCGCTCTGTTTACAACGGCAAATCACAGATTTTCACGTCTTGTTTTCAACGCGTGCAATTCAAGCCGAAACAAGTGCTACTTCAAATTGGTTCAGTAGAACTCTTCTCAACAATAAAGCCCATATCTTCAACTTCTTAAACTGTATTAAATTCATACGATTGATAATACACGACAAGTTTTCTTTACTATCATTAATTTGAAGGAGTTTGTTTTGGCCGTCGTCGTCGCGTTGCCGTCCTACTCTATTATTTCACTTTTACTCTGTCTTAGGCCAGACAATTTTAAAAGGGTAACCTCTTCGACATCAATCAATCAATGAGTTGACCAGAGTATCTGGTTATGGTACTGGTTACCTCATGCTCTCCACTTTCCTATTTTACTCCATCTAATGAACCATTTAGCTCCATATAAATAGATTTAAAACAAATTTAATAGTTGATAAAATAATAACTTTACAACACATAGATAGGCGAATCAGGCTTTGGTGATTTTTTGGTGACATAGAATGCACCCACGGTTTTGGTTATACGGTATTTGTACATACGTGTTTCATCATCGTCCAAGTCGTCCGAGTCGCTATAGTGATGTTGACGATAGCAATTACATCTGGGGTTTGAGCCATGCGCATCATACGCATCGGTGCATTGTACACTGTTGACGATGTTGGCTAGATCAAGTGAGATATACCATATTGCGCTCTGTAAACCAACGGCACATATTGATGCGACCATGAGGAAACCGCATAAAATCAGGCCGATGATATGCTGAAATGAAAAATAGCATAAAGGCAAACTATTGCATACTGTAAATGATCTAATAAACGCCCACTCTCTAATAAACGCCCACTCCCTAATAAACGCCCACTCTCTAATAAACGCCCACTCTCTAATAAACGCCCACTCCCTAATAAACGCCCACTCTCTAATAAACGCCCACTCTCTAATAAACGCCCACTCTCTAATAAACGCCCACTCTCTAATAAACGCCCACTCCCTAATAAACGCCCACTCTCTAATAAACGCCCACTCTCTAATAAACGCCCACTCTAATAAACGCCCACTCTAATAAACGCCCACTCTCTAATAAACGCCCACTCTCTAATAAACGCCCACTCTCTAATAAACGCCCACTCTCTAATAAACGCCCACTCTCTAATAAACGCCCACTCTCTAATAAACGCCCACTCTCTAATAAACGCCCACTCTCTAATAAACGCCCACTCTCTAATAAACGCCCACTCTCTAATAAACGCCCACTCCCTAATAAACGCCCACTCTCTAATAAACGCCCACTCCCTAATAAACGCCCACTCTCTAATAAACGCCCACTCTCTAATAAACGCCCACTCTCTAATAAACGCCCACTCTCTAATAAACGCCCACTCTCTAATAAACGCCCACTCTCTAATAAACGCCCACTCTCTAATAAACGCCCACTCTAATAAACGCCCACTCTCTAATAAACGCCCACTCTCTAATAAACGCCCCACTCTCTAATAAACGCCCACTCTCTAATAAACGCCCACTCTCTAATAAACGCCCACTCTCTAATAAACGCCCACTCTCTAATAAACGCCCACTCTCTAATAAACGCCCACTCTCTAATAAACGCCCACTCTCTAATAAACGCCCACTCTCTAATAAACGCCCACTCTCTAATAAACGCCCACTCTAATAAACGCCCACTCTCTAATAAACGCCCACTCTCTAATAAACGCCCACTCTCTAATAAACGCCCACTCTCTAATAAACGCCCACTCTCTAATAAACGCCCACTCTCTAATAAACGCCCACTCTCTAATAAACGCCCACTCTCTAATAAACGCCCACTCTCTAATAAACGCCCTCTCTAATAAACGCCCACTCTCTAATAAACGCCCACTCTCTAATAAACGCCCACTCTCTAATAAACGCCCACTCTCTAATAAACGCCCACTCTCTAATAAACGCCCACTCTCTAATAAACGCCCACTCTCTAATAAACGCCCACTCTCTAATAAACGCCCACTCTCTAATAAACGCCCATTCTCTAATAAACGCCCACTCTCTAATAAACGCCCACTCTCTAATAAACGCCCACTCTCTAATAAACGCCCACTCTCTAATAAACGCCCACTCTCTAATAAACGCCCACTCTCTAATAAACGCCCACGCACTCTCTAATAAACGCCCACTCTCTAATAAACGCCCACTCTCTAATAAACGCCCACTCTCTAATAAACGCCCACGCACTCTCTAATAAACGCACACTCTCTAATAAACGCCCACTCTCTAATAAACGCCCACTCTCTAAACGGGGGCGTTTATTAGATTTAATTAAACATTTCAAAGAGTATAAAAGCTTGTTAAGTTATTAGTGTTGGAGCTAACGAGAATGAGAGTTGATAAAAGTTAGCAAGCGAGAGTTTGCATGCATGAGACTAGTTTCATCAACTTTCATGCCCCGGTCAAACGAGAACAAGATTTTCATGAGAGTAGCTAGATATTACCACGCGTACCTGTCAAACGGGCAAAAACTCTCGTCAACTCTCATCAAAATTTGAACCAGCTCAAAGTTGACGAGAGTTGATGAGAGTTGGCGGTGAAACGCGAACGAAAGTTGCAACTCATTGACTCTCATTCTCGTTTGACCGGGGCATATAAGTGTAATGTAATGTAGTGTAAGAGCTATGAAAGTTGAAGAGCTTTGACTTTTCTCACTCCACAAACTGCTGAAAAGTTTTGTTTAACATTATTTTTTATAATATAACATTTATAGTACGCGCGTGCTGATTGGTCGAGAAGCGTGTTTCTATAACTGTATAGAAACACGGAAATTTTCCCGCCAAAATTTAAAATCCTATTTAAAAACAATTTTAATGCTTTTACACATTTTTGACTGTTAATTTTCAAACAGAGTTGTTTTCTTGCAGCGAAATTGACGAGCAAAAGTCAGCATGCGTACGTAATGAGAATTTGTAAATTAATCGAGTTTAAAAAATGTCTTTTGAGTTATATTATAAAAGAAATAGAAAACATTTTTTCCTGTGTTTCTATACACTTATAGAAACACTTGTGGGAGTTTGGGAGAACTCGAAATAACGTGGAAAAACTCGCCCTACGGGCTCGTTTTCCCACTGATTATTTCTCGTTCTCCCAAACTCCCACGCGTGTTTCTATAAGTGTATAGAAACACGGAAAATGTTTTCTATTTCTTAAGTAACATTACTTCTTCTTGTTCACTCGTGCAGTGGCGTAGGAACCGGGGGGCACAGGGGGCACGTGCCTCCCCAAGTTTTCTTCAAAGTGCCCTTTTCTCCAGCTAAAACAATGGAAAAAGTGCCCTTTTCTAATAGTAGAGGTGCCCTTGAGACAAAGTGCCCCCCAACTTGAAGTTGCTTCCTACGCCTATGCACTCGTGCATGTATTTTCAAAGACTTTGGACGTGTGACTTATGGAAAACTATGGCTAAAACTTAAAAGACTTTCTACTGCACTCACCAAAATCGTTGATGAATAAAAGCTGCTTATCAAGACGTAGAGTGCCAAAAGAAAAAGCTGTAAAATATCAACACTTTGAATCCATTCTGTTACGGATAAATCCCCAATCAGCTCGACTTCGCGAGTAAATCGTCTGGCGGTTTGGGGGTTGCTTAATGGGTTACCAACACCAAGCATAAACACCCAAAATGTTTCCCACATTCTCTTATGTAGTAAAATTCGTCTGGGGTAAGACAGAGTTAAAAAGGAAAGTAGGGCGATCTGATCTAAAACTCCACACGAGTCAGAACACGAGTGAACACGAATGAACACGAGTGAACACGAGTGGAACACGAGTGAACACAAGTGCAACACGAGTGAGCACGAATGAAATACAACTAAAAATGCCATATATTTAGGTTCTATAAATATATAGGAATCAGGAAATAAAACCCCAAATTTCCAGTCATTTATTGAAAAAGGCTTGGAAACGTTAATTTATTGCGTGCTGCTGCTCAGTGTTCTACTCGGGATTTATTACAAGCGTTTTCTCTGACTCTGGGCTAAACGACAGTGGACTACACAAGTATTTTTTTGGGCCCGCAGTAATTGGCAATTACGCTGTTGCGGATTCCCTGCCACTATGTAATATGTACAAGATGTACAAGGCGAATTAAATATATAAATAAAAAATATTTGGAGTTTGGAAAACGTGGTTGTCAATGTGGGGAATTCTACTTTTGGTACATATGTACTTAGTTGTTGTTTGGACAATTGTTGTGTATATTTAAGTATAGGATTTAATTTAGTTGCTATTTAAAGGCGAATATAGCAGATAACTCAGTTATCTGTAGGTTGCGTGATTGCCATATTTAACTGTAAGCAATTAGCCAATCAGAAGACACGTAGTGACTACAATGTATAATAATGTCAATTAATTGTAATATTAATAACGTTTTAAAATTGTTATAGCCAATCGCAAGCCATTTATGGAAATATATAATGTACATTGACCAAATCACTTTTCAGTCCATGTTCTGTTATTGCTAACTATCATTTGGATTAAAATGCTTTCTTTCATTCATATCTGTATGTCGTTTAATTTCAAAAAGGTGTTGTCGCATAATTTGAAATATGTAAGCAAACAACACTAAACAAGGGAGAAGTTGAATGGGTCTATTGCCTTCTGGGCAAGACTTGGTCTATAGTAAATGGATGAAAGCATTTTTATTCAAATTATAATTAGCAATAGCACAATCTGGACTCACGGGACTGAAAAGTGAAATGGTCAATGTACATTATATTTCCAAAAATGGCTTGCGTTTGGCTAACAATTTTAAAACGTTATTAATATTACAATTAATTAACAATATTCGCCTTTAAATAGCAACTATTAAATTAAATCAATATACAAACAATTGTCCAAACAACAACAAAATACATAATTATGTACCAAAAGTAGAATTCCCCACATTGAAAACCACGTTTTCCAAACTCCAAGTCCACTGTCGTTTAGCCCAAAGAAAACGCTTGTAATAAATACCGAGTAGAACACTGCAGCTGAGCAAGCCTTTTTCAATAAATAACTGGGTGATTAGGGTTTATTTCCTGTTTACTAAATATATATAGCTATATAACCTAAATGGCATTTTTAGTTGTATTTCATTCGTGTTCACTCGTGTTCCACTTGTGTTCATTCGTGTTCTGACTCGTGTGGAGTTTTCACTCGTGTTCTGACTCGTGTGGAGTTTTAGATCAGATCGTTTATTTCCTGTTTACTAAATATCTATAGAACCTAAATGGCATTTTTAGTTGTATTTCATTCGTGTTCATTCGTGTTCACTCGTGTTCTGACTCGTGTAGAGTTTTAGATCAGATCAAGTAGGGCACATTACGGCTCATTGTTTCTTAATGGGCTAATCCTTACCCTAACCACACACTAACCGTAAATTTAGACGCATTAAGCTATTTTTAATAATACCTTTTAGCCCCCCACGATGTGCTGACAAAGAATGATAATGGGCTAAAAGCTTTCAATGTGCGCATTTATTTTATGATTATATATTGGGGGTATTTTTATGACATGTTATCAATACAAGTTGCTTATACATTTATACGCCCAAGTGTTTAAATGGAAATATAAAGTATTATTATAGAGCCCGTTACATGGACAATTTTCAGTCCGGTGCTGAGATTTTAGACTACACACGCGAAAACGCACAAGTTGTAACAAACCTGCAGCAGACTTGTACCAATGCTGTTTCAACAACTTGTTATCAGGATGTGTTCGCACTGCTTGTTCCCAGCTTGTTGACAACTTGCTGCAAGGTTGTTGACTCAACAGACTTGTTACAAGTTGTTCTAACAACTTGTTTTTCGTCCGGCAATTCAACAACTTGTTAACAAGTTGTGAGTGACAACCTTGTTACACTACTTGATAAAATGCTGCAGCATTGTTACAACTTGTTGACAAGCTTGCGACAAGTCCGTTGCGAACACATCTTCTTGACAAGATGTGAGATTTTTGCCGGTGTGTAGCTATATATGTTTAAAAATCTAATACACTTACGGGCAACCCCAGCCAATATTCTGTATGTGGAAACATTATATGGTGTACATTCGATGGTCTTACATCAGTTATTTTCTCATAGACACCATGAAATTCGAAAATGAATCCGGTGCACATTATTGCACCACCAAGGACGATCATTATCACAGCACAGGATATCAAAGCTTTCTTTTGCTGAGAGGTCGGTGGAGTCACCATTTTCTAGCCGTTACTGTAGGCACACTAAAATGAGAAAGAAGTAAAGTTAGTGGGTGTTAATCATCCATTATTGCAGCCGTGTCCTGAATTGCAAAAGACACAGCTCAGAAGTGACTTTTACTAGGGCACCGGTTCTATAGCTGTCGGCATACCACACATGTCTGATCATTGACCAAGGTGGAATGGTTAGTTTTTGGAGAGAAAAAACGGAGAAACAACCTCGAAACACACAGCAGCTAGAGAACCAACCAAATGCATCTAAACGTTTTCGACAACTTGGTGACTTGTCATCACGGCAAGCTAACCGCGAGGCAAGTGAGTCTTGAATATTTCTTGCTGTGAATAGAATTTACTTGCCATCAGATCATACTGACCTTCAATACCTTTTACTTCGAGATGAGCGGCCGCTTTTCTCGCAAATCTACCTGCACTTTCCGCCAAACGGGAAGCCAAGATTCAAGAAGAAACGTAGGTGCTACGGATAATTTGACGTTAAGTAAGGAACGATGGGCAGTGTATATAAATGTTTATGCTGTAGGAGCAATGGAGCCCCAATGGAGTCAACAAAACAGCATGAAAACAGCAGGCAATACCTCTTATTAAGAGTTGAATGCTTGTTAATTGTGCATTTTTGTATAAATATACCCTTAATGTTTTAAAAACATAGAATATAACACAATAAGGCGACAATACCCAAATATGGTCAGCATCCCCAAAATAATCCGACAGGATTGTGTATGTTTGACATAGTTACCTGCAGACAATTTGCAGAACTTGGGTGAGGAGGGAGCGCGCAAGATTTTGATATTATATCTTTATAAATATCTTTCAAACCTCCGAATAACGAACATTTTTTGTAAAATACAGTCAATTTGGACGCAAACGTTTGCAAATTCGCTTCAGAAAAGGACACGCAGACGGCCACCCTTTCTTTGACATTAGTAATACAATGTACTACACTTTATTTACACTTCGGGTAAATATTTAACACTGAAGTTCAATTTTCAGGTAAAATCCTTTGCTTTCTCCCCCCCCCAACTCCAGATGCTTTGCTACTTCTCTGCTGAAACGAATTTACGATGTAATGTGTGCATGTATGGTGGTAATACTAGGCTCCAGCTTGCAAATAGTCTATAATCCGTGGATACAGCATAAATATATTTATTGAACTTACCTAAAAACTTGCTTCTAAAACGCAACGTGGTGACTCAGTATAGCGAGTAAACATTTCCTCTGTCAGGCTCTGACCATAATTGTTCAACATATAATACACGATAAAGGAAAACTGATGTTTGGATTATTTGCATTTGTTGTGTTATTTAAAGGTCAACTGAGGTTGTTATTATTTATAACTTACATTAATCTGAAGAAAAATGGACATAATCGTCTTTCATAAAAAAATTTATAATCATTTGTTTACACATGAAAACGATATTAAGATTTAAGGACATAGTATACTCTTACGATTTTATATCCATGCAATTAAGTCTTCTTATCAAACCCAATAGCACGATGCATATTATCATCTCTTTGTAAAATATAATCATTTCAAAGATAAAATGCGTCTCCAAATATAGCCTTGCACGGCTCATGCACAAGTTTATATACGATCTTCTATTTAGGTTCTATTTATGTTCTTATGATTCTATATTACAGAAAGAAGGCTTCAGCTTTTGACACAATCAAGTAGACAGCCAAAACAGGGTGTTCCAAAAATAGGCAAATCCAGAATCAGCATGGCGTCATGCGTTATCAATGATACCTCTATATAATTGCAAACAAAAATGAACAAATATGATCCGATTAAAAACTACCGATCGAATTCGCATATTTTCCACCTGCTTTGAGAATTGAGTGGATCGTATTTGGCCATTTTTGTGTGCAAATATGTACAAAAACGGTCTCATTAGGCAGCTATAAAGATCTGGTCATTTTATTGATACGATAAATCTACAAATCTATATAAACTGAATACACCTAACGGTAATATGATAATGTTGGATTGCTTTTTATATACACTTTGTAGAATAGCACTTTATAATAAGCCTATATGCCTGTTTTACAAATCTTTCAAACATATATTATACGCATGAATAAATAAAAATTCCATTTTCCCTACTCACAATTGGGATAGACACGATGGCGGTGTGTGCTTCGTGATAGGTTATTATTTAGGTAAAATTATAATTGGGTCAATCCATATAGCCCCTGACACTATCTCACTATCATAGACCTTCTAACTATTTACATGAAATATATACGCATGCATGTCCCAAACAAAATAGTATATACGATTGTCTAAAAATATTCGCAGGTATATACATTTCCTACTTGGTTCGACGGTTTCTAGGCTAGGGTTACAATACACGCCAGAATTACTCGTCGGACTTTCGCCGTCTGAAAAAAGCAAATGATTTTGCGTGTCAGTAATTGAGAAAGCATATTTAGAGTTAGTGTTTTTTCGATGATACTGCAAGGTTGAGAGGTAAATCACCCACATGCAAAATTCACCCACATGCAAAATTCACCCATATGCACAATTCATCCATATGCATGGCCATGGATTCACCCATATGGACATTCACCCCTATATTGACATTCACCCATATTAACAATTCACCCATATGAACATTCAACCATATGGACAATGCACCAATATAGAAGTATTTCGCACTTACTTTGCTGTGTGATGAATGCTTGGATCTGTCTGGCCAGGTCGTCCTTCAATACCAAAGGCGCACTAAAAAGAGTGTTAAAATATTAGCTATTAACAATGAACCAGTAGAATTTCAGTCTCCTGCATGCACTATAGGTTAACATCATTATATAGTATAGGTGTTCAATAGACCTCTTGCAGAATTACTGGAGCGCATAGCCGCCTTAACAATGTCTGACCCCCATGATATAATATTCTAGTTTCGACAGAACCACTAGTATAAACTAAATGGGTTTGTATGTGTGGCATTGTGTGGCATTGTGTGCTCACCCGCAGCAACCCCAAGAAATGTCACAAACCTTACTGTAGTTTATATTCTATAGTTTCTTACCCTAGTTTCAACATCTGTCCAACTAGACGCAGTATCATCGTCCATAGCTTCAGCCTTCACTTCGTCAAAACCCTCTTCAGAATAACTTCGTTTTCTATAGTGCCAGAGAGACATACATCACTTTTAGTACGTAAGTAAGGGGGGTGTGCAGTAAGGGGGGTGTGTTTATTATCCTTACTTGCAGCTGAGAGCTAAGCTGAATTGCGAAGGACACAGCTCAACGTGTCAGCTCAACGTGCCAAATCACTTTTCAGTCCATGTTCTGTTATTGCTAACTATCATTTGGATTAAAATGCTTTCTTTCATTCATATCTGTATGTCGTTTAATTTCAAAAAGGTGTTGTCGCATAATTTGAAATATGTAAGCAAACAACACTAAACAAGGGAGAAGTTGAATGGGTCTATTGCCTTCTGGGCAAGACTTGGTCTATAGTAAATGGATGAAAGCATTTTTATTCAAATTATAATTAGCAATAGCACAATCTGGACTCACGGGACTGAAAAGTGAAATGGTCAATGTACATTATATTTCCAAAAATGGCTTGCGTTTGGCTAACAATTTTAAAACGTTATTAATATTACAATTAATTAACAATATTCGCCTTTAAATAGCAACTATTAAATTAAATCAATATACAAACAATTGTCCAAACAACAACAAAATACATAATTATGTACCAAAAGTAGAATTTCACATTGAAAACCACGTTTTCCAAACTCCAAGTCCACTGTCGTTTAGCCCAAAGAAAACGCTTGTAATAAATACCGAGTAGAACACTGCAGCTGAGCAAGCCTTTTTCAATAAATAACTGGGTGATTAGGGTTTATTTCCTGTTTACTAAATATATATAGCTATATAACCTAAATGGCATTTTTAGTTGTATTTCATTCGTGTTCACTCGTGTTCCACTTGTGTTCATTCGTGTTCTGACTCGTGTGGAGTTTTCACTCGTGTTCTGACTCGTGTGGAGTTTTAGATCAGATCGTTTATTTCCTGTTTACTAAATATCTATAGAACCTAAATGGCATTTTTAGTTGTATTTCATTCGTGTTCATTCGTGTTCACTCGTGTTCTGACTCGTGTAGAGTTTTAGATCAGATCAAGTAGGGCACATTACGGCTCATTGTTTCTTAATGGGCTAATCCTTACCCTAACCACACACTAACCGTAAATTTAGACGCATTAAGCTATTTTTAATAATACCTTTTAGCCCCCCACGATGTGCTGACAAAGAATGATAATGGGCTAAAAGCTTTCAATGTGCGCATTTATTTTATGATTATATATTGGGGGTATTTTTATGACATGTTATCAATACAAGTTGCTTATACATTTATACGCCCAAGTGTTTAAATGGAAATATAAAGTATTATTATAGAGCCCGTTACATGGACAATTTTCAGTCCGGTGCTGAGATTTTAGACTACACACGCGAAAACGCACAAGTTGTAACAAACCTGCAGCAGACTTGTACCAATGCTGTTTCAACAACTTGTTATCAGGATGTGTTCGCACTGCTTGTTCCCAGCTTGTTGACAACTTGCTGCAAGGTTGTTGACTCAACAGACTTGTTACAAGTTGTTCTAACAACTTGTTTTTCGTCCGGCAATTCAACAACTTGTTAACAAGTTGTGAGTGACAACCTTGTTACACTACTTGATAAAATGCTGCAGCATTGTTACAACTTGTTGACAAGCTTGCGACAAGTCCGTTGCGAACACATCTTCTTGACAAGATGTGAGATTTTTGCCGGTGTGTAGCTATATATGTTTAAAAATCTAATACACTTACGGGCAACCCCAGCCAATATTCTGTATGTGGAAACATTATATGGTGTACATTCGATGGTCTTACATCAGTTATTTTCTCATAGACACCATGAAATTCGAAAATGAATCCGGTGCACATTATTGCACCACCAAGGACGATCATTATCACAGCACAGGATATCAAAGCTTTCTTTTGCTGAGAGGTCGGTGGAGTTACCATTTTCTAGCCGTTACTGTAGGCACACTAAAATGAAAAAGAAGTAAAGTTAGTGGGTGTTAATCATCCATTATTGCAGCCGTGTCCTGAATTGCAAAAGACAAGCTCAAAAGTGATTTTTACTAGGGCACCGGTTCTATAGCTGTCGCCATACCACCCATGTCTGATCACGAAGCACAGCTAAGGTGGAATGGTTAGTTTTTGGAGAGAGAGAAAAACCGGAGAAACAACCTCGAAACACAGCAGCTAGAGAACCAACCAAATGCATCTAAACTTTTTCGACAACTTGGTGACTTGTCATCACGGCAAGCTAACCGCGAGGCAAGTGAGTCTTGAATATTTCTTGCTGTGAATAGAATTTACTTGCCATCAGATCATACTGACCTTCAATACCTTTTACTTCGAGATGAGCGGCCGCTTTTCTCGCAAATCTACCTGCACTTTCCTAAACGGGAAGTCAAGATTCAAAAAGAAACGTACGTGCTACGGATAATTTGACGTTAAGTAAGGAACGATGGGCAATGTATATAAATGTTTATGCTGTAGGAGCAATGGAGCCCCAATGGAGTCAACAAAACAGCATGAAAACAGCAGGCAATACCTCTTATTAAGAGTTGAATGCTTGTTAATTGTGCATTTTTGTATAAATATACCCTTAATGTTTTAAAAACATAGAATATAACACAATAAGGCGACAATACCCAAATATGGTCAGCATCCCCAAAATAATCCGACAGGATTGTGTATGTTTGACATAGTTACCTGCATGAGACAATTTGCAGAACTTGGGTGAGGAGGCGCGCGCAAGATTTTGATATTCTATCTTTAAAAATATCTTTCAAACCTCCGAATAACGGACATTTTTTGTAAAATACAGTCAATTTGGACGCAAACGTTTGCAAATTCGCTTCAGAAAAGGACACGCAGACGACCACCCTTTCTTTGACATTAGTAATACAATGTACTACACTTTATTTACACTTCGGGTAAATATTTAACACTGAAGTTCAATTTTCAGGTAAAATCCTTTGCTTTCTCCCCCCCCCAACTCCAGATGCTTTGCTACTTCTCTGCTGAAACGAATTTACGATGTAATGTGTGCATGTATGGTGGTAATACTAGGCTCCAGCTTGCAAATAGTCTATAATCCGTGGATACAGCATAAATATATTTATTGAACTTACCTAAAAACTTGCTTCTAAAACGCAACGTGGTGACTCAGTATAGCGAGTAAACATTTCCTCTGTCAGGCTCTGACCATAATTGTTCAACATATAATACACGATAAAGGAAAACTGATGTTTGGATTATTTGCATTTGTTGTGTTATTTAAAGGTCAACTGAGGTTGTTATTATTTATAACTTACATTAATCTGAAGAAAAATGGACATAATCGTCTTTCATAAAAAAATTTATAATCATTTGTTTACACATGAAAACGATATTAAGATTTAAGGACATAGTATACTCTTACGATTTTATATCCATGCAATTAAGTCTTCTTATCAAACCCAATAGCACGATGCATATTATCATCTCTTTGTAAAATATAATCATTTCAAAGATAAAATGCGTCTCCAAATATAGCCTTGCACGGCTCATGCACAAGTTTATATACGATCTTCTATTTAGGTTCTATTTATGTTCTTATGATTCTATATTACAGAAAGAAGGCTTCAGCTTTTGACACAATCAAGTAGACAGCCAAAACAGGGTGTTCCAAAAATAGGCAAATCCAGAATCAGCATGGCGTCATGCGTTATCAATGATACCTCTATATAATTGCAAACAAAAATGAACAAATATGATCCGATTAAAAACTACCGATCGAATTCGCATATTTTCCACCTGCTTTGAGAATTGAGTGGATCGTATTTGGCCATTTTTGTGTGCAAATATGTACAAAAACGGTCTCATTAGGCAGCTATAAAGATCTGGTCATTTTATTGATACGATAAATCTACAAATCTATATAAACTGAATACACCTAACGGTAATATGATAATGTTGGATTGCTTTTTATATACACTTTGTAGAATAGCACTTTATAATAAGCCTATATGCCTGTTTTACAAATCTTTCAAACATATATTATACGCATGAATAAATAAAAATTCCATTTTCCCTACTCACAATTGGGATAGACACGATGGCGGTGTGTGCTTCGTGATAGGTTATTATTTAGGTAAAATTATAATTGGGTCAATCCATATAGCCCCTGACACTATCTCACTATCATAGACCTTCTAACTATTTACATGAAATATATACGCATGCATGTCCCAAACAAAATAGTATATACGATTGTCTAAAAATATTCGCAGGTATATACATTTCCTACTTGGTTCGACGGTTTCTAGGCTAGGGTTACAATACACGCCAGAATTACTCGTCGGACTTTCGCCGTCTGAAAAAAGCAAATGATTTTGCGTGTCAGTAATTGAGAAAGCATATTTAGAGTTAGTGTTTTTTCGATGATACTGCAAGGTTGAGAGGTAAATCACCCACATGCAAAATTCACCCACATGCAAAATTCACCCATATGCACAATTCATCCATATGCACTCTAAAAACAGGTGTGTTTAATTACACACCAAGGTGTGTTTAATGACACACCAAGGTGTGTTTCATTACACACCAAGGTGTGTACTTTTTACACACCTTTCTACGCACTTTTGGAAAACACACCTTGGTGTGTTAGAAAACGCACCTTGGTGTGTAAGAGAACACACCATGGTGGGTCACAAAACACACCAAGGTGTGCTATGGAACACACTTCCTTTTAGCACACCTTTCTTTGATGACTGTAAGGTGTGTTAAGTTGCACACCTTTTGAATGAAAACACATCTTGGTGTGTTCGACAACACACCTTTGACTTTTTATAGAAACACACCTTGGTGTGTTACAGAACACACCTCGCACGGATATTTTAAACAAAACACAGCATGGAATGAGAAAGGAAATGCCTTTTAAAGTGGCTCCCTACATTTTCTAAAAGAGATAGTAGATTTCCTACTTAGATCCAATTTTTTTGACAATTATTTTTGGTTTGAAAAACAAAGAGACTCGACTGACTTGAATACAACAGTGATCGAGTTAGTTATCATAGTTTGCGTATATAATGTTTTCTTTAGTTTTCTTGTTTATAGATGTGAAAAATTATAACATGTTTAACTTATGTGTATGACAAATATGTATGATAAATTATTGGTGCAATCCCTCTCCCTCCCAACCGCCCCTCCCCCTCTGTCCCGCAGTCCCTGGTTAAAGCATTTTAAACCCAAACTGCTATCTTAAAACGTCATTATCACCATAGCAACGGCGGTAATAGATGTTTCTCGAAAAATTTCAAACCGTTTAGTTATTATTTTGATCAAATACCTTAATTATATGTTAATATCCTTCCTTATACCAGAATTCCACATGTATGCTATAATATTTCTACGAAAATATTGAAATATATCGGGCAATATATCGGTATGCTCAAGTTTGAAGGGCATCTCAGCGACTATCTAGTTATTTTAGAGCTCTATAAGTAATACAAAATCTTAAACATTTAATGGTGATTGAAGTTTTGTCACTCTATCAAAGAATGAACGAAAAATGAATATTCCGCAATGCGCGCTGACTGACAGACTGGTGTCTAGTCTTCTTACTACGCGCGCAAAGGTTCTCGGGATAGAGTCATCACACCTCCATATTTTAAAATTTTTATTTTTGTTCTGTTTGTCCAAATCGAGCTCGAAATTTTGTATTTTTGACCCAAGATAAACTGGATTTTCAGAAGCAATACATCGGCGACTACTGAATAATATTCAGGTAAGGTTGTTGTTATGTTTTATATGTAATAGAGCGATTTTGTTAGGAAATATTTGCAATCTTCGTTCGTGGATGTCAAGCATGTTGTCCCCGCTTAAAATTTGAATTTGCCGCGACAATATATGAATTAAAACGCTGAAAATAATACAGTTCCAATTTAAAATTACTTCAGCAAATGCTGCTAACAAAATCTTCACTTTTACTTGGGCTTTCAATGTTTATATTTACCAACTGTATATGACAGATTGGCAGTTAAATACTCAGAGCCCATCTTGTCCTAGTATATAGCTTTATTTAAAGATTTAACCACTTCAAATATCAGCTACAACTTTCATATAAGATTTTAACATAATTATGTTGATACATATGCAGTGAAAATGGAGAAAAAACAAAGTATTGCCTATTCTAAATATATTATTTGAGTTCAAGAGATTGCATCCTTGTCACCACTAACTGGTATACTGTCAATCAGAGTCATGTATCTAAATTCTGCTGTATTTTGTAAGCTGAAATGTTTCATCGATACTAATAGGTCAGATTCGCATGACTTTTATATATTTTCACATGTCCGAAACCTGTCCAAGAATGTAAAATCACTGGGCCCATTGTCCAACTATTTAATACTATCACAGGTGAATGTTCGAATGCCTGGTTGATATATTTTCATTGTGAGAAGTTTATGCACCAGTCAATGTAAATCCATGATGCTCTCATGCTGCCGATAAGTGGATATTTGGTAGTACCAGGAATATTCTCCCCTTTTACACAAAAAAGCTTGCTTCAAAAGTTAATCATAGATGTTAAATTATACTATGCCCTACTTATCCATGTATCAGCGGCTTCCCCCTGAGGACCCAGAGGCATTTGCCAAGTGTTTGCATCCCATGGGGGTGGGGGAAAAGTCAAATTTGGTTCTCAAGCCGAAAACCCACAGGAAAGTACCCAGGAGATTTTGATTTAGAAACTCCCAAATGTGACTTGGATGCATTGAATTTATTATGAATTATAGGATTGGTCTAGGGCCATTCATATTATACATTTCCTACCTTTTGCTACAAGTCATTGTTGATGTTTTAGTGTTGATAAGTCAGTCAATAAACAAGAGCTTATACCGCTTGCAACTGCCTCTGTAACTTGATATAGGATTGAAAAAAAGATACTGCTTGAGGGTGGGGGTTGTATTTAATACCTGTATCTTGTCCCCAAGGGAATTTGCTAAGGTTTGACTGGGTAAAAAGACCAATCCCCCTGGGTCCTGGCGCAGACAGAAGCAATGTGTGGATATGGAACTTATTGCCAGTGCCGGACACTTCGCGAAATATTGGGGGTGCGAACTTAGGTTGCCAACATATAACCATCCTTCTGTTGCTGCAAATCTCAATTCTTAAAACCATTTTCGCTTAAAATTTCATGCAAATTTACTTAAATTATAGCCTATCAAGGCTTTTGTGGTTGTAAATTCATTGATACAGCTTTGTTACACAGTTAACCAGCTATCATTCAAAGGCTTTGAGAAATTATTGGAGGGGGAAACTTCCCCTCTTGTCCCCCCCCCCCAGTGTCTACCACTGCTTATTGCAAAATACTTAAAATTGATTATGATTTTAGATATAACTGTAATTTAATCCAATAATAGTTTACTCTTACATGTATAGTATGCGTACGAGGGTTCATTAATTAATGTTTTTGTGTCTGTGAGCAAAATTTATTACCTTTTGAAATGTGCTTGCAAATTAAAATACATCTTATATTTTTAGATTATATAGTCCCCCTTACTGTCTGCCACTGCTTAATATTACAGAATTCTATAATGTTCCTGCACAAATTGAAAAGGTAATACATTTTGTACATATTTAATGATGCCTTACCGTTACCAATGTTGAGTGGTTAATCATTAAGGATATGCCCTAATTCCCCATACGTTAGTTTACTATGTTTAACACCAAATGATTGTACTCGTCACAGACCGCTGGATGATGGTGGGTTAACCAAACTGTTTGCCCATGTCTCTTTTTAACCCATTAAGACAATTTGCTCATTTCACCCTAGTGGCCCTACATTCCTATTTCACTCTGTCTAAATGCCAGACGATTTTACTTGTTAAGGGAAAGAGTGTTGGATATGCATGGCTTAAATAGACATAATTATGAGACCAGTCTATTGGCATTCAATATATACTCCATTATATGTATTATAAGGTTGTCCTAATATATATATGTTTACTTCTCTTGAGACAGATATTGTATATTTGGAGCTGGCGAAACAAGGTATATTTCTGTATGGTTCACCTTGTCCTCAGGACTCAAAGACTAGAACAATGATATATTACTGGAAGAGACAAAACAAATGCTACAAGGATTGAATGAACTGCAGCAAGTTATGTGTGTTTGATATTGGCCAATGTGACAATGTAAAAGGTATTCAGATCATGGAAAACTTAGGGTTGCAGTCTTTTGACAATCACATGTCTACAAACTATGAGACGATTAATATCAGTATAGTATTCTAACTCTAATTAACTCCTCAATTATGGTTAACCTATTAAACCGCAATGTGCCTTAATTCGCTATTATTCTCTGTCTAATACCAGGCAGTTTTTCAATCAATATACAGCAACCTGTTCTAAACCAGGCTGTTTTAATCAGTGGGTTGTCTCACAACAAGGTAGATTATAATTATACTCTGTCTCACTGATGAAGCTAGAGATAGCAACTGGTTGTGCTATGTAAATTGTTGATTCTTTAATTATTGAAACCTTCAGAAATGCATTGTCTTTGGCCTATTTTAATGCATGCTTATTTGAATAGCAAGAGCAGTTTCCATGGCTTGCTTTGCCAATTGATGCTCTTTCTAACTGCAGACAATTTGAGTAATCAAAGGGAGAGCAGGAGACTGGGTAGACATTATGTACAGGTAATATCATAAGCTATCTCTCTTGGATGAGAAAAACCTCTGGTCGCAATAGGGACTTACAAAAATAACAATTAGAATTTTTGTATTTTTATGCGTGCAAAGATTTGATACAGTATGTAGTTAACTAATTCAAGGTTATGGCAGTTGACTGAACATGTGTAAAACTACCTGAAAAATACAATAAGAAGTTCAAGGCCCTTTGTCTGGGCTTCTACTAACTTCCAGACGAAGTTTTACACAACAGTCAACCGCCATATTTGCTATACTCTAGCCACACTGGCACCGCACGATCGAGATAATTCAAGGTTAACCGATTAATGTCCAATGCATTTTAAAATAGTGTGTTAATTTTTATTCTCCTAAGATTCTATTGTGGCCAGATGTTTTGCTTAATCCAAAAGAGCTAGCTTATAGCATTACGTGATGTCCAGGCAGTCTACCAGTCTTCAGGTAGTTTTACAGAACAGTCAACTGCCGAGTATCCCACTCTCCTTATAATAACTCAAATACAGGTTTCAATAATTTAAAAAATATAGTTGCATAGCATGGCTAGTTGCTAATGTCTAGCTTCACCACTGAGACAAAGTATATAATCTAGCTTGCTTTCTGCAGGACATTTGATGTTTGGCAAGTGCTATTTACTGCGGGATATTTAATGTTGTGCATGTGCTCTGACCTCAGACCTCATATTCTATGTTGGATGTGTAATCGTATTCTAGTTGAGTAGTTGTCTTTTACACCAATATCTACATTGACACTCACAATATTTGTTTTCCATAGCCCTCGTCAGCAATGGAGAGTATAATCTGGGACAAAATGGTCCAGTTTTGTGTACTGTGCACTGGGTGCCCGGAGGATGTAGACCAGTTAATGATTATTGGGGAGAACCAAGTGTTTGTTGAATGCACTGGTACTGATGTGATCAACGCTCTGATATATGTCATATCCGCGCACTACCGTTCGTTTTCAACGTTTCCTACCCAGATGGTATGGTTGTGGCCTTATCCTTTCTTCAGGAAATTGTGTTGCGATCAAGCGATAATGCATACAAAGGTACAAAGTACTCAGCATTAATGACTGAACTAAACAGTAGCATGTCAATAGCTGAAAACGAACTGTAGAACTATTCTGTTATGAATTAAGCTAACTGTAATCCTACAAAACAGTCTGTACATTATTTAATAGTCTTAACATTACTTTATAGTCTTAATAAATTATTTAACAATTATTATAGTATTATGCTTTCTTATATAATGGTAAAACTAGATTCAAAAATCATGGTTGCCACAGAGTAACTTTGAAAATACAAAGCACTGCACAATCTGGGAATGAGTATAACATTGGAATTCTGTGTTTCAACCATCTTGCACTCATTGAAACATAGAATTAAGATGTCAACCATTTTCGATGTGTGCATTGTTTTGTATATTCTTAAGCCCGATTCAATTTGTGTGTTCTAAGTTGTGTTTTAGGAAAGGTGTGTAATAGAGTACAGGGTCAATACATGTGTTGTCTAGCACAGCTTTAGCTGTGTAATAAAACATACCTTGGTGTGTGTCAAAACACACCTTGGTGTGTTTCAAAACACACCTTGATGTGTTAGAAAACACACCTAGGTGTGTTAGAAAACACACCTTCTTCCAAAACACACCTTTAGGTGTGTTAAAATTTGGACAAGCCGAAAACACACCTTTAGGTGTGTTTTCTAACACACCTTATGGTGTGTTTAACACATCTTTTGGTGTGTAACTAAACACACCTCAAGGTGTGTTTAACACACCCTATGGTGTGTTTAACACACCTTAGGTGTGTATCAAAACACACCTTAAGGTGTGTTGAACACACCTTATGGTGTGTTACAAAACACACCTAAAGGTGTGTTAAAATTTGGACAGAAAAGGTGTGTTAATTTAACACACCTTTTTTTAGAGTGTGCATGGCCATGGATTCACCCATATGGACATTCACCCCTATATTGACATTCACCCATATTAACAATTCACCCATATGAACATTCAACCATATGGACAATGCACCAATATAGAAGTATTTCGCACTTACTTTGCTGTGTGATGAATGCTTGGATCTGTCTGGCCAGGTCGTCCTTCAATACCAAAGGCGCACTAAAAAGAGTGTTAAAATATTAGCTATTAACAATGAACCAGTAGAATTTCAGTCTCCTGCATGCACTATAGGTTAACATCATTATATAGTATAGGTGTTCAATAGACCTCTTGCAGAATTACTGGAGCGCATAGCCGCCTTAACAATGTCTGACCCCCATGATATAATATTCTAGTTTCGACAGAACCACTAGTATAAACTAAATGGGTTTGTATGTGTGGCATTGTGTGGCATTGTGTGCTCACCCGCAGCAACCCCAAGAAATGTCACAAACCTTACTGTAGTTTATATTCTATAGTTTCTTACCCTAGTTTCAACATCTGTCCAACTAGACGCAGTATCATCGTCCATAGCTTCAGCCTTCACTTCGTCAAAACCCTCTTCAGAATAACTTCGTTTTCTATAGTGCCAGAGAGACATACATCACTTTTAGTACGTAAGTAAGTGGTGTGTGCAGTAAGGGGGGTGTGCTTATTATCCTTACTTGCAGCTGAGAGCTAAGCTGAATTGCGAAGGACACAGCTCAACGTGACCAAGTCGAAGGCTTTCTAGGCGCATATGGCAGCCACCTTTTGCTCGCCATCACGGAGCACAGCTACGGTGGAAGGGCCAGTTATGGGTTAAACCCAACCCACCCTGTCAACATTCCCTGTGGGAGGAAACCGGAGTACCCGGAGAAAACCCACGACTTTCGGCAGAGCGTTGACTAACTCTTTTCACATAGCTATCATAAGTCGTCCCCAACGGGACTCGAACCCACGATGTCAGAGGTGAAAGGCGCGTGCTCTGACGATTGCGCCACCGAAGCCCTATACACTACACGCCTATATTTTGTTTCCAACACCCCCTAGAGGGCGCGGGCAGATCCACGGGAATTTGACATTTCAAGATTTTTCTTCTCAAATTCCCCACTCAAGGGTAAACACAACATGTCAAATTGCCTGACTCCATCGATAAACCATTCGGTGAAATCGCGAGGATAAGCGACAAGCTCAGTTTTTAGTCTAGAACTCAAAACTGTAGTCCACTGTAGGGCCGCAGGTTAAATTCGATTCCTGCCAGAGGGCCTAAGGTTGCATTTTTCGCAACTGCTCCTGGCTAGGTCCAAAAATGTATAATAAATTTTCGTTGAATATTCCATCCACAAACACCATCAACTATATACACTCTTATACCTTTCTGGACTACGGGCGATATCGAAATTCGTTTTCAGTGTCTCCACGTCTGTGAATTGCACACATCGTCCTCCACCAGCTGTCTTGTAAACGTCACCCTGAATAAAGCAAATATATAACAAGATAAATACTTTCAAATTTGCATTAAGGCTAACTTTTCTGGAAATAATTCTAGAATTAAAAAAATAGTGAACCTATAAATATGCTTAAAAAGCTCTCACCTTAATCAATTTTGTTTCTAACTCGCCTTGTGAGTCGGCTTCTTGATGTTCTAGCACGTAGTTCGTGGCCTGAAAAACAGGCAGAAAGACAATTAACTATTAAAGACCATGTAAAGTCCATTCTGCGCATGTGCTATGGGGGGTCCCGCGATGTAAACAATGCCCAAATTTCGCGTTGTTTCGACTAAAATTCGACATCTTCTAAATCAGAAACTTGAATGTGTATTTATTTAAAGCATAGCGAACCTTTAGCGAACCAGAACACATCATAATTTTTTTAAATATAGCGTGTTTAAAATGTAAACAAACGGACGTTGCCTGTTTGTTTACATCGGGACTTTACATCACCTTTAAGTGTTATATATTGTTAAGTTTTACACACTACTACAGTCAAAAAACCAAATACCATCATTATCATGCACGCATTCGACACCTGGTCAAGATTTCAAAACGTGAATCAGTTTAACTATTAATATAGATATAAAAATCCTGATGCACTTGCTGGGAGCTTACGCATACGGCTAACAGGTATTATGTACATGCACCCGAGCTATCACATATTCCATTTATATACTTGCAACTATATTGGATATACGAATACATCTTGTATGCGCATGGTCATTCCACAATTCTATACCTGAGATTCTTTAAAGTGCCTCTCTTCTGGGACATGTACAGTCTTCTTGTTCTTTAACACAGGACGAAGAATCGTCTCTACATACACATAACATAGTAAAATATAGTCTATAGATACAATGGTTTCGTTTAACGTATACCATCACTTAAAAAATAATTCATGAGGAAAAGACAAAGGAAATCACTACCGTGTCAGTGGTTTTATATGTGATAAAAATCATGTTAATTTACATTGATTTTCTCGTCTTAGACAATGTTTACTTTTAAAATTACTTCGCCAATGAACTCATAAGATGGGTCGTTTTTTAAGCCATTTAAAACACTCGCAGTTCGTGCTTTATCAGATATAAAACACTCGTGCTCCTCACTCGTGTTTTATATCTGATAAAGCACTCCTCCTCGTGTTTTAAATAGTACTTAACCACTGGAAAGAACATATCAAAATGAATTGGTATAAAAAACTGATTTGACCGTACGGAAGGAATGTTAGTAGCGAGTTTTAAAAAATACTAACATTTATAGTACAAAGTACATTCATTTGTTTTGCCTCCGAACTCCACTATGATAGATTGAAATAAATTTTATTATTGTAATTTTCATTTTCAAAAGTGTACTATCCATTGATCCAAACGGGGTCAAAGTTTGTAAACCTAACATAATTAAAGTGCTCTTCCCAGTGTTCGAGTTCATGTCATAATTTTGTTACTTTTTGGCATTGGGTCCCAGTCTCCTCGTAAAAACGTAACATTCGCTGTACTACTCAGAGCTTATATACAGGGTTCTCCTTATCAGGCGGTAACCGGTAAAATTGACCGTTTCCACGACTACTGATTACCGCCTGGAAAATCCTAGAGTTTGTTTAAAGGCATTTTGTTGTAAACACAGTTTTGTGTAAAACAGTGGTGTGTTTTATAATTGATATGGCGTTTTATTGTTATAATCTTTAGAATTCTATGAAACTTTAAATCTTCCCTCAAAATGCAGGAAATGGCATTTCAGAGACTTCAGATTTCAAAATGTCCAGGGGATCATGCCCCGGACCCCCCTAGAGGTTTGTCGCGCCTTCGGAGCTACGGGACGCTTACCTATTCAGACACCTCTTTTACCTGCCCCGCTCACAACTGTGGAGAACCCTGATTTACAAGACAAACAATCATGCATATACCCCACCTGTTTCAAAGTTCTCTGCAGGCCTGTGTTCGAGCCAACAATCGTGCGATTTTGAGCGTCGGTGACGGAGCTTGACGGGAGGCTGAAAAGTAACACGCATCGATTTAAAAAGTCCGTCAGCGACCGTTCACACGATATACGTATTATATATTTTTTACCGTGGTGGATGTGATCGAATCGTAAACTGTAATATTTGGGTAATTTCAAAAACATTACGTCAAGTACCTTTCTAGCAACAGGCGGTGGAGATCGAGATCTGAAGAATCCTTTTCCACGAGTTGAAGGCCGCATATTTTTCTTGTCACCCTTAGTAAAATAATTAAGTACATCAAGATAAACAAATAACATATTTTAAACGATGACAACGTACACACGTAAAAATCTCACAACTTGCCAACAAGATGTGTTCGCCACCGACTTGTAGCAAGCTTGTCAACAAGTTGTAACAATGCTATCATTTTATTAAGTCGCTACAAGGTTGTCGCTCACAACTTCTTAACAGGTTGTTGAATTGCAGGACGATAACAAGTTGTTGGAACAATTTGTAACAAGTCTGTTGAGTCAACAACCTTGTAGCAAGTTATCAACGAGCTGGGAACAAGCAGTGCGAACACATCCTGATAACAAGTTGTTGAAACAGCATTGGTACAAGTCTGCTGAAGGTTTGTCACAAGTTTTGCGTTTTTACGTCATCTATCTAGGGAAACAGTCATAGACGGATTTTCAGATTTTTCTCTGGGGGGGTGCCAAAAATTTAGGGGGGGGGAGGTGAGCGACAGAGTGCGTAGCGCCGCCGAGCAAGCTGCAGCAGGGATCTGGGGGCACAGTTGCCAATGGGGGTAATGGTCTTATTTAGTTCAAAATCCTTGTTTTTAGTCTTACTTAGTTCAAAATCTTTATTTCAATCACACTACTGTGATTTATCCCAATGAGCATTTAAATTTTTTTTGGGGGGGGTGCAAATGTGTCTAGGTGGGGTGGGAAAACCTTTGGGGGGGGGTGTGCAAAATATTGCGCACCCCAGAAAATCCGTCTATGGAATCAGTTTATAACTGATAGAGTCATCCAGTATATATAATCTTGGTCGAAGTTTGGTTAGAACATTTTAAATATACTTACTTTATAGACAATTTCTTTGAGTTGTCGCAATTTTTCCTCACTTTTTATAATTTTGGTCTCCATTTCCAGCTCTTTATCTTTTACACGCTTGTTCTACAGAAGAGAAATAAATAAAAAATATCAGAATTTTTCAGCGACTACAAATATTTACCCTACTTATGACGTCATAGACACAGTCATTTGCATAGCAAACAAATTGAAACATTTTGAAAACGAACATCAAAATTTATTGCAGATGGCTTTTAATTGTCAAAATTGCAAGCTGTTTCAGTCATAAAAGGTCTCTCTCTCGAGATGGTAATTAATTATCACTTATTTACTGAGACCGAGGGAAACAGCGTGTTTTTTGTGTGGCCACAAAACACGCTGTTTTCCCGAGTTCTCAGTAAATAAGTGTTTTATTATATAGCAAGTGTCAAAGTCTCAATAATTCACCTGGTATTCCGTCGTTATCTCTTAATAATAGATTAATATCTTCTTCTGAACGACTTGCAAACCGCGCCTCACTTCCGGTTTTATTGTTGCCGAACATGACGTTTTGTGGACCGGCACGTGATATGGTTTTGTCCAATCGGCAAACAGGAAAATTGAACTTTGACACTTGCTATATAATAATCGTAATTGTAACTTACACATTCTTTTTGCCATTTGTCTCTTTCCTGTGTAACCACGCCTTTCAAAGTCTGGTAAAAACAGACAAGTTTTAAAATGCGTACTAAACTTCATTAATTTTTGGTTATAACGCCATGTTACGAGTCACGGATATTTCTCTTTGATCTTGACCCTAATCCCGACCCAATCCCTAACCCTAACCCTATTGTGTGCGTAACATGGACTTAGAACCGAATTTTTGTTCAATTACAATTGTATACAGATAGAAAATTTTTACTCATGCAAAATTTCTCACCTGTTTTAATTTCATTCGATCCTGTTTTTCTTTGGAAATTGTCTTTTGCTGTTCGTCAAGCTAACAAAGGATAATATTTTATACCTGTAAGACTTGTAGACATAGATTGGTGAACTGCTTTTCTTTGATAAAGGATTGTTCAAAGCGGGTAACTTTACTTACAATGGACAGCTCTATCAGTTTAAAAGCACGTTTAGTATGTCAAAACTGACATACTCAGAGTTCAATATAACGGTCGGCCATCGGCCATTTCCCGAGCGAATTGATGAGATGGCCGACCAATCGTTGTCTTGCTTGTCCGATCAAAAGGCGATCATGCCCGACCAAAACGGACATAATGTCCGTCCGACCAAGTTTTCAGAATTATATTGAACTCTGGACATACTCATCACTCATGTGCCTTCCATTACCTTCATATACCTTCGGTATATATGTATACCAAACAGCCTTGAACAACAAGGTTATACTATACTCAATTCAGAAAAGAAAGAATGCCAAAAGATTAAATACCTCTGTCTGCAATTCCCTTGCGTTCTCTTGATGTTGTTGATTTGTTTTCTGTAGCGTATCGTTCTATAGAAATATCCAGTGAGATTTTATGTACATACATTGGTACTAACTTATTTGTGATGTGATAACTTTATTTTAGCAGGGTAGCCCATTCAGCCGTTAAGCTGGTATCCAGAGGGGCCCTGCATATAATTAGCTATTACATAAATTATGCTATTATATTAAACCTATTTCTATCCCAATTTCTAACTTATTTACAATAATGTTTAATTCTAGTTTTCAAACTAGCTAAGGTTAGAGCATTCTTAATTTCAGTTGCTAGCTCATTATAGTCTTTTGCACCTTGAAATCTAAATGTTCGCTTACCAGGTTCTCTATTTACTCTGGGTAATACGAAATTTTCTTTATGTCTTGTATTGAAATTATGAATATTTTACATTCAAACGCGCACAAACAATCAGACGGGAAAAAGCTGTGGAAGACACTTCACTATGGGGAGTTATCTTTCAAAGACTTCAAGAGAATATGGGGAGAGGGAGCAGTAGCACCATGTAACCCCGCTGGTAACTATATACACCCCTGGATCATTTTCATCTCAACCAACCTTTTGTGAGAACATCTTTAACTTTTTTTCTAGTTTCTGTATTTCTCTAAAACATAAACAACGTCGTTTATATGGTATGGACTGGACGAAGAACATTCTGATAACAAGGTTTTGATATGGTTTGAGCTAAAACAAATACTAGCTAGGCGTTTCACATACTTTTCCTTTTCCAGGTTTGACGATTGCAGTTCAGTTATTATCTAGAAATGAAAAAAATGAAAACAGTTAATGCCTTTCGGATGAGTTAGTAATTAAAATATTCTTGCAATTCTCATTAATAATTCATGAGAAAAACAAAAAGGAAATCATGACCTTGATGGAGCTTGCATATATGATACACGTGACAGAGTTATTATATCCCAACCCTCCTCAAAATAACTGGAAATTGTACGACATGTAGGCTTTTGCCTGTGTAGGTTCGCCAGTTGGCCATTGCAGTATTGCTAGTCTGACTGAGTGCTGACTGTTGCTACTAATACTAGCCCGGACTAGTCTAGTACTTACTGCTTTGCAATGTTATATATTATATATATACAGTGTTTCACTTTCAACCTTCCTCAATGCAAGTAAACCTTCCTCAGAGGTGGTACCTGAAGCATTTTATAAATCTGACATGTGGTAGATCTACAGGTGATTTATCTTGTGTATCGATGATTAGTTCGTATTTCTTATACAACACCGCTAATGCTGTATATATTACGTAAATTAAAGACTAGTAAATTATTTATTAATCAATATCATTGTAAGCAATTTCTGAGTAAACTCACGTTGTCCTTGTCTGATGCACGATGGTCCAGTTTTACGAGTTCCTGTCTAAATGTGGCTCCTATACCAGGAAAACAATGCAATGCCATGTAAAATAAAAGTAGTAATAAACCCTGGGGAAATAGCAGTAATACTAGCGTAGGAATGTAGCCGCATTCCTGAATGTTTTGAAACGAGAACATAACACGTTTTTTCGGGCGAGAGGAAGCATCCGCGGTTTTGGTAATAAGCGAAATTTTAAACAGACAACTGCATATTACAGGAATCGAACTTCGGTAAGAAGTCCAACATCACAACACCACACCACACCAACACCACATCCACACCACACCACCACACATCACCACCACCACACAACACAACACACCACACATATTACAGGATCGAACCTCGGTAAGAAGTCCAACATCACAACACCAACACCACACCACACCAACACCACACCACACCACACCACAACACCACCAACACAACACAACACAACACACCACACCACCAACAACACAACACAACACAACACAACACAACACAACACAACACAACACAACACAACACAACACGCGTTTCCATGCAACTCACGTTTTCTTTCTAAATCTTTTTCAAGCGTTGTTCTTCTTTTCTCTCTTTCTTTAAGATATTTGAGTAGGTTTACTAGCGTGATGCAGTCTTCTGAGCTGATCATCTTAAACGATAAAACAACGGTTTATGTAAATATTCCAAGATTTTTTCTCATTATAGATGTCAGCATGAAAACATTATGTCTCAACATAATAGCTTAACATGTTACCTCCATCAAGGGAAACGGTGGGAATGTTACAACGGGTTTAAGAAGCAAAGGATTGCTAAATGCAACTCCATCTAAAATGATAACAATATTGAACAATTAAGGCCATTTTACAATCATACAATGGGGCAATTTTTGCGGTAACTTCATGCAACGCAATTTCTGCACAGAGCCACGTTATGTATATAGAAATCTACGCACGGAAAAACAGTGAACATGGTCCGCGTTTCACTTCACCGATACTATCCTTCTCATTCATTTCGCTGTTGCCTTCTGGCCACGTTGAGCGAGAAAAATATCGGCCAAGTAAAACGAGATTCATGCTCACAATTTCTCTGCGAATATACTTTTTTCCTAACATCGCTCAGCGTCCGAAAATGCGTTGCATGTTATCTGACGGCCTCGCGAGGTCAAATTCTCTGCAAAAACCATGTACACACGAGAGAATGTGGCTGATCAAACCACCTCGCGAGGTCGTCACCTCAGCGAAGAGCTCTCGTCTTGTCTTGAAACCTAAGCACATGCAAAAATAGAAATACAACCGTGTTCAATCGTATACACATTAAACATACCAGGCCCATCTTCTTTGACATTTTGCAACGCTTGTTTGAATATCTCGTTAGCTAAAAACATGGATACAAGTAACCGTTTACTACGCTGAAAAACTTCTACATCTATCCATACAACAATTACAAAATATCTCCTATTTCTTCAAACCTTTTCTCCTTCCAGGAGCAAGTCCAGTGTTTGAACTGTAATAAAAAAAATCATTAAAATTAAATTTATAGCAAGGAAAAGAACCCCTAATGTTTATCACAAAACCCTACAAACTGGTGACTTACAGCATATATACGAGGGGTGCTTGCAGGGGTAACATACCCCCCCCCCCGGCTAACGTCTGCGCCCCTTGGAAGTTGGAACCAGCATCAACCAGTGCATAATCAGCCCATTCTATATAAAATTTTCGTGCATCTCAACTTACTTGATACCAGTTGGTCTGGCGACCACAACTTCTTGCGTGATTTCTGCAAATCGCATGACGTGCTACAAATAAACAACACTGTTAAGAGGCGACGTCATAGTACGATCTACATTTTGTTCAATCACCGTATGTACTTCATCTTTTGGAGCCAAAGTGGATCCATGGTTTGGTGTATATATTGAATGAGCTGAACTTGGAAGTCCGGCGGGGTGGCATGATCAGACCGGTAAGATCGATCAAATTGTTACTATCGGTTTCAGTTTGCTTTTCAAAACGCGATTCTAATATTAGTTCAATATTACGTAACGTTGTTTACTAATTAGCCAACTTCCAATGAAATTACACAACAAATGTTCCAAATTTGTAACGGCTAAGTTCGAAATAGGTTGCTAAGTTCAAAACTAGGTTCCAAAGTACGTTCCGAATTACGAATTGACATTAGAACAATGTCCAATGTCAATTTGTAATTCGGAACGTACTTTGGAACCTAGTTTTGAACTTATAGCAACCTAATTTCGAACTTAGGTTGCAAATTTGGAACATTTGTTGTGTAATTTCATTGGAAGTTGGCTAATTAGTAAACAACGTTACGTAATTTTGAACTAATATTAGAATCGCGTTTTGAAAAGCAAACTGAAACCGAGAGTAAATGGAATACAAAACGTCCGGTCAGACCGGAACATTTGGATCAAACCAAAAGGAGGTTTTTCTGCATAACAACATCTTTTCATCAATACAGAGACAAAAAGTCTGGTCTGACCGATCTGGCCATTAAACGTAAAGCGCCCTTAGATGGAATAAAAACAGTCATATGAACCACAGGAATAATTAATCTGCATGCACTCAGGCGAGCTTCCTGGCAAACCGGGCCCATATGAGCACGCCTAAACAACGCCGCAAAGGAGTACTTACCACGCTTTCATCGTACTCTTTGGCACTGGGATTTAAACACACAACCATGCGGACCTACGGTTTTGGAAAAATGAAAAATATTGAAAATGTTCCATACAAAAACAGCGAGTAACAATACGCCAATATTTCAACATACCTTTCCTTCTCCATCAAAGAAGTTCTTAAATAGATGCGTCAGTCTACTATCTCTGTACGGAACCATCTAAAATACGAAAACATTTCGGTATCAAATTATCGGGTTTCATTTAATGTCAGTTCATTTCGTGACTCATTTGTTTCTGTTATCTATACATGCGCTGCAGGTCAGTAACATCGGGTTTTATCCGCCCCTGGCGTAAACTACAGGTAACGAGATATTTACATCTCACAAAGCCGTGTAAAAATACATATATTACAATACCTTTTTTGGCAGACTACTGTTAATATACGTGCAGGGGAAATATACTGTAGTTTAGCTAAAGTTAAGTGGGATAGTTGTACTAACTTTTCCTGTCTGTGAGCCATCGGCATTAGCTTGGTTTTCGCGCAAGATTTCCAGACATGAACGCAAATTCATCAGATCTTTGTTGATATTGCCTGAAAAAATATGTATAATTATACAGCTTTTAAAAATCCCTGCTTTTAGTATTTTGGGACTTATACATATACTCAGAACTAAAAAAAATACTTTAACTGATAGCTCGATTAGTTCTATATACTGTTTCCATAGAAGTCCAGTAAGGGCACCGCAATTACAGAACATGAAAAATGCTGTGTGCATGAATTATCGCGAGTTCAATACTCCTGAAGTTGTGTGTATATAAATATATGATTACTGTTTAGTTTCTACAGGTTTGAATGGATATTTGATCAAATTAGGTTCAATGGGTACACCGTTGGGCCACTTTTCCACCTATGGTTAAGGGCCATCTGCATATTGCAGGAATGAAACGTCGGTCGCAGAGGTGAAACAGACATGCACTAACAACTGTGCGCCCATTACCTGCTTCTTTTAATCTGTCGCCATCTGCTTTTGTCCTGTTTGTTCTTTCCGATCCAGCCAGATCACACATAGAGAGCGTACTGACACGTACCTCGTCTTTATCCTACACATAAAGTTTTTTACAGCTATACTCTACACTATATATAGTCAGTGTTTTCAATAAAATGCGGTTAACGGAGGTTTACCGCCGCCTATTGGCCCTTCACGTGAGTCAGGGGTATTTAAGGTAAGGTATGGCAAGTAAAATAAAGTAAGATAACCTTGGAAACTTATGGTAAGGTATATGGCAACGTATGGTAAGGTGTAGCAAGGTAAAGTGGCTAACATTATAAGGGGTTTGAAATAAATCAGAACATATAAAGCCAGGACCTCAGCAGTAATATGCAAGTTCTGGTGGGTTACGTTCTCAAGATCTGAGAATTAACATCGACCTGTCTTATAAAGAGCAGTAGTATACTACAGTACGTCATACCAAAATAACACTTTCTCCATCAGGATCCAACGGTGCCTGTGCAAGTTTTAATGTAAACACGCTGTGACTACGGCTTGATTGCAGGTTCAGTTGAGTGTTGGCAACACGACGTTTCTTTTGACCTTGGTGTAGAAAATAGTTAATATAGTTAAGAAAATAATATAACATGCAGGAAAGTTCAAGAATCTGAATAATATATATGTAATATACATGTATGTAAAGGTAATAGCATAATTTCGCGTGCAATCTAGCAAACATTATTGTGAAAGTAACGTTTATTAGCCATGTTTCCGTTATACTGTATAATACCAGGGATGGATTTACTGGGGGGGGGTGCGGACCCCCCTAGCCTTGGCCAATGGGGGTGCAGGAGGGGTGCCAATTCCCATATCAAATCCAAATTTTGGATTTGACAGGGCATTTATCAAACAAAAATATAATATTGGGCCATTGATGGGCCTTTTTAACCATCTAGGCCATCTTATTTTCCAAAACATTTCTGTCAAGATAACCCCCTTGACCCTGTAGGGGGTCCTCAGTGGTGATTCACCCTTCCTCGGTCGCAGACCACGCCCTGCTTCATGACCAAAGCCCGCTTAGCACCCCCCCTATCAAATCAAGCTGGATCCATCCCTGTATAATACTGTATACGTGAGCCAACAAAAATCCCATTTGGGAAGCAAACCTGTACCACTATTTTATCATGGTAAGCAAAAAATTGTTTCACCAACAATTAATATCAATGATTTCAAGAGTGGGGAAACGGTTAACATTTCCCTAAATCGGGCTGTACCAAGGCTGTACCTTTCCAGAACATCGCATAAGCTTCCTCTGTGCTCTTCACTTCCACCTCAGTAACACCCTGCACGTACATGTTCCTGTTGTTGTCTTCACGAAGTTGCTTCGAAACTGGAGCTCTGAAACGCGATACGTCTAATTTAAAAACATTTACAACAGAAACTTACGAGTAAGTTGTAAATCAGTCACCTTATATAGACCATTTGTAGAATTACTGGAGCGTAGCATTATACACGTATAAGGTTTAGGTGGTGGATATTTCGAGTGAAATATTATATACAATATTTTTTGGACCTGAACGGGAACGGCTGCGAAAAATGCAACTCTAAGTCCTCCGACAGGAATCGAATCTGCGGCCCTGCGATTCCGGTGCAGCGCTCTGACTACTGAGTTACAGAGTCCAGTTGCCAAGCGTTAACCGCAAGTTCATGAATATATAGATGCGGGTACTGCGGGTTGTGTAAACTACAAGATTTTTTCCCCTTTTTTCTGTGAGATGCAGAAAAAAATATCTTGTATTATACACTTATAGCCTTGTCTTCGTTCTTTGATTTTTTTTAAATTTTATTCAGTCTTACGTAATGTTTGTAGTTTTTGTCTGTTTTCAAAAGAATGAAGTCGAAGCGATGCGTGTATAACGTTACGCTCCAGTGGCGGTTTAGCAGGCAAGCCCGGCTCATCAAACAACCCCTTAGATCACATCTGTTGAAATACAAACAACTTACTTCGTGCAAATGACGTCTTGTTTGGCGTCTTCGAGAAGATCATAGATAAAGTTATTGTAAATTTCAACGTAAGAAACAAACACAGCATAGCCATTATCTTCGTCAACCTGCATTGAAACGATGAAAAATGAAATAGATGAACTCCTTAAACTCTTGTGATATGTTGAGACAGTTCATAACTTCGTGGTGTGTAGGTTACTGCATGCCTGGGCATTTTACCTCTGCAACGAGGATTCTATTCTCGCCATATGCAGTTGTCTGATTATACTGTAGTTTAGCCATAGTATAGCCATACACATACATACATACAAACTCTATTTAGGCAGATTTCCACGAGGGGCGTGGTCAGACAAGAGAATAAAACACACATATCGTACATAATAAGACAATACAAAAGTACAAACAACAGAACATTATATAAATAAATCATCATTGATCACCCTGCATAAGAAATTTGAAAGATGAAAAAGGACGAGTCAGTTTCAGGTCATTCTTTGATTTATAGTTCTTTGGAAAGCACTTATAAGATGGAGCAATTTTTGCCTCATAAAGTAGATTTCTTCTTTCTTCAAAAATGAAAAATATCCAACAGATCGAAAAATATCGCCAAAACATTTTCGTGTTCGTTGGTATTTTTGTCTTTCTAGAATGCAGTCACCGGAGAGAGGTTACACTAACAAAGTCATTGTTAGATTTTGACGGGCTCGGGTAACTGTGGGTTTACCCTAATTGAGGATTTATAGCGATAATAAAGCTATAGTATTTTTGCAATCTTCCTTCAACCGAGGGATATATTACTCGAAAAATCTTCGTACACTTCGCTGGCAGAAAAAACGTGCAAAATCTCGAAATTTTCAAAAAATTACCCCAAAAATCCCAGCAAATCTATACCCCCGAATCGAAATAATATATACGGTTTCCTTTTAAACTTAGTTACCTTTAAGAAACTTTTATAAATCTATTTCTCGCGCGAGCATAATAATATGTTCGCGTGCTAGGTGTCGCATACTCGCATTGAAAAATGTTCTACCGTAATATAAATAGCGTTGTAGCAAGTTCAAACTACAAAGTAGAAGATTAAAAATACGATGTAAATTGAGGCAACCTTTCATAGGGCTTTTCCACAAGGTTTGAGTTTAAACGTAAACATGCAAGCTTACAAATAGGCACAAATTACAGTAATTAGTTTCATGAATCATGTGTTGCTTCTTTGCATCACTGACGCTGTGTCTGTGTTTATAATTTGTATTTTATTTTGTTTGTACTTTGCTCGGACTTCAAATAAAGATTAAAATGCTTTTTCATTATTTTAGAAATTGCACAAATTTTTAAAGAATTATATATCGTTGTGTTTTGTGTTGTTTTAGACATATTACAATACAACGCATGAGCATTACTAGAGATTCGCTATTCACTTTTTATCCCATGAGTCAATGGGTATAAATTCGCTATTCAGTATACGGCATTAGTGCATTACTGGGCAGCCGATGGTGGTCAACTTCAGAAATGTTGACTTTAATAGGAGCTAGCAAATTAACTACATCTCTCAATTCTACGTACATATTTGGCACCAAAAACATATATAATAAGAATTAACATCATTGTTTTCATTCTGATAACTGAAGTGCACAATACTGCTTAGTGGAACACACCCACATATAGACAGTATGTCAAAATTATCAGTAGTACTTACATCATTAAATTTGAAGCAATCTGGTACTCTCATCATATCGGTTATATCATCATCACTACCTCTGAAAGTGAAAACAACAGATTGGCTTTTTTTTACTAAAGACAGATGATCTACAGTAATAATCTGGAAGAAAGCTTAGCTGATAGTTCTTCTGATATAATGGCAAACAGACAGAACATCCGTGTGTGGTTCGTTATAAATATGGCAGGGAATTGAAGAACTATTGGGAAAATTTCAGACACCATTTTCCCCAGACACATTACCAGAATAGATCACAGTATTCTAGCTAGTTTGTGTCCACATTGTTTGTCTAAACGGACGATCCATGACTAGTTGCGTCTGTACAGATTATCCATCTCTATTCTAATTTGAATTTGCGTTTCATTTTAACTGATACTGGACTTACTGAAGTCTTAGAACAGTTTTGTTATGCAGTATAAACTATATCAAGATTTTGTTGGCATCTCACTCGATTGAATAATAATTGAAGGGTTTTGTAGATGGAAAATTATTGAGTGTAAATTATATACATTTATTAGACCTAACCAGGAACAGCTGCGAAAAATGCAACTATACTCTATAGGTCCCTGGCAGGAATTGAACTGCGGCCCTGCGATTCCGGTGCAGCGCTCTAACCAACTGAGCTACAAAGTCCAGTTGTCAAGCTCTAACCACAAGTTCATGTATATATACTAGGGTACTGCCATGTTAAGTTGTGGGTAAATATCAAGATTTTGTTGGCATCTCACTAGTATTAACTATACTTTAGTCTATACCTGTTCTTGCCCAATGAAGAGAGGACAGCCATTTCCTTTTGTTTTCTGTCGTAGTCTAACTTTGCATCAGATTCACTTTGCACATCTACTCCATTGCTTTTGTCTGGTATAAAAACCTGGCAAGATGTGCAGAGAAAGTATAGACATTTACTTTTAAATACTGTTAAAGAGAACGCCCAGCCCATAGACTTCATATGGAACAAGAGACTACAATGCACCCCTGCGCCCCCCCCCCCCTTATACACACCCACCTACACAGTGTGGGTTATAACGGTCTGCATTCGGCTATTTGCCGAACAAAGACACCAAATGGCCGATCAGCTTTATTCTGCACGGACGTTTTGACCGATTAAATAAAATACACAGTTTTCCTCTATCTTTAATTCTATAAACTATGTATAACAATGGATACTAAAAATACTAAAGGTTTCTTTGAAGGAAAGAGTATTAAACTTTCAAATGTTTCTAGTTTTAATGAAATTATGGGTTGCTTTATAGGACATTTCATGTAAATATAGGTGTATCAGACAAGTATCAGCAACAATATCGACATGAATGATGAGTTATCTGACCTGTACACATAAGAAGCTATTGAAAGCATGGCCGACCATTCTCAGCCAATGTCCGAGAACCTGTCTAGTTGATCGGACATTTGTCAGGTCCAAGAGAATTTGTGAATCCACACTGCACCTACAGTACTTACACAAGGTTTAGTTTGAAATCCTCCAATACTGTTAAAGAGAACATCCAGCCCTCTTGGTAATAAACCTCCATCACTTCGTTCTCCCGTCATTGTGTGGGTCTTTCCTGACCCTGTGATGCCATAAGCAAATATAAGACCTGAAAAATTTGTAGACTTTAATCATTGAGCTCTGTCTAATGCCAGATGATTTTTCAGAGCAATGGGAGTTTAACCATTAACTGGCAATACCCTACCACTGACGAGTAAAATCGTCTGGCATTAGACAGAGTAAAATACTAAAGTAGGGCGCATTGCCAGCTAATGGGTTAACAAGAGACACTGGCAGATAGTTTTGTTAACCCATTAACTGGCAGTATGCTACCACTGACGAGAAAAATCGTCTGGCGTTAGACAGGGTAAAATACAAAAGTAGGGCACATCAGACCAGAATTTGCCCTAGTGCAACTACTTTGTCATTATATTCTCTTTCTATAACCAGATATAATAAATAAAATATGATTTTACTCATTTTACCACCTGTCACCCAGCCCATGAAATCTACATTATATACATGTACAATCTAACAAAATACCTACCATTCTTTCCGTGTATTAAATCATGGACAATATCAAGAGCCACAGTGTCAAATACAGTCTTCTGACGACTGTCCTCATCAAACACTTGTTTGAAAGAATGTTGAGTCTAGATTGAAAATAATATGTATTATACAGTATGCAATTAGCAAATGAATATTTAAAGGCCATGTCAAAATGTAGGGCAATTTGGCCACGACTTGCAATGCAATTTGCCAATTTCTGCACACAGCTAATAGTTATGTAGAAATGTACGCACAGAAAAACAGGGCACATGGCCTGTGTCTCACTCCACCAATATTATCATTCTCATTCATTTTGTTGTTGTCTTTGGGGCATGTTTAGCAAGAAAAATATGGGCAATGTAAAACTTACAATATTCGATCATGTTCACAATTACTCAGCGCATATACTTTTTACCTGTAGATCGCTCTGTGTCTGAAATTGCATTGCAAATTGCAGCAAAAATTGCATCGTGTAACAATTGGATTTAACTGCTCATAAGCAATAATTGTTGGTTAACTCTGACATGCTAAAGGATACTTACTGCAGTCACTCTGTGTCCAGATTTGAATCCTTGAGAATTCTAGAAGGATTATGAGAAATATGTTCAACTTGCTGTGCTGTGATTAACTTGCAATATTAAATCAGCATGTTTACTTTAAAAAATTCAAGTAACCTGTGGAGGATTTAGTTGAATGGCATCGTTACTAACAACTTCTACACAAATTTCTTCTTCGTTGTCATTGAGAGGTCGTATACGGCAAAATACCTAGAAGGAGATGAGAATGGTTCGGATGTTTTTATTGTTTTTTTCAGTAGCAGAAACATGGCAACAACATTTCTGCTACCGGAGTGTGTTATATTCTGCAATTTTCGGGATGATGTGTCAGAGCTACCGCATAACCACACCCTCATGAGTTTCGCTGCCACAGTTGATTTTTTCTGTTTCACCTGTTAGGCATATTTACAGCCTTTCACACCCTGAATTTAACCCATTAAGCTCTCACCACTCATTAGCTTCCTAGTTTAGACCGACTTCCACTAGCTTTAAACTTTCTGCCACAACATCCTATCACATTGTTGACTTTGGTCTAGTTGTCTACCGCATTATTCTACAGCATTATTCTACAGTGGCCTAATTTCCAGTCAGATCTGGCCCACTATTAAATTGCTATTGTCATATTTTTTTTGTCAGGGAACTCTTAGCTTGACACTAGATTTGATTGCTGTTGAAATTTGATTTATTTTGCTTTCTATTCAAGATTTAGTGGTAGAAAAAACTTCATAACAAACTAACTTGGCTGGAAATTAACTGTGGAAAAGGGAAGCAAAGGTCAACTCCTTTTGTTGTTGAAATATTTTCAATTTTTTCAAAGAATTATCAAAATTTCAGACAGCTACATATTCTTATATCAGCCTCGCTATTCGGTCAGTATTGAAATATTTCATCTAATGATAAAATGCGGATATTTTGGTTTATAAGGACATATTATTGATCGATATTAAAGAATGTACTGTATATTGACCTCAACTGCTAAACAAAGCTTCTCAAACTATATAAAACCAAGTCATAGAAGAACAATTATTAAATTTCTAGGCGCTAGAACGGTTGAGATTTACTATTTCTGAGCAAAACTTCACTTTACCCGACCTAAATGTTGACGAATAACAAAAAGTTTTCAAATAAGCATTCGTGTTGGTTGAATTTGGTTCGGCATATTTTTACCTCTACTGGGTCAGTTGGCTTCGATTTTGACGGTTTTCGCGGCGTTTTCTTTGGCGTTTTTCGAGGATACGGCGAAGGAGTGCTAAAATACAAAGCAATAGCATTATATTGACATTTTTAGGATGACAAATAGTACAAAAAATTACATTTTACCTTGAAGATTTCATCTTGAATACGTCGAGAAAATATGAAAATGTAGGACAAGCCTCTCGAGTTTCGAGCTAACCGCGTTGACTTCGAACTGACCAATCAGAAGCGTTTTCTCCATGTAGAACCCAGGACCCTCGCGGTTTGCCCGGAAAATCCTCTTTTATCCCTCAAGTTCCCTTACGATTGGTATAACATTTTGGTACAATTTTGGTCACTTTTGTATATATTTTGGTATTTTTTGATAATCTTTTAACAACACAAAAATTTGGAAAAAAATCAATAGAAAGCTCGAATAATTAAAATATAGGATAAATTAAATGCCATTTACAAGCAAATTACTGTATTCATATCCTAACTGGTAATTACTCCTGAATCTACCTGTCATTGTCTGAATCACTTGTTGGGGCAAATATGAATATGAGACGCATTTCCTGCTTTTTGCGTACATTATTTTCACTAGTGGCTGGCACTATTGCAGCGCCTGTTTTACTTCGCGGTGAACAAAGTGCCTGGCAACAGGTCCGTGTTGCAGTGGCGTAGGAAGTGGTGGGGGGGGGGGGGGCGAGGGGGCCGCGGCCCCCCAAATATTATATGAAGGGGGGCCAGAATATCTTTCGGCCCCCCCAAAAAATAAAATAATTTTCATGAAAATGATGGAAACAGCTTAGTTCCCTGAACAAGCTAACTAAAAGAGGTAGATAAGACTCTGAAACGGCCGTTTCCGGCGATCTGGGGGCTTCAAATTTTCATTTTTTTTCGCTCGGCACCAAGCATGGTGGCGCCTCGTAGGGCTTGGGCCCCCCCCCCAATATTGAATACGTTCCTACGCCCCTGCCGTGTTGTGAACCACGCCCAAATGTTCAACAAACGCCTAAACGTCTTCTATACCATGTACGCTATATACTTGATATATTTACTGGTCATAGCCTTGGGTGTCGAATTACGGGTATATACTTGCAAGTAAAGTGAAATACTGTATGTACTGGGGCCAGTTGTATAAAACTCTTAATTTTTAACTACCCATATTATATTTTAAAAAATGTATTCACGTTTCGTTGTTTACAGTTCAACATCTTCATCTTCATGCATACAACGAAACGTTAGCTAATGAATTATTTGTTTTGTATAATATGTGTGGTTTAAAAGTCATTTGCTGGGCTCTTTTATTCATTTTTAAAATAAGATTTCCACCTACGGTATCAATAGCTGCCCTGATATTTTAACTACCCGTTTTGTATAGTTAAATACGATAGTAATAAGCGATTCTGGTTGGTTAACTTTCGCACTAACTATTGTCAACTTTAACTACATACAACCAGCCCCAGATCTGATGCTCGTTAGTTCGTGAGGAAATAGCCAATCATGTTGCTCTATTTTGGTCACATGGTGATATTGAATATCTACGACTGGATCAAACTTACTTCAGTTTTAACTTAATTTTAAAAAGCTGGATATGATTAGTGACCAGGCCTTGTCCGCCATTTTTGGGTGGCAAACCTCGCAGCAAAGGAGTGATTAACAAAGGAGTGATTAGTGAAGTAACAATAGTATTGTGTTTTTACTTCACTAAATTCACTCATTCGCTTGGTGCCGTCTATATAGATCTACTTTCTTCGTACGATTTGCCACCCGAAAATGGTGGGGAAGGTCGGGTCGCATGGCTTAAGTCCGTTTTCCACTAAGACCACTAGCCGAATTTGTTCGCGCGGTGCGAAGCGAAAACCGAATTTCGGCAACGTGATTGGTTAGTGAAAAAATTAGCCGCGAAAATTTTTTTCGCTAACCAATCACGTTGCCGAAATGAATTTTCGCCTCATGAACAACTTCGCCTAATGGAAAACGGACTTTAGTAATGATTTGGAAGGATGAGATGTCATTTCAAAACCGGCTCAAATTCGGACTGGACCAGATCTCAAGAACAAGCTACTCGGACAACATAGCATAGTTGCAACGTTTTCAACCTTCCTCTGGGTAGGATTTTGGGCATTCCCAACCTTCCCCAAAATAACTGAAAATTTACCGACATGCTGGCTTTTGCCTTGCCAGTTGGCCATTGCAGTACTGCTAGTCTGACTGAGTGCTGACTGTTGCTACTAATACTAGCCTGACTATTCTATCATTTACTGCTTTGCAATGTTTTATTCAGTGTTTCACTTTCAACCTTCCTCAATGCCAGTAAACCTTCCTCACGGGTGGTACCTGCATACCCGCAGCTTTTTGCAACTCTGCCACATAGGAAGCCCAGGCTCTGTTTATGCCCGCATACAGGGATGTAGTGGAGGGGGCTGAGCCACCCTTGTTAAAATTCCATGTTGATTAGGGAGGGCTGAACTCCCTATCTTTATGTGACTCTAGCATAAAGTAGCTTCACTCTGCTGTAAGCTGCTGTCATTAGAAAAACACTAATTGAATAATTACTGGAACCAAAATAGATATTGGAATTTTCCTAGTTTATCTAGCTGTGACACCCCCCCCCCCTCTCCTCCGCCTTGTCACACTCCCCTTTTGAGAGCCTCCCTTGTTTGCATTCCAGGACCACACCACTACCCGCATAGCATGGTTCGGGCTTTAAATACGCAGTTCGATCCTTGTTTTCAGATTTCAAATATACAGTATAAGTATACAGAAATAAGGTATACACGAAGTGAAGATTTAATGAACCCTCGTAAGGGGCTTTTCAGTGATTATATACAAATAATTAATTTAAAATTAAACTACCGCTAATTATAACTATAATATGCTCATTATAATATGCTTGTAAAGTGGATAGAAATTTATATACTGATTTAATAGTGCTCAAATTCATCAATTAAAAATATTATATCAGTAATTACTAAAATGATTCATTAATTATATATGTGCTTTGCTTTAGCAATAACAATCATGACCCTGGCGACGCGTGCCGTCGTAAGGACAGCGAGTGCTTATGTGTTCAAATATAGTGCCAAAATGGTGCGCGTGTACAAGTAATTTTCAATAAAGCCTGTTTTTGACTTCAACCGTATCGAAGCATAAGATTAAGGTCGTTTAATAACCCTCAGTTGGACATTATACGTATAATGTCCCTCGCCATAATTAAAATTCATATCCTCTGACAATTGATCTTCACAGAAACAAGCAAGGATTCTGCCATTAGTTGTCGCCATTCCAAGTCGTGCATAACATTTATTACATTCATGGCACTTAGTGTCGCAAAATTTGTCTCTCTCATTTTGATATACAAAATCTAAACGAATACAATAAAAATAGAAATAATAACTGGATAGCACCATCAGTATTGTATTACTGTCCAAACCATTATCACCTGAACATCGGAGTGACCGTATATTAAAGAGGCTAAATCTATATGTATTTTCTCTCTAGGGAGACGAGATTTAGTACTTGCCCGTTGTCCGTATTAGAGAGGGTCCGTATTAGAGAGATGTCCGTATTAGACAGATGTCCGTCTTAGAGAGATGTCCGTATTAGAGAGATGTCCGTATTAGAGAGATGTCCGTATTAGAGAGATGTCCGTATTAGAGAGATGTCCGTATTATAGAAGTGTCCCTGTCAGAGAGATGCCCGTATTAGAGAGATGTCCGTATTAGCGAGGTATCCATATTAGAGAGATGTCCGTATTAGAGAGGTCTCCGTATTAGAGAGATGTTAGTATTAGAGAGATGTCCGTATTATAGAGATGTCCGTATTAGAGAGGTGTTCATATTATAGAGGTGTCCGTATTAGACATATGTCCGTATTAGAGAGGTGTCCGTATTAGAGAGATTCCCGTATTAGAGAGATGTCCGTATTAGAGAAGTGTCCCTGTCAGAGAGATGCCCGTATTAGAGAGATGTCCGTATTAGCGAGGTGTCCATATTAGGGAAATGTTCGTATTAGAGAGATGTCCGTATTAGGGAGGTGTTCGTTTTAGAGAGGTGTCCATATTAGAGAGGTGTCCGTATTAGAGAGGTGTCCGTATTAGAAAGGTGTCCGTATTGGAGAGGTGTCCGTATTAGAGAGATGTCCGTATTAGAGAGATATTCGTATTAGAGAGATGTCCGTATTAGAGAGGTGTCCGTATTAGAGAGATGTTTGTTGGAGAGGTGTCCGTATTAGAGAGCTGTCCGTATTAGAGAAGTGTGCATATTAGAGAGGTGTCCGTATTAGAGAGGTGTCCGTATTAGAGAGATGTCCGTATTTGAGAGGTGTCCGTATTAGAGAGGTGTCCGTATTAGAGAAGTGTGCATATTAGAGAGGTGTCCGTATTAGAGAGGTGTCCGTATTAGAGAGATGTCCGTATTAGAGAGATGTTTGTTAGAAAGGTGTCCGTATTAGAGAAATGCATAACACTAAGCCTAACAAATGTGCGTTTGTCTTTTCATTGTTTTGAAAATCCCACTGTTCATACCATCCAATCACTCATTGTCTTGACTTTTTTGTAACATTATGCAAAGTGCCTATTGATAAAGTAAACAACGTGATGAGGTTACCTGGCATGTAGTACTTTAACGTGAACGTTCGATGTACATTTCCAACAAGATATTTAGGTTCATAAAATTGAGGCCACTGTATACTTCCTCCAGAGGTTATACCATTAATACCTCTAGACAGTGCCATCAAAGCCGGCGGTGGCAAGTCACGAAACCACGTATTAACTTGGGCAACTTTCCCCACAAGACTGTCGTTTTTCCCTGCAAATTGAAAAATAATTGAAAATTAAAAATTTAGTCATCACCGCATCAAATCGTCGTTGACCATTATCGCACAAGACTCAAAAACAGCTTTACGTTCGGCTGAAACAATGCGTTTGATGGCAGATTGATGCTATCCAACATGGCCACAAAAAAAACAAATGCTTAAGGAAAGACGTCTTTATATTAGCCTCCTCCGCAGGCATCTCTACATGTCAGGACTAGTGGTAGTGTTTCATTACATATATGTGTATATTCTGTTAACTGTGATACTTATATGGCTTTTAAAAGCGTTTTCCTCGTTAGGTTTGAAAAAAACGTAGTTTTTAACGACATTTGTAAATAATTCTGACGTCAGCAATATGAATTATTCAAACATTCTTAACCCCAGAGAGAATAGTTGTATCGATTTGAAATTTGTTTTGAATACTTGTTACAACAACATACAAAACATGTTTAACAGCCAGTTTTATAGGTTGCACGTCAAAGATTTTAGAATTTAGTCACGTGGTGGTGCAAAACATGTATGATAACCTTTATTGAGAAAACATTTTCATGTTACATGATTTTTAATTAAAAAGGCTGAGCTTAAGGTCGTGATAAGAATGACAATGCTGTCAAGGGTAGCACGGGTGGCGGAAGCGGTTAGCGCGCTGCCTCTTACCACTGAGTTGAGCCTGTTTCACAACAGGTCGAGGTCACTGTTGATACTCGCGTGAGATCGGCAGTGTGCTCAAATAACTCATGTAAGTTGAGATTCTCTCCTGTGCTTCGAGGGTTTTCCCCGGGTACTCCGGTTTCCTCCCTCTAATACTAATACTAACCCTTAGGAACTAACAATGGGGCCACAGTAATTGGCTGACGCTGTTGTGGACTCCCTGCCATTGAGGCGAAGTTGAATAAAAAAATATATAAAAAAAAAAAAAAAAAGGATATATCCCTTGTACCAAAAATTGTTCATTCCTTTTGCTTTGCATAAATAATTTCTTTGTTTCGAAAGCGCGTGGTCGAGTTGCCACGTCGTCGATCTTAAACTCTCTAAAGGTACGTTTACACGTTGCGATTTGTCGGGCCGATTTCAGATGCACGTTAATGATATTTGAAAAATACGTGGCAAACGTCATCTGACAACATCACCAACTGAAAATATTCGTCATCAACATTCAGAGAAACCTAAAATCGGCCCGACAAATCGTAGCGCGCATTGCTCCTGAATGGGTTAACTAGAGACACGAGTCTGACTAATCGATTATAAAAAGAAATGTTTTTGTATGTTACGTAACACGCGCTCAAAACTAATGAGTAAAAAATGTCACTTGTTTAATTACTGCATTTGAAAATTTCTACTTTTAATACGTTTCTTAATCGCCGGCAAACAAACTTAAAAAGTATGTCTAGTGCATAATATATAAAATAATGCTAAAATAAAGGAATTTTAGATAGTACGCCGAAGAGAAAATGATGTTTGAAATTCAGTAGGTTTACTAATAAATATGGCATCAATTTTATAGCACCATTAATAGTTGTATTTTAATTAATTTACAAATTTTTCAGTATCATTTTTTATGATTTTCAATTGCCAGATGCGTTTCAAAAGGTAGCTAACTGTAAAAACTAGAACATAAAGCTAAAATGAAGTAATTTTGGGAGGTACGCCAAAAAGATTTTAGGTTCTGAACAATTTTTATCGCGAATACACGACATTCAAAGAAATTTCCGCTTAATATTGACAGCTGCCAGAAAGATTAATGATTCGAACCCCCAAATTTTACCTCCAATAGTCCATTTTACTCCACCATTCATGTCCAAAGGATAATTTCGCTTAAAGTTTGAGCTGGTGTGATTATGTTTTCCATTTATATTACAGTGCAAGTCACCAGTCGAGGACCAAGTTACAGCGAGGAAATTCCACTTACCCACGTTGGCAGGAATGAATCCAAGACTAAAATATATGGATAACAAGGATATGTTTCAACCTCGGCCGATATGTCCATAATGTATACCTGATCTTATTCAATGATAGAGTGAGTCGAAATTTACTGCACAGAAATGGTTACCGTAAATGTCCAATGAACGCCCTGGGCGTGTATTAAATTTTCGTACTTTAACGGGATCGGGCGTTATTGTAAAATATCGGACAGGTATGTGATCATCAGTGGCGTACCGAGAACGTTTCCACCGGGGGGGGGGTGTACTCATTCCAAAATTTACCGACGACCCAGGGCAAAAAAAGCGATGTTAGTTGCTAAACCTCAGCGAGCGCACAACGTTACTAGTCCGTCACGCATTTTGGTTCAGCAAATTGATATTGGGGGCGTAATCTATGGGGTCCGTGCTTCCTTAGAGGATATTTTAAAAACCGCGTCTCATCCTGCACAGGTATTGACCAATCACAGCTCGCGTAGTAAACATGTTATTTTATAAAGTGAGTTGATTGTAGTTGGCTCTGCAAAAAATAGCTAGAGTATGAACAAAAGTACAATCCTGGATGAGCAAATTGCTGCCGGCGGCTCTGTGGTTGTTTGAAATTTTAAAATTTACCGACCGCTTTCTGCTTTGGTTTCAAAAACCGACCACTATCAATCTTATATCAATTTACCGACCATTTTCAAAGTGGGGATGTCACACCCCCACACCCCTCCCCCCGCTCGGTACGCCCCTGGTGATCATATTAAGGACTTGTGATTGGCCAATATAGTAAACCAATTTATAGCGTCTGCAGCGCTGGCTCAGATAGGCTGTGGAACTGAAAATTCAACAACCATTATTTACCTCGCGTTTTGGAGATCTGAATTGTCCATAGACAATACTATTTCTCCGTTACTTTTGACTTGTACCACCATATCCTCGGTCTCTTCGATGTTCCGTTTAAAAGTGAACAGCGTAGCAGGGTGCCTGGACAGTGCAATCCACATTATGAGTGTCAATCTGTATATGGAACCGCAGCATCCGATTTTAGACGACGAATATGCAGGAGCTTCTCCGAATTCGAGTGCTGAATCATATCTGCCAACTAAAAAGATAATTGAAATTAGAGCGAGAAACATGCCACTGATCTGAAAAGTAGAGCTGGATAGAGCATCCTATTGAATTCAATGAGCGAATTTTGAAGCCAGAATATTCGGCCAAATTCTTGACTAGTCAAATCGTTAGCTGTTAAAATTAGTTATACTAAAGCAAATATCTTTTCCTATGTAACTTGAGAAATATAGTCTCCAACATCTCTTCTAATGAGTTTTAGAACGCTTTAAACACCACATAATGAGGCTTATGGGCATGGCGGCCATATTGGTGTGACCTCATTAGTTATTCACCGACAAATTTAGGAAGAAAGAGACACCACTGATGATATCTTATCTAGACGATATTTATCCTTTCCCACCAATAATTACTAGAAACTTATAGAAGCTCTTTAAACATGTTGCCAACACCACAGTAGATTTGTGATGGTCACACCAATATGGCCGCCATTGGCTTCATTTAATTTATGCATAGCAGATGCAATATCAGTCCTTCTTTACAGATCAGTGGTGGCAAATGCGGTTGGCACCAGGGCCGCCCAGAGACGTTTGGGAGCACAGGGAAAATTAAAACTTGGGACCCTAGTGATTTCCCATCGTCAAAGATTTTCCTGTATTCTTGGAGACTATTTGACAGTAAGATACATGCATATTTCATTACTTGTGGGCCCCCTTTAGCTGGGGCCGAGCAAATTGCCCCTTTACCCCCTCTGAACGCCCGTGGTTAACGCGCTACCCCTTACCAGTGAGTTAAACCTGTCACCGTAGGCGTAGGTAGATGTAGAGGGTTAATGTATAATGTATTCAGTTAAGTTGAGTGACTGCCATGTGTTTGAAAACGCATTTAGGCAGAGTGTATATGTGAAGATTACGACATGCAATCAGTCAATGTCCAAACTTGTTACTTACGTGTGCTCGAAAGGAAGTCGGTTCTCTTGGAATGTTTTACAATATCAAAATGTTCTTCAGAGATACTTGACGGTTTCTTAAAATCTTTCCACGCAACAACATTGCCCATATCATTCCCTGGTTGCGAGCTTATCAAGTATAACATGTCTTCGGATAAAACCTTGTGGAAAAGAAGAATTGTAATGGACGATTTTAAAACTAAAATGTCTAACGTAATGTCATGCCTTGTACATGTAATTTTCGGTATATATCGCAAACCAACCTTGTCCCAGACGTTGAAGTTATGAATCTGGCCGGCGTAGTTCCTGTTCTCAACGTCAGAACCACCCAGCATAAATCTACTCTGACCAGTTATTCTTCCATTATTTTCAATTTGAAGGACCCTTGATTGTAGTATGCCATCTATAATTAACTCAAAAACGCCACCTTCATTTGTCCATGTCATTACAATTAAATGCGCTCTACCACTGAAAATAGGAAGTAGATCGACATCGAAACTAAACAGCAAAATGAATGGAAAAATCACTGATCTGCATTGACAACCAATGTACTTTTTAATGTAAATAATATAATGTTTATACTAAAATAATTCTCATATCTAAAAATGCAGGGAAAAACTGTAAATATCGGTTTCGTTGTAACATACACGGCTTCTATAAGAACACAGGTAAAAACACACTAATTGTAACAAACCTGCAGCAGACGTGTACCACTGCTGTTTCAACGACAACTTGTTATCAGAATGTGTTCGCATATAGCTAATTGTTCCCAACTTGTTGACAAGTTGTCATCGTCTTGTTGACAACTTGCTACAAGATTGTTCATTCAACAGACTTGTTACAAGTCGTTCCAACAACATTTTATCGTCCTGCAATTCAACGACTTGTTAAGAAGTTGTGACTGAGTGACAACCTTGTATATAGTAAACTTGATAAAAAGACAACATTGTTAGGGGCTTCGGTGGCTCAGTCGTCAGGGCAAGTGCCTTTCACCTCTGAGTCTTGAGTTCGATTCTCGCTGAGGACTATACTCATCGCACTCATGTGAAAAGAGTAAGTCAACCCTCTGCCGAAAGTCGTGGGTTTTCTCCGGGCACTCCGATTTCCTCTCACAGGGAAAGTTGACTGGGTGGGTTAGGCTACGTATACATAATATAGGTAAGCGAGATACTTGATGTAATCGGTCACTGAAAAGCCCCAACGGGGAGTGAGCTGAATAATGTATGTATGTCAGCCTCGTACCCAGGCGCTTTTAAGGAAAAGAAAACTTACGCATTCAGCTAATTTATAGAGATCAGTGGCTAAGCTGAGCGAGCGCGCGAGGGTACGAGGCTGTATGTATGTACAACTTGTTGACAAGCTTGCTACAAGTCTGTTGCGAACACATCGGATCTTGTTGATGTAAACAGCGGTGTAAAAAATCGAAAAATATCGTCATTTTTTGCTCGTTTCAGAAATTGCGCATAAAAACACACACAAGCTTCGAATTGAAATTAACAAAAGAATATTATAAATTTTAGGCATCTTGCTCGACAGAACTCAATGTTGAACGGTTTTTCGAGCGAAAATTATATACATAACCAAGGGCAGTTGCGAGAAACGTGACTATAGGCCTTTGCCTTTGGCATTAGACTGGTCTTGCAATTCTTTCTAGAATCTCTATTGTCTTTACTTACCGAGTTGATTCTATGATTGTTTCCATTGTCATGTTAACGTGAATCACAACAGACAAACGGCAAGGAGCACCTTGATCACCGTAGCAAGCGATTTGAAGGGGTTTATCGGGATGCGAAGTAGACAAAAGTTGGAAGACTATCGTAAATGCGGTCAGGGTTCGTGGCGGAGAGATTGCATGTTCAAACCATTGCCATGTCGAGGTGCCATAAAATTCGTGCTGCGCTATTCCCATAATAGGGACTAAAAAACAAAGAACAAAGAATTTGTCGAAAGCACGGCCGGCGATAGCCTGCGTGGCAGACGTTCTATTGTGGGGGAGGGAGTTTTGTTTAAAGCGCGCGCTTTTGTTTTGAGAGCGCGCGCTAGGTTAAAAAAAAAGCGCGCGCTCCAAAACAAAACTCCCTCCCCCACAATAGAATACCTGCCACGCAGGCTAGGCCGGTGACAGATGCGGTTAGTTACTTACAGTAGTTGTCACTGAGTAAAGTTCAGGTCGAACGATAATAAGAGTTAATTGATGAGAGTCAATAAGCGTTGCAATTCTCGCTTGCGTTTGACCGCCAACTCTCATGCATTCTCATCAACTCTTATCAATATTGAGCGGGTTCACATTTTGATGAGAGTTGATGAGAGATTTTGCACGTTTGACCGGAGTACGCGTGGTCATATCCAGTCAACTCTCATGCAACTCTTGTTCTCGTTTAAGAGAATTGAATAAAAACTCTCATGCAAGATTTCGCTTGCCAACTCTCATCAACTATTATCTGCGTTTGAACAGGCCAGGGTTTAATTTTAGAAAATACAAACAATGGGCACTCCGAAAACGGTTAACATTTTTATCAGTCTACGTTTCGACTAGCTAGGATAGGCGAAATTTGTGTAGATTGGTGTTATATTATAATACAAATTGTAGTTATCCATCAACATATCATGCTTACTGCAATCAGTTGCTTCAAATTTTGTTATTATGTGAACCAAAGCTAGATCTAATGGCAAGTGAATTCTGTTCAGGGCAACCATTTTTCATGTCCAACTTGCCCAGAGCGCAAGTGGTGAAAAAAGTTAAGTTACACCACAGACACCCCCATCTAGTAGTCATCTACTTACTTCTTGATGAACAGTCAATAGGTCGAGCAAGATTGAAAATTTCTTTCCATTTCACCTCAGCCCAAATTCCAACAAAACGTGGCACACACATTTTCAACATGTAATCTCGGATGTAGTAATACTCTGAAACCTTTTCCTCAATGTCAAAACTACCAATGGAGCCATTGAAAAAGTATTCATGACCATTTAAATCCTATGAAAGAAAAACCGCGCAATGTTTTATCAAGTATACTACACGTATCCATCTCTCGCAAACTAATAACATCGTCGATATTTCTTTTCGATTCGCTAGTGGAAAAGCGGCTTAAGCAGTTAAACTAATAACTAAAACTGTATTTGCCCATACAAATCAGCAGCTCATATTTTAACTAGTACTTATAAGCAATCAATGAGTATACCTTAAAATAACCAAGATGCATTACACCTCTTTCCCAAATATAGAGATCGTCTGCCTCCGGTAGTCCTTTAGTGAGTTTCGGAGTATCACGCATTACACCGTCAAGGTAAAAACTCAACTCAGCGGTCCGATCAAGTACTATGGTTGCCAAATGCCAATTATTGTCATTAACAGGATACGATGTTGGAAATGTAAAGTTGTAGCTAAAATATTAATAGGGTAATTAGAGAAGCGCCTGTTACCTGACTTGTTGACTGACACACCGACCGATCAACGAACAGACCGACAGTTTGACGGACCTATCGATCGAACCAACCGGCCAACCAACAGACCGACTGACCGACCGGCCGACTAACCAAACGACCAACGAACAGAACGACAGATTGACTAACCGACGGACCGACTGCCAACCGACCGACTAACCAACAGACCGACAGATTGACCGACCGCCAACCGACAGACCAACCAACAGACCGACAGATTGACTGACCGCCAAACCGACAGACCAACCAACAGACCGACAGATTGACTGACCGCCAAATCGACAGACCAACCAACAGACCGACAGATTGACTGACCGCCAAACCGACAGACCAACTTTTCTCGGCTACTTACACGAAATCTTTCCATAACTCCACAAAAAAGGTATTTTCAACACGCCAAATGTTGAACCGGTGCGGTTTTCCTGCGTCGTTTGGCTTTGCATAAGTAAAGTACGAGACATTTTCCTCGGCGGTTTTAAACCAAAAATTTGCGGTAAAACTATCGAATTTGATATTACTCAATGTCGCGTATGGATGGCTGCCTGTCCCATCAAGATCAAACTGATATCCTCTATCAACTAGAACAAACGATCATGATTATGATACTAGGTGTACGTGGGCATTTTTCCGCGGGAAAATTTTGACATCTGGGGTCTCAGCAATGGCAAACTCTTGCATTCTGGGATACTATTTGACGGTAAAATCGACCAATCTATGCATATTTCACTCTATTTCTATTTGGGGAACCCGTTAGCTGAGAGCTCGGGGCAAAGTGCTTCATTTGCCCCGCCCACCCTTTTGGTCGAATGCTTACATCGTGTACATGTTGTTCCATAAAACGGAAAAGGACATTTACAACTCCATGACGTCATAACGCTGACGCAAGTACCACCCCATTGACACGGACTGGATTTACATGGATCCACATCTTAAAAATAAATAATGATTATGCAACAAATTACGATTATGCGTCAAATTTACGATGATTCTCATTACATCACCATTCTCAGCATCATCACCATCACCACCACCATCGCTATCATATTCATCACCAGCAGCAACATCATCGTATCATCGTCATCATCATTACCATCCACAATCATCATGATCACCATCACCACCACCAACACAACAATCACCATCACCATCGTCATCACCGCCATCATCAGCCACCAGGATCGCTATCATCATCAGCATCATTTCATCACCAACAGCACCACCATCATCACCATCACCACCACCATCATCATTACCACTATCACTATCATCATCATATCATCGTCATCATTATCACCACCATTACCACCATCATCATCATATTCGTCGTCATCATCATCACCACCATCATCATTATCGTGAATCGTGATCATCATCACCACCACCATCATCATCACCATCATCACTACCATCATCACCGTCAACATCATCACCACGATAACCAATGCCATCATCATATTAACATTTGTAATGCAATCTTACGTTCTTCACATCTTGGGCCTGTATAACCACGATCACAATGTTTACATCGGTATCCCAGTTTGTCATTCTTAACACAAGATTTTGCATGCGTACATGGGTTACTTGCACATGGATCTAAAATTAAGATAGATAATATTTTGATTTTAAAACGCAAAAATACTGCAAAAGACATGATGGTTTATACCTGTCACGTTTTAGGAAGAGTTACTATTTTTAGACTTTTGTAATTTTGTATTCTTTTGTATTTTAACCCTAATCCTAACCCTAATCCAAACCCTAACCTTAATCCTAATCCTAACCCAAACCCTAACCCTAACCCTAATCCTAACCCTAATCCTAATCCTAACCCTAACCCTAACCTAACCCTAACCCTAACCCTAAAAGTCTAAAAATAGTAACTGTTCCTAAATCGTGACTCATAAGTGATGGTTTGGCTACTGTAACAACGAATAAACGTACCAATGTTCTGAGTAGAGATAAAATTATATATATTATCTCAACCGTAAATAACTGTCAGTACTGCCGGTGGTTCGAATTGATTTTTGAAACAGAGACATTATATTTTTTATTCAACTTCGCCTCAATGGCAGGGAGTCCACAACAGCGTCAGCCAATTACTGTGGCCCCATTGTTAGTTCCTAAGGGTTAGTATTAGAGGGAGGAAACCGGAGTACCCGGGGAAAACCCTCGAAGCACAGGAGAGAATCTCAACTTACATGAGTTATTTGAGCACACTGCCGCTCTCATGCGAGTACCAACAGTGACCTCGACCTGTTGTGAAACAGGCTCAACTCAGTGGTAAGAGGCAGCTTAGTTGAATGTGCAGAAGCAACCGCAAACTGGTGGCTTATTACCTTCATACGAAACGTTGAGTATAGCATAACCTCACTGAAAACTCATACAAACCTGGACTAGCGGGCATTTCTTGTGTGTGGCGTGACATTTGTGGTATCTGAAAGGAACGAAACTGAAAGTGAATAAATTTTAGGAGTGTTCATTTCGCAGTGATTAGTTTATGTGCATTTCATCTCTGCGATTCGGAATCGATTCCTGCAACAAACAGCTTTCTAATGACGAATTTCGCCTCACTCACATGTGAGAAGAGAGCTTCCACAATCTTGGACACAATTGTTTGAGACTACCTTTCCCTCTATGCAAAATTCACACACCCCAACTCAATGTTGAGCTTGTGTCATGGTAAATGTCAAAAGTTGTTTCGGGGTTGTTCACAACATTGATCACATATGAACCTTTACTGTGTCTGTAGTTTTATATGTGAAATAATATGTGAAACTGAAAACTGAAATTTCATATGTGAAAATGATGAATTTCACATGAGATAAACATTTTCATATGTGAAATGTTCAAATTCCACGCAAAATTTCACATTTGAAATGACATGTGGAATTTTCATAAGAGAATTTTGGGAAACTGTTAGGGGTACTACGAGTTAAAATGATTTATGGATAATTGGGTCAAACTTATTGAGTGGGTAAACACTGGATAAAAGGCTTACAAAATAAATAGCAAAATTAACCTAAATGCTTGCGTAATGAGAAAAAAAACATTGCATTGAAATTGCACACCTTTTCTCGTCCAAAAAGTGGATTCGTCAAGTACACAATGCGAGGTCGGTCGATTAGATCTAGAGGCGCTGTCAAATTGCTTGCTTCATTCAATTCACAAATATCAAAATCGGGAAAGTAATTGAAACTCTGACATCGATCATTCTCTGCCCAACAATCTGCTAAACAATGCTGGGGGTCCACAGCTTGTGACGTCACCTTGAACACGTGACCACGTAGGTACTTTCCAAGTACAGAGCGAATGCTCTGTTTTATCACCGTTTTGTTTTGTAAGCCATGGAGTTGTGGGATGATGAATGCAATGACAAAGATTGTGTAGAAAAGTGACATCTAGGAAACACGTTTAGAATATAATAAGTTCCTTGTACGGTTTAGATTGTGAAAAACTGAAAATAGATATAATTTATGTATCTTGTGGAAATACGTAATACTGTAATAGGCCATCTTTTAGTTTTAGTTTTAGTTTTAGTTTTTGCTTAGTTTAGTTTAGTTTAGTTCAGTTTAGTTTAGTTTAGTTTTAGTTTTAGTTTAGTTTAGTTTAGTTTAGTTTAGTTTAGTTTAGTTTAGTTTAGTTTAGTTTAGTTTAGTTTAGTTTAGTTTAGTTTAGTTTAGTTTAGTTTAGTTCATTGTGTTTTACCGCTCTCGTGAGGTGGACGGGAACAGGTTTTAATTACAACCAATTGACAAAGGTCTCCAAGTGTTATAGACTTAATTAGTTATGGTTAATACCTAAGGGTTAGTTTTTAGTGAGGGAGGAAAACCGGAGTACCCGGAGAAAAACCTAACTCAAAGCACATGCAGGAGAGAACCAACCAATCTCAACTTCCATGAGTTTATGAAGCTAGCACAGGGACGTTGCATGCCCAACCCCATCTTAGCTTCATGTTATTTTGAAACACGAAAAACGCGAAACTAACTTCGAACCGACTATAAAACACAGCTGTCAAAACAAGATGGCGGTTTATATATACTCAAAAACTTCTCAGAGTTAAGTACTTGCATGCACGAGAGTTGAGTTTTAATCTTCTCAAAATTTGTTACCTCCGATGTCTAACCTCAAATTGCAGGTAAAGGTTTGAAGTAAAAAATGTAATCTTAAGGTCTCTATATCTTGTCTATTAGCGGGTTAAATCACGTGACAATACACCTTCATGCGTATGGATGCAACGCATTCTTACGAAATTTTCCAAATGATTTTTTGGCATGCAAGCCAGTAGGCTAAAAAGAAAATGTGTTGCCACTACTTATATATAAACTCCGCTTTTACAGTGTTGAGCAAACTGAGACTCCAAACGTGTTATGTATATATATATTAAATACTAGTAATACATTTACTGCGAAACCCCAATTTACTGCGGACACCTACAAAGTCTATGTACAAACAACGGACTGTGATTCGGGTATCAATGACATTTTTCATTGAGATTCCCTCGCCACACTTTTCTTTTGTAAATATTCCTTTATTAAATATTGAATGTGAAAAATACACTTTAATTTAAGCATCGTTTAATTGTTTTATTGTATTAATAATACAAACAATAGCAGCTATATACTAAATGAAAACTAACCTTTACACTGTCACTGAATTGAATGGCTTTACATCAATCACGCTTTATGCCAGTGTTAGCTCTTTGTCCACACAAAAAGTATTGAAAATCTGAAATTGAAGTAAAATAATGCATTAATGCATTTTATTTCATTATTTTACGATTATAGGAACCAGTGTTCTGAAATTTGCACCGAATAATTAAGGTTTACACCGAAATTCTCATTAAATAAATATGCTATACCTCAATAGCTGGTGGCAATCGCGTTGTTTTGATTAACTGTGTGGATTTCGTGTCCATGGCGGCAGCAACATCAAAACATATAGCCAGTGACATGCAATTTGAGGCCCCACGTTCACACGGGATGGCGGACGAATTCGGAGCCGTACCTGAAAATTTGCACCAAATTTTGTAAATCAAGTCTCATTCAATTTTCATCCAAATTAAACCACAATTTAATTGATTTGTTCTTGACCTATGGCCAATGGCTCCACAAATTTTCGTATTAAAATGATATTTTTTACTTGTCATGCTCACAAACAAACAAACAAACAAACAAACATAAACATGCACACAAACAAATCCTGCAGGTGAAAACTGAGGACTTGACTCTTGTGGTATTTTTACTCCAAAAGCCTCGTGATTTTCGACGAAAAATCCGTAAAAGTCCGAAAAGTCCATTGCCCAAAGTCTGTAAAAGTCCCAAAAATCCATGTAAATATACTTGCCAATTCTAAAAATTCATTAAAAAATACACTTAAAATCTGAAATATACGACTGAATTGACATTTTGTCTCATAAGTATGTGATCTACTTCTTGCAATTTTTATCCTGAAGTAAAGTATGGATTATGACAACTGCTCTGATACGAGTATTTCTTGTATTTTTTATGGACGTATTGTTTTACTGCACATATATACGTAGAATACTGCCGAAAAATAATGAAGAAAATATTATTCTATTTCGTACAAAAAGTCCGAAAAAGTCCCGCGACGATAAAATTCCCGGACTTTCGAAAGTCCAAAAGTCTCGTACACATTTTAGGAGCGATTTTCCCCTGGAATAAAAGACTACACCAACTTTAGTCGATAGTCGCTTTGAAGCCACAGCACCCAAGTAATTGTGGAACTCACTCATGTACATTAGGGCCATTTATACGGGAGAAAATAAGACGCGACTTACATAAGACGCGTCGTATATAAGACGCGAACACACTCGTATAAATGGTCAAATTCTAGTAAGTTGCGACTTAAATAAGAACAGGGTTCAGGCTGTTCCACAATCGAATCGTGGATTTCACGAAGTGCCGTTTTGCGAAATACTGAGAGTTATAAGATAATCTATACCTCTCTAGAATCCTTGACCAACGATGAGTATTTTGGTGTGTAGTTAACAGTAGTTTGTTGCTTTACCGTGTCTAGACTCGAGTTATTCAGGAAAGTTGGCGTACGTATTGATGTAAAAAATTGTCAGCCATCTTGAATTTGATTTTAATTAGTTTGAATTTATCCAATGAAAATGGTGGAATTTGCCACCCAAAAAACCGGAAGCCACACAATTTCGAGTTGTGACGTCACTTGCACAAACTTTACATACGTACTAGACAGGCTTATAGCTCAAGTAGTTCTGCGACTTCTGCCAGAAGGCCTATAGTTGCATTTTTCGCAACTGCTAGTCCTGCCTTGGTTTATAGGTCTAAAAATTGTATATAAATTAAAATTATCGTTCGAAATTTCCATCTACAAGAACCTTCAACATTCCTTATTAGTCCAGTGTCACTACAGAGAGGAAACCTACGCTAAACGAACTGTATTTGTACTTGATGCATGACTTTATCAGTTCTAAACTGTTCTTCCTAGTCCTAGAGGTCCAGTAAGCGACACCCCTTATTCTTCCAGTGTTACTACAGGAGGAACCCGGAATATATACCCCGTCATACCCCGGGAAAATCTGTGGTGTACATGTTTGGTAGCAACTGTGATACATATATAATCAGGGAACAACTGCATCGAGCTATAATTATAGATCACTCGTGATGAAACCATTTATTGAAGTGTTGATGTACTGGAAAATACTTCTCAAAGCTTGGGAATAGCGAAACAAAGAATTCCCCGTAACCCCTGCCGACATACTTATAACGGGGAATTTACCCTAAGGGTGCTAAAAATGAGGCTTTTCACATACATCTAGCAACATCTTAATTACAATGTGATAAATATTAAGTCGATTTTCACATCAACAATCCTTCAACGAGCCAAGCTTAACGACAAATCTTGGTCGAAAAAAACATAGGTCAAACTTCCGGATGCGGCCACAATTGACCTTGCTCTAGAACGCCTCAACGCCTGCACAATTCACATGCAAAGACCACAAACAAAGATATATACTTGATAACAGTGTGCAATATCCTGTTTTCTGCAACGGACCAACAGCGATAGCTGAATGCTTATAAAGAGCATTACCTGCAGAGAATGAAAGTCAACGTACGTTCATGCTGATAATTAAGGTACGATTTTAATAAACGTACAAAACGATTATTCGAGTACCTAACGTCTGCGCGTGTAAGAACAGCTCGCGATGACAAGAGAATGTTCGATGGATTAGAAAAGTTAAAGTTGATAAGTTTCTAGATCTCGGGTAAGTCGAAAGATTGAGAATACACAAGTTTATAAAACGTAAGGATTTCCCATAAAAATTATGAGTTTTGGGCCTGATTGTAAAGTTAATTGCTTAGGTATAATAGTTAGGAGTAATCCATTAGTTATGAAAGCAACATAAAAGTCGCGGGTTGATCAGTTGATGACCTTCGAACTTGTATTCTTGATTGTTGTTTTATTATTTCGTCAAAAGATCGCACAAGATCAAACCTTTCCAATTTGCTTTTGTGCTTTCATGTTGATAAAATATATTGCGCATTACATTTAGAAACAGTCAGTGTAGTCGGAAAAATCTAGGCAGCTGTAACATCGGACGATAACACTTAACAGCCAACTCGGTATCTTGATAGTTGTTGCATTATGAAGTCATCAAAAAATGGGAAAACATCAAATCAGTCCAAAATAAAGAATGATTAGTATAGGAAATAGCACGGTTCGAGAAGTATTAATGAAAAATTGCACGCGTGTTTGGCGAAATATTCTTAATACCGCGAGTACGAAGCACGAGCGGTATTACGAATATTTCGCCAAACACAAGTGCTATTTCCTATTAATATTATTATTAACAATTTGACGAGAACTTGGAATGGTGACAAATATTTGCTCAATACGTTGCTCAATTGTTACTATGGGTATTTGGGAGAAAATACCACATGTGGTATTTTCTCCCAAATACCCATAGTAAAAATAATTAAGAGAAAATTTTGATGTTCTTAGCCAATCAGAAACGAGGAAAATTGTTAATAATGATATTAAAACTTAAATATCACACCTTGAGGCTAAAACACCTAATATATTACAGTATTATACCCTTTACTGGTGGTTTTACACATGTATAGGTGCGATGATCAACTATATATAGTCATAGATCCAGCTAGCCTAATTCACATCTTCTAAACTTTCACATATACATAATAATTTCCTAAATAAATACACTGCACTAACTGCATATTATATGTGCTCCATATTATAAAACGTAAGTATATCTTTTGAATGGATTTAATTAGTTTTTCATGTGTATGACACGTAATGAAAATATATGCAGCCCTAAGGCTAAGTTCTATAAACATGCATATACATAATATGTAGGCAGCCCACCAATGGTGATTTTTGTTCACATTTTTGGCTGCCACATTTTACCTGTTCTATACTCAGTTTACTCACGAAATAGTAATTCTAGCAATGTTCTAACTCTGAGCCTAAGGTCAAACACTTTCGCGTAACATCCATGCATATATATATATAGCATATCCATGACCATGAACAGCATGGATCAAACCAAGTGTAGAAAAGTTGCAGTATAATTATAAACTATAATTAAGACAGTCGACAATAAAACGAAGTATATTATTAACGAACCTGAAACTCCTAAATGATGCGCCAAATAAAATTTAGGGACGATCTAGCAAGTAATAGGTCCAAATACACATTTGTTCATTTTGTTGATTTTTCCGATCGTTAATTGTAAACTAAACCGAATTCTATTTATACTGGATAGCTCTATCATTTCAACACCATTCAACTCTCGCTAGTCCAAAGGCCAGCCCTTATCGGTCCAGTGCCACTACTACAGGAGGAGATCTCAATTAACCTAACCTTGTTTACAATGCGTAGGTCTATCAGTTCTAAACTGTTCTCCCTAGTAGGGCCTAGAGTTTCAGTGAGAGTTATCCATATGAGTTATCTTTTGTTGGTCAAGTACAGAAGAATATATGAACAACAACGACATATCCGGTCCCAGAGGTTAAAGGGTATATGCCAGTAACCACCCACCACCTTAATATCTCTATTGCGCGAAAATCTAACCTCTCGTGGCTATGATACAAAGAACATTTTGACATAATTGGCACTTGCTGTTTATGTTGCAGATTGCGTTTCTTTTCAAGTGTATTGTGTTATGTAATTAATTGTTTAAACAAAGGATATGTATCAAAAGGCACAGTTTTCCTAATGCACACTGACATGTCACGAAGTGTTCTAGACCTTTCGACAAGTGTATTTAGTTTACCTTAACAGTTGCCGAATGAGGCAATCAACGCTGACTACGTCTGTGCTATATATCTCGCCGATGTAGCAAGCTGTAACAAATCACAGGCTCAATTAAGGTAGGTTATTTAGTGATATATTCTTAATGCTTAATTAAATGTAACAAAAGTTGCCGTACTTCACGTATTAGTAGGGATTAAAATTTGGCGACCTGTCCTCTAATGGCTTGTATACACATTTTGTGTCTGCATGTGTAAAACGATAATGGCCATCTAAAACAAAAAGTGCGTCCTTGGAATTAATTGTACGTGCTGACAATCATTGTATGGGGCCCCGTTTACATGTATGAACTGAAACATTGTACCATCTCACAAGTATATGCTGTTCGTTTCTGCAGTGTGCACTTGTCTGCAGAGGGCGCTTCCATTAACACGATCACATCAGTCAGATCGATCAAATTGTTAAATGGAGTAGAAAACTTTGGGGTTTAAGATTTATATTTTGGCCAAATTTCCGAAAAGCTGCGCGCCTCTGGCTGCCACCGTATGACTCATTTCTGATCAGGGAGCACAACTACGATGGAAGGGTTCAGTTTGGGGCTTATCCAAACCCACCGTGTCAACATTCCCTGTGGGAGGAAATCGGAGTACCCGGAAAACCCACGAAGTTTCGGTAGAGCGTTGACTGACTCTTATCACATAAATGTCATGAGTCCGCAACGAGAATCGAACCCACGATCTCAGAGGTGAAAGGCGCTTGCTCTGAAGACAGCGCCATCGACGCCCCGTGAATGGAAGCGCGCTGATTATAATTTCGCTTCAGTCGCTTGTGAGAAAAGTCGCCTTCCAGATCGACACTGCAGGTTTTCCCTGGGTACTCCGGTCTCTTACATACATTTTTCAGCTCACTCCCCGCTGGGGTTCCATTATCCATATCCATCTATTTTTACAACAATTGTGATATTACTTTCCTAATCTGTATATCCTAACCCACCCACTCAACTTTCCCTATGGGAGGAAACCGGAGTGCCCGGAGATAACCCACGACTTTCGGCAAAGCGTTGACTTACTCTTTTCACATGAGTACGACGAGTATAGTCCTCAGCGAGAATCGAACTCAAGACTCAGAGTTGAAAGGCGCTTGCTCTGACGACTGAGCCACCGAAGCCCCATACTCTCCTCATGCAGTAACACTGAACCAAAAATACCAAAATGAAAAGGTAGAGTAAGTAAGTAAATCGAGTTTAGTTTAGTTTGGTTTAACAGACAGCAACAGAAACGTTAGCGGGGAGGGAAATCGTTTGAAATGTCATGAGTTGCGTGGGATGGAAGTGGGTGAAAGATTTGACTCAACAAGATTATGTCTTATCTGATGTTATCTTGACATGGCGAAAAATGACCTTATCACCAATTGTCAGCGCGTATTACTATACGTCAAAAGGAAGTTTAAACTGCAAGTTTGAGGGCAACGGCAAATGGCAAAGTATAGGATTTTCTTTGCAGAAATTTCATGTCTCTTCGCCGCTTCGTATATCCTTTTTTTCTTAGAACAGGGTCCTTTTGCAATAAATTCGAATTATCACTGTTGAATTTTGTGTCCTCTTGTTTCTTCTCAAGGTGAAGGTCCCTTTTGTCCAAAATATAAGCAAAAAAGGGGGAAATATTTAGAGGAAAGTTATGGTATTCTCACAACAAAACCTGGCTCCGTTTAGATGGGATATATCAAAATTGTCTCTAAAAATGCAGGAAATCAAGCCACAGAGACTTAAGAATACAAAAATTTTCTGGGGGAGGACCCCAGACCCCCCTTCCCCTTCAGACACCTGTAATACACCACCTACTTGTTACGTCCCCTTTCGATGATGCCCCCCCCCCACTAACGATTTCTTAAAAGAGGCCCTGCGTTTTTGTGTGAGTACTTTTCTAGCTAGTTGCAGCAAAAATTGCCCGGTGTAACATGGTCTTTCACTTCACAGTTTCAGGAACGGTTACTAAAGTTGAAGACAGTTAAGGAAAGCACTTTGAAGAAGTCTGGAACATGGCTTCAGTCTCCATGGAAAACTTGCTGGAAGGTTTATCACCAGAAGATTTGCATGAATTGTCAGGAGATATTGACCCATCACTGGTAAGTGGATAGTCTCATTACTTAGACCAGATTATATCGGTCACCTTTAGCTCTGTTGAAATTCATCCATTTAGACCCACGGGGTTCCATAAAACGGCAATCAGGAGGGTGCAACTTGTGGGATGCTTGGAACTCCCCCCCCAGAATTGCCAGAAAGCGCTGGTCCAAATCAACACCAGCTGCGGGACCAGGAAAGCGCAGGACACCAGGAAAGCTCGAGACCCTCTGTCCCTCTAGATTGTCTGGACCAAAGCGCGGCGGTCTCGACCTACAAGGCAGCTGAAAGGGAAAGGCTGAGGGGGCAACATGCCCCGGGCCTCAAACCTGATATACCAAAAATTGAATAAGGGGACTTTTAAAGTTGGGGTCTACCTTCAAGTTGCGGGCAGACTCAAGTTGTATCTCTCCTTTTCATCTTAGGGCTTCTGTAGAGAGGTGCAGCTCTCAAACATACCATTGTTTCTGCAGTTTGGAAAAGATGACGTTATTTGGGCCCCAGAGAATATTTCGCCCTGGGCCCCATGAAATCTCTCGGCGGCCCTGGGTAGCTTAATGCGTCTTTTCTTTTAGCAAGGCCAATCTTCACAAGTGTCCAAGACAACCCGCTATTACGACAGACCGAGAGCAGCTAAAAATAGATATGACATCAAATCAATGATTTGCACAATGGAGAAGAAATCTCAAGACTCTATTGAAGGAGACAACTATCTGCCTCGCAACTACAGGGACTGGAAACAGGAAGGAAAGACGAAGGAAAAGCGTGAAAAACCAGTCGAAGAAGAAGTAAAACTTCCGGAGGAACTGGAGGCCATGATGAAAGATATAGGTGATGAGGACATCAGTGAGATTGCAGGTTAGAGAGGAATTGGGAAATAATCGCTTTTCCCGAATGTAAAATTCACAAGGCCTGCAATATCCCATAATGTATGCACACAAATACAAGCACGTCCGGGCAGGATAATCTCCCACCTTTAGGTTTATCGTTGACTTATTATCCAAAGTCCCATTCAAAAGGTGATTCACTGAGTGATCCAAGTACTCAGATCAGTGATTACAGGGACGCCGGAGCGATAGTAGGGCAGGGGGAGGGCAATGTGAACGTAAGGGCAGTCGCAAAATTTTTCGCAAAGATTTTCAAATTTAAACTCATTTATGTACAAATATAGATCTAAAGAAGTACGGAACGGAAACAATAGCTTCCATTATGCACTGATCGTCTAATTTACAGCTGTATTCTCTCTTCTTTGCCAGTATTATTATTGTTTCATTTATATTATAAGGGCACTTTTGCCCCCCTTGCCCCCTTCAGGAAAGGGCAGGAGGGGCCCTGGCCCCCCTCCCCCTCTCGGCGTCCCTGAGTGATTACCTTGGGTTTAAGATTATTTCATAATCGTGCACGGCAGGTTGGAAATGCAGTGTTTATACAATTTGCTACTTTCACGCAGGGCTGTCAAAGTCAATGGTCGCAATATCTTCGCATACAAGATTGCAATGTAAGATTCATCAGCAAGTCCTCTGAGTGTTAACAAAATTTGATATTTACACTTTAGCTGTTCTTGGTTTGCACAGTCTTTTGACGCAACAGCAAAGTTTTAAAGTGGAAAGTGAAAAACTGGGAGAAGCCATAAAGAAATTCGGTCTCAGAAAACCAGGTGGGGGAAATACAGTTAAGGATAACAGAGTACATGCAGGTGCAGCAGAGTACATCAGTTAAACTAGTAGATTACTGGGGCCGGTTGTACGAAGGCCGTTTAGCTTAAACGGTGGATAAGCCAAAATTAAAGAACACTTTCACACATTTTGTGAATGACTGAACTTAAATCTTATGCCCTTAATATGTAGTTGCAAATATAATTGTTCTATTCAAGTTGAAATATTTTAGCTTGGTTGTTTGATGAATGTATAGACTTGATCGATATTTTCGAGTTATCCACCGTTTAAGGCACTTTAAGCTAAACGGGCTTCGTACAACCGGTCCCTGGAGAGTACAGTTCAATACAGTAAGGTGTAAAATTGATTAACAAAGGGAAAAAGGTATTATTAGTGAATATATATGCCATTCACGTCTGCGGCTGACGTTGGATTCTTGCAATCAGTAGCTTTCTGATTATAATTTCGCAGTAAGGTGAAAAATAAATTGAAACAGTACAAAGTAATAACCTAAATTATAGTACAAAGCTTAAAATGTGTGGAAATTTGAACCGTATAAGTTTGGCGCCGTTCAAACGTAACCTAAGGTTATTTGATTTCTCGAAGGTATCGTTGAAGGCAAGAGACCCAAATCAATGCCAGACATGCTACAGACACCTGATACAGTGCAGATATCAGAGATTCTCAAGAGATTAAAGCGTAGTGATCCAACTTTGACTGAGATCGCTATGAATAACTATAAGGATGTAGAAAGTGTGTTGATAGATATTGCGATATTACTCAAGAAGAATACTCATGTCACCAAGCTGTCCGTCGCAAATACACAGATGAAGCCCGCCGTTTGCCTGGTAAGTCGCATATCTCGCTACTAAATAACTTAAGTAGCAAAGCATGGTAACGAGAATAGACGTTCCCAAGATAATCTCGTACCCAGAGCCATAGAACTATTTACTTTCAACAAGACCGAGTGAAGTATAGCCCTGGGTACGAGGTTGTTCCCAAGATAACTTCACCACCTCGTCTCGGACCACTTTTCACGCAGTTTTGGCAAGTACATTTTTCCGAATTTTGTTGATATTTGACTAAATATATTGTTATAGTTAACACGATATTTTTCCTTATAACCTATATTGTTAACCTTTCTATAAACTTTCTGTTGATGCATTATGTCTAATTTTAAATATCTATTTTCTACAAAAATATCTCAATTTTTGTCGATGCCCAAGCAAAACAAAGCCGCTTTGAACACATATTATATTAAATAGTGTTTTTGTATTTTTATATGGCAGCATTTTATAGAAACCATAAAAGTGAACAAGACACTGGAATCTCTAAATATGGAGTCAAACTATTTAACTGGTGAAGTCATTGCGGTATGTTGACTAAACGTTAAAATATCATAAAAAGCCAAACAATTGAAACAGTTTTTGGAAGTTCCACAATACTAGCAAAAATTCCGTCATGAATATCTGTAAATAGGCCCTAAACATCACCAACACGGCAACGCTCAATTTCACTTCGCCCTCCGCACAATGTTGGATTTCACAAAATAATAGCTAGTAAACCAAATGGTAAGCTGTTCAACATTGAAAGAGGTAGGTAGGCATTTGCTGTTTAGAGCTACGACTAGCACTCATGTATAGATACGCACGCCAACACTACTTTTGGCTGGATTGTAACAACATAGGATAACAGAAACGAACTTCATTCATGGTATCAATTTAAAGTATGAGTATACAGTCTGAACTTCTCTCCCTAGATGTCTATTAAAGGCCAGTTTTAGGCCAAAGTAAAACTGGAACCCCTTGGGGCATGGGGCGAAATTATAATCAGAAAGCTACTGATTGCAAGAATCGAACGTCAGTCGCAGACGTGAATGGCATATATATTCACTAATAATACCTTTTCCCTTTTGTTAATTTATCACTAAATATTTCTACATCTTCGTTAAACTATGTTATGCTGTTGTTTCAGTAGAAGTTGATGCGTGTCTTAGTAGACAATAAAACAGTAAAAGAATTGAGGCTCGCGAATCAGGCAAGTGCTTTTGGAGTTGCTATCAAGATGCTATCGAAAAATTTATTTAACAATACATTGCATAACTGATATTATAATAATTACACAAGCATTTTATCACGGCGCAGTTGGGTTTGTAGGGGCGACTATGAATAGGCCCTTTGTAGAGCATGCTAAAAATAACAAATCGACCATGGAGAACAGTGAGAATTTCAAAACAATGGAAAGACAATGGAAATTAGGATAACTGGATCGTGACTGAATGGCACTATTATTATGCAAAGCTTAAAGCCCCGGTCGCTCGCGTTTGACCGTCAACTCCCATCAACTCTCGTGCACTTTCGTCAACTTTCATAAACCAGTTCAAATTTTGATGAGAGTTAATGAGAGTTTTTGCTCGTTTGACCGGTACACGTGGTAATGTCCGGTCAACTCTCGTGCAATTCTTGTTCTCGTTTGACCAGAGCATAGATTCTCACTTGCTACTCGCATCATTATCGCTCATCCTCGTTAATTTGACCAGGACTTAGGTGTCATGCAAAGGCCCATAACTGGCCTATTGTATGATTTATTTCCACCTATGTTCTTTATATGTATAGGCTTGTGCAAGTGGTTTTAAATCAGAGCAAGCAATCGCCAAGTCGCTCGAAGCCAATCACGCTTTAAAGAGGTTTGGTTATTTCTTCGAGACAAGAGGTCCTATGATGTCTGTTGCAAAATCTCTTCTCAGAAACAACGACGAAGGTTTGTAGAAATACTAAAACTTTAGCAACGTTGTCTTAGCCAGAAAGGAAAAAAATTCACTTGGTACATTATTCGTAATAGTATTACAGTGAATATTTGCGTGACGAAAAATAAATTGCATGGTCCTTCGAACCGGACAAATCACTTTGGAAAAAGGTTATAAATGGCCGTTTTTATACTAGAGACGCATTATCCGTCTGGATGAACTTGGGCAAGCGTTATAGTTCGCCTGGTTATGCGTCTTCAGTATAAATACGGGCATAAGACGCATTATGCGTCTAGACGAACTATGCTCGATAGTTCGTCTTGAGTGACGCACAACCGATGATAGTTCGTCTAGACGTCTTGTGACCGTCTTTAGAGACCTTACGATTTTAAGACGGCAACGTGACGACGACGGCTATAAATACAATGAAATTTATAGTATTTTAGAATAGAAATGAATAATTAAAATCCCACGGGAATTTTAGACGTCATCGTCGCTCTGTTTACAACGGTAAACTACAGATTTTTACGTCTTGTGTGCAACGTCTGCATTTCAAGCCGCGAGAAGTGGTACTCAGCAAATTGGCTCAGTACTGAAGTAGAAATCTTCTAAACCAAAAAGCCCTTATCTCAACTTCTTCAAACTGAAGTGAATTCATACGATTGATAATACACGACAAGTTTTATTTAATTGATTTATTTGAACGAGTTTATTTTGGCCGTCGTCGTTCGCGTTGCCGTTTTACATCGTAAGGTCTCTAATACTGAAGACGCACAACAATGATAGCTTATTCGTCTGGTTATTCGTCGGATTATTCGTCCCGTCTTTACACTAGACGAATAATATAGAAGACGCATTATGCGTCCAGACGGATAATGCGTCTCTAGTGTAAAAACGGCCATTCTCATTTATAATTCATGAGAAAATCATCAAGAAATCATGACCGTGAAGGAGCTTGTATATCCGATACGAAATTCTGCTGATTTACATAAACCTCAAGTTAATTTTCCTCACCAAATATCATCCATGTCAGGGCGCGAAATAACGGCCGGTCAACGGACAATGTCCGGCCAAAATGAGTAGTTGTCCGGTCAAACTCTCGCATGACCGGTCATTTTGACCGACTACTTTTTAAAGTTTACATGTATTTCAGTTGCTAAATAAAGCGAACGAGCAAACTATTTTCATGCAATTTTCTCATGGATTAAGTTTTGCCGGCACGCAGTGGCTGCACCTGTCAAAACTTATGTTCTTTGTTAATTTCGTCTGATGTTGCGTTTACTTTGAATAATATTTACTGTACGGACTTTACAATGAAACTCAGAAGTGATTCTTGACTTCTACAGACATTTTTCTAGTTACATTAAGTATTTACATTTAAGGGGACTTTGTCAGACTTTAGTTTAGCTGAATAATTTGACCGGCCAGAAATGCGGGATGTCCGAGCTAAAGTTGGTTTGGCCGGTCACCTTGACCGGCAACCCTCCAGCCGTTATTTCGCGCCCTACATGTCTTCAAAGTTATTTAAGAATACGAACGCTTTCATCAAGACGAATCACAACACAGTCGCTCATGCTGTATATATTAGTTATATACAGCTTTTCAAAACGGACTGCATCAGGTTCCTTCGAGCCGGATTCAAGTCACATATCAATGAGCTGTATTTATAGAAGCATCATACGCCGATAGTTGGTCTGGATGGAAGATACGTCTGTTTCTTGCATTTATACACAGAAGAATTATCAGACAAACTACCATTTTTTTCCAAGTTCGTTCAATTTGTAATCCGTATAAAGCGAGCCAAATTATACAGATAATCGTAGTCTACACACGTAAAAACGCACAACTTGTAACAAACCCGCAGCAGTCGACTTGTGCCAATGCCGTTCCAACAACTTGCAACTTGTTATCGTCCTGCAATTTTACACCAACTTGTTAACAAGTTGTTAGTGGCAACCTTGTAGCAACTTGATAAAATGACAACTTTGTTACAACTTGTTGACAAGCTTGCTACAAGCCTGTTGCGAACTCATCTTGTTGACAAGATGTAAGATCTTGTTGACAAGATGTGAGATTTTTACGTGTGTATTCAACCACAAAAGTCGATATGTAGGCCGATCATAAATTATTAATTTTTACTTATTATATATTGTATCGTTTTTATTTCGTTCATTCAGCCCGACAAAAGAGAAGAAGTTTCCACGAATTGGCAAATATGTAAGAAACTGAAGAACCGACATGACTACAGCTTAAGGAAGAAACCACGATATGTTGAACGTTTTCGTAGAAGACAGAAAAATCTTGCTTCTATCAGTTGTGCAGTGTTTTGTGCAGTGTTTCGCTTCATTCAGGAATGAACAAACCATATTTTTCAAAAAACTTGCATAAAATGAATTCACCTGAAGGGATAAAAATGCACAATGAAAGAATTGACTAAAGCTTATATTGAATATTAAGGCCATGTTATACACCAGGCAAAATTTGCTGCAATTTTGAAAGCAATTTCTGTACAGCGCCATGTGCATGATGTAGAAATGTACGCACAGATAAACGGTGAGCGTGGCCCACGTTTCACTCCACTGATATTATCATTCTCATTCATTTCTTTGTTGCCTTCTGGGCATGTTTACTAGCAAGAAAGAATATCGGCAAAGTAAAACGAGATTCATGCTCACAATTTCTCTGCGAATATATTTAGTTGCAGCAAAAATTGCGTCGTGTAACATAGCCTTGATTGGTATATATTAAACCACATTGAATGTATATTTATAATAAATTATACCGGGTGGCACAAAAAAACGTTCGCCTGTTTGATTTAGTATAACTTAAAAACTAAACATGCCACAACACTTTGCATTCAGCGATGTCTAAGTTAAATTTTGATATACGCCGTTTGCATTTTGATGCAATATTTACCGAGATAACTGCGTTTAAACTTGAGTAAACATTTTTGCAAGTGTCGAAAGCTAAAAACGGCCTATTAAACTAATTTGATAACCGCTATCATTTGATCGTAAGTATTCGTCTCAATGAAGTGAAGTAGACCGTGCGGCCCATCGCCGTATAACCTCTCGAGTGTTATTTATCATTGCACCATTCCAAATAAATCCAAACTTTTTGGTCTTTCGTTAAACGAGGCATATTTACAGGAGCGCCGGAAGGAACCCATGGCAAACTTGAAAAAGGGCAACTTTTCATCTTTACTTGTATAGAAACTGGGTTTGCGTCATTTTGCTTCTGTGTTAATAGCAACTGTTTGAAACTGTTATATATTTGTTCCGAAGTAAATGCGCGGCTGTTCGTTTAGTTTTACAAACTCTTTTGCTATGCTATCAGTATAAACATTATCAATGCACTTCTGGATAGCAGCAAACATTCTACTGTTTAGCCTTAGGGTGTTCTCAGACATGCATTGATACAATTATGCATGATACTAAAACTTCTTTCTTCAGTAGCGGAACTCGTTGGAACAGACATATAAAATATCAACACTTTGGTACTTCGGGAAGACATTGCTTCTGCTCTTTTTTCCATCATATTTCACAAAGTACCGACAGCGTCATGACCTTCTTAATGGGTAATGAACGTTCTTTGTTATACAATTTTAGCATAACTTTTATCTCATGCAGGGTGATAAAATAGATTGGAGTGAAAATATTAGCTTTTGTTAAGGCATCAGCTCAATCTTTAAATATACTGTACGTAAGGCACTCGGCTGCCCCCGTGTGCCCCCGTAAGCATAGGGCAGTGGGAGCAGCTGCCCCCGTGGTTCCGGCGTCCCTGCATATTTATAAAGAAACACGCGACGCTACGTTTCTTTCTTGGCATATTAGAGTTTGATTCCCCATGGACATCGAATATTTAAGAGAAAACGTTTAATCAGAATAGCCTTGTAGGTTAATTTTCATGCATTCCCCAAGATCGTAAAACAAAAATGAAAGAGCATATCCATTCAAGAAAAATTTCTGACTTCAACTTCACTTCATTGAAACGCGAATACTTACGATAAAATGGTAACGGTTATCAAATTAGTTTAATAGGCCGTTTTTTAGCAAATTCTCTACTCTTCCAAAATGTTTACTCGAGTTTAAACACAGCTATCTCGGTCAATATTGCATGAAAATACACACGGCGTATATCAAAATTTACGTTGGACATTACTGAATGCAAAGAAACTAGCTTGTTTGAGTGTCATAGCTCTTTTAATTTTTAAGTTATACTAAACCAAACAGGCGAACGTTTTTTTGCGCCACCCGGTATATATAGTGACGTCATACTGAAATCGCAATATATTGTGTCCGTTGCTATTGGATCTTTTTTAAATGCTGTAAATCAAATAAGTAGACTGAAATGAATATTTTTGGTTGCAAATAAGAGGTGAATACTCACAATACACTAAAGCACATGCACAAGCGCTTTAAATGATAGCCTGCGTAGCGACGCTATTGAGGGAGAGTGCGAGATTCAAGTCGCGAGATGAAAGCGAACGAAAGAGCAGACGAGACAAAATATGAAGTAGAATCATGTGTGAAGTTGAATAATGGTAATGGCATCTTTCATAACTTTAGCATGAATGGCAAGAGCATCATACTAAAATATATAATTATGTGTGAAAAATTCTGATATTACATCACTGCATATTCCCGGGGGTCACGACTGACTTTAAGCGGCATCAGTTGTCATTGCTAATGAACTTTAAGTCAAGATATAAAAGAAACAACATTTTGGGAAGTGCTAAGTTAACCAAGCCAGGAGAGTTTATAGTTCGTCTTTTGGGCATCTTTTGTTAAATTTCGTAATCACAGCTCCTCCTCTCCGCTTTGATATAGGATAGAATATTAATAATTCAGCTTCGTGTTTTGTTTCCCAAGTGTGATTCGTGTTGCAGACACAGTGTTTCCTTGTTTGCCCACTTTCGGGAAACATGGTAAAGAAACAATTTCCGCAACATTGCCAACGTTTTCTAGTCGACTGAATATGCCATAGCCCATAGCCATAGGTCATTACACAGAAGAAAAAATAATTGGTTGTTTCAACTGAAATAACAAAAAAGTTGATCTAGTCAGATGATATTAACACCAGATCATATACATATGCATGAACCTCTAGAAAGAACAATTAAGAACAATTAAGAGTCAGAGATTTCCAGTATTAACAAAGTTAGTTTAGTTTAAAACTATAACGGTCGCGGCAAAACGACCGTTCGTAAAAACTACAAATAGACATACAATTTAATTAAAATTGAAAATTCATTGTTTGACAATTTCAAATCATTAACGGTTCACTGACGACTGACGTGTACTAAATACTCATGACAAAGGCACAGATTGTAAAATCATTTTTTTATAAGTCATGATATTTAAGTCTTCATTCTACGACTATTCGTATATTTTATTAATATGAATGTCATTTATCTAAAAGAACCGACATTTTTTTAATGATTATTTCCCGTCGTTTGTATTTTGTGGTGGCATTTTTCAAAACAATTAAACTGATCAAAATTTTTCTCATATTGAACATGGAGATAACATGACAATTAATTTCATATTCAGAGGGGATTGTATATGTCATGTCACAGTTTCAAATATTGACCTCTTCAAATTCAGGCTTTCAAAAATTCAATTTATATATATATTAAATGATCTTCACCCTTGCACTTCAGTTTCTGTTTAGCATTGTTTAAAAATTAAATGTATAATATAAATAGTTATTATATATATTTTATACCTCAATTTGTGTTTAGCTCCCTCAATCATATACTTAAATGATCTTGTATTTTGCACCATATTTTGTTAGAAGAGTGCTTCCAGTTTGACTCTACCAAACACCGGAAGTAGTAGGGGAAGAGGGGTTCTACGTCAGGTGGAGCGGGTGGAGCGCCTTGCTCCATCCGTGACGTCATCATTTCTTAAGTATTTTAATTTATTCACACTCACGTTAATTTATTCTAGCTTACTACAGTGGTAATGGTTTTTCTTAACATTTTTGAACCGCTGTCGTTTGTTTATCTGCAGTTTTAAAATTTCTGGCTACTTTGCCACCGTTTATCTTGCTTTGTGTTCCAAACACAGTCCGTTTCGACAACGAGTAAATAATATATTCTCGTATCTAATATCACCTTATACGAAACGGCTTAGATAACTAATATAGCGACGCTTAACCTAGTAAAGTATTATTACCTTATGCGAAATAATAACAAGCAGAGATATAGCTTTCTAAAACGAGAAGATCTTAACTGAGGTTTAATCGGCATAGCTGAGGTCTTATAGAGCAATACAAATATATGTTTGCCAAGCGATTGTATAAACATAGTTCTTACAGGGATTTAAACCTTACAAAGTTTCAAGCGTTTTAGATGTAGCAGAGTGGGAAAAGCAGTAATTTTTAAGCGAGATTTACAAGCATATACAAACATTGTATATAAACATTTAGCGTTTGTTAGGTAATTACGGGCAATTAAGATTTTCTAGCTTAAAAATTTGAATAAATTTAGAATATATTATTATAGGACGGGGAAATATTGTACAATGTACATACAACACACACATAATTAATTTTTAAAACACATTTATTGATAATAATTTCTTTTACAGCGTTAGTAAGGTCTGCTCCTAAGAGCATATCGTTTAGGTGTCTTTTCTCATATTTTTTTGTCTGTCTTCGGGGGATAATCTTGCAATTGCTAAATCTTAAGGTCTCCAATCTGAAATCTACCCAATATTAAATATATTTTTAACAAAGTAAATAAATATTCTTAAACTCCAAATCCTAAGAGTGAATCATTGAATCCTAAAATTGAATAATTGAATATCGAACGATGTTAGCTTCATATCGAGCGAGCCAACCTCCATATAGAGCGAGCTTAGCTTCGAGCCGAGCTCTAAGACGTAAGGATAGGCCCGAGCCGAGCTCTAACATATAAGGATAGGCCCGAGCCAAGCTTAGCGTATATCTCCGAGCCTAGTATATATACCTCCGAGCCGACTTATCTTCCTTATCTTTATCTTCCTTATCTTTATCCTCCTTATCTTTATCTTGCTTATCTTTATCATCGAGCGAGCTTTGCTCCAAGTCGAGCGAGCTTTGCTCCAAATCAAAGCGAGCTTAGCTCCAAACCGAGCGATTATAGTCATAGTTATAGACTAGGCGGATATACTTGTTAACTAATCCAATTTCTATGACTTATGACTTATGACTTATGACTTATGACTTATGACTAATGACTAATGACTAATGACTAATGACTAATGACTTATGACTTATGACTTATGACTTATGACTTATGACTTATGACTTATGACTTATGACTTATGACTTATGACTTATGACTTATGACTTATGACTTATGACTTATGACTAATGACTAATGACTAATGACTAATGACTAATGACTTATGACTTATGACTAATGACTAATGACTTATGACTTATGACTTATGACTTATGACTTATGACTAATGACTAATGACTAATGACTAATGACTAATGACTAATGACTAATAATTAATGACTTATGACTAATGACTTATGACTTATGACTTATGACTTATGACAATGACTTATGACTAATGACTAATGACTAATGACTAATGACTAATGACTAATGACTTATGACTAATGACTAATGACTTATGACTTATGACTTATGACTTATGACTAACGACTTATGACTTAAACAAATGACTTATGACTTATGACTTATGACTTTATGTCATATATGACATCTTTTTAAAGATAGAAAAGACACCTAGACGATATGCTCTTAGGAGCAGACCTTACTAACGCTGTAAAAGAAATTATTATCAATAAATGTGTTTTAAAAATTAATTATGTGTGTGTTGTATGTACATTGTACAATATTTCCCCGTCCTATAATAATATATTCTAAATTTATTCAAATTTTTAAGCTAGAAAATCTTAATTGCCCGTAATTACCTAACAAACGCTAAATGTTTATATACAATGTTTGTATATGTTTGTAAATCTCGCTTAAAAATTACTGCTTTTCCCACTCTGCTACATCTAAAACGCTTGAAACTTTGTAAGGTTTAAATCCCTGTAAGAACTATGTTTATACAATCGCTTGGCAAACATATATTTGTATTGCTCTATAAGACCTCAGCTATGCCGATTAAACCTTAAGATCTTCTCGTTTTAGAAAGCTATATCTCTGCTTGTTATTATTTCGCATAAGGTAATAATACTTTACTAGGTTAAGCGTCGCTATATTAGTTATCTAAGCCGTTTCGTATAAGGTGATATTAGATACGAGAATATATTATTTACTCGTTGTCGAAACGGACTGTGTTTGGAACACAAAGCAAGATAAACGGCGGCAAAGTAGCCAGAAATTTTAAAACTGCAGATAAACAAACGACAGCGGTTCAAAAATGTTAAGGAAAACCATTACCATTTACCACTGTAGTAAGCTAAAATAAATTAACGTGAGTGTGAATAAATTAAAATACTTAAGAAATGATGACGTCATGGATGGAGCAAGGCGCTCCCCTACTACTACCGCAACTTTCTCAAGTTGCCTCACTCCCCCTGCAGTAATCATACCTAATTTCAGTGTGCAGTGATAACCAATTTGTGCAGTGATAAAGTGAAAGAGTGCAGTGATAAACAGTAGTAATCCTAATTCTATTATATGCCCTACCATAATTTTATATACTACTCACATAATTTTAAAGAAAATACTAATTCATAGTCTTAATTATAATATATAAGAGTTTTGTATTTTATTCTTCATAATCCTGTAACACATAATAATTTAGCTATATACTTTGCTATTGAAATGTGATTAATAAAACCATTATTATTATACTGTGCATCACCAAAATGAGTTTAAAGTCTCACCTCGGAGTTAACGTTTACATGAAAGTCACCCTGGTATCGTTAAAAAATCTTGTCGTGGATTGCTTTAAATGGGCAGGCATGAATGGTCATAAAATTAGGTAAGACCGTAACACTCCAGCACTGGACCTTGAGTCTGTGACTGGACCAATAAGTGATAACCGTAATTGCATGGACCTTCAGAGAGAACAATTCAGAGCTGACAGATTTTTCCAGTATTAATAAAGTTAGTCGGCCGTTTGTAAAGATAATAAATATAGACATACAATTTGATTAAAATTGAATTAAATCATTGTTTGACCAGTGACGTAGCCAGGATTTTCAGTCAAGGGGGGCCTGAAAAAGTACTAGGGGGGGCCAACATAGAGATTTGTATTAGTCTAAATGTTTCCTAGGGGGGGCCGACAGCTTCGCCAGGGGGGGCCTGGCCCCCGTGCCCCCCCTCTGGCTACGTGTCTGTGTTTGACAGCGTCAAATCAATATCGGTTCACTAACTTGTAGTAAATATACATGCAAACGAAGCTTGTAAAATCTTTGTCCTTTAAGTCGTGCTACTTAAATCTTCATATGCTACGAATATTTTACTAATGAATTTCATTTACTGAAAAGAAAGACTTTGTTGAATTAATATATATTTTCTGTCGTGAAGTGGTACTGGTAGTCTTTAGTGGTTCTATATTTTATATAAAAATAAATGTCAAACTTTTACTTAAACTGAACATGGTGATTTCAGTAGTTCATATTCAAAGGGATTATATATGCCATTTCCGGCACAGTTCCACTAATATTGACCTTTTCAAAATTAAAAATCAATTCAAAAATTCAATTTATATCAAACATTCTAAAATTCATTAATTATTCATAAGCCAAATACAAAGGAAATTCATGACCCGTAGCGGATCTATATATTTGATATAGACTTGCTCAAATTTTCTCCTTCAATTTTTACAGCGTAGATAACATCAATCTTCAAAATTCCAACGCCAGTGAGCGTATACAAAACGAGTCATTTTAGAAGTCATATACAAACCTTGCAGTTCGGCCTTTATCAGATCTAAAACACTCGGCTGCGCCTCGATGTTTTAAATCAGATAAAAACCTCTCGCGCGGTTTGTATATATTACATCCAATTTATATATAATTATCTCAACACTTTATAGAGTGCATTGTCGCCTTCTTTAATGTCGCCTTCTTTAATCTAAAAATTTAATTTCAGTTTTTATAATATCTTGTACTTCACAGACCAATTTGTGTATACTTTCCTCGGCTATATATACTAATATTTAACTCATTTTGTGAGAAGTATACACAAATTGTGTTTAACTCATATAAAAAGTATTTAACTCATATATATAGTTTAGGTTTCCTCCTGTAGTAGCACTGGATCGATAAGGGATGCCCTTACTGGACTTTTCTAGGAAGAACAGTTTAGAACTGATAAAAGTATAGATCTATCCAGTAAAAATAAAGTTAGTTTTATAGTTTAGATTTCCTCCTGTAGTAACACTGGACCGATAAGGGATGCCCTTACTGGACTTTTCTAGGGAGAACAGTTTAGAACTGATAAAATGATAGAGCTATCCAGTAAAAATAAAGTTAGTTTTATCTAGTTTAGGTTTCCTCCTGTAGTAGCACTGGACCGATAAGGGATGCCCTTATTGGACTTTTCTATAGGAAGAACAGTTTATGACTGATAAAATGATAGAGCTATCCTGTAAAAATAAAGTTAGTTTCATATAATTTAGGTTTCCTCCTGTAGTAGCACTGGACCGATAAGGGATGTCCTTAATACTGCATAGACCTCTTTCATAATTCAGATGAGTTTAAATATTCTTTTATGTGCATCTTAATAAGCCTTATCAGCCTCGTTTCTGTGACTGAAATTAAATAGAATTTATTAACCTGAACGAGGTCAATGAGGCTTATTAAGATGCACATAAAAGGATATTTAAACTCATCTGAATTATGAAAGTGGTCTATGGACCTTTCTAGGAAGAACAGTTTGCAACTGATAGAGCAATATCCAGTATAATGACTATAGTTTAGTTTAATCAGACGTATACAAGCAAATAGGACCTGCTATTATCTTATCATAAGAACTATACATGTCGTACGTATATATACGTACACATTTAATAACAATAAAACTCACAACCTGTCAAATAAATTAAAGCAATCATGGCGGATATCATGTCAATAATAATAACAGATCGATAAAAAAGATAGGTTTTCAGAAAAATACAAAAACATGCATGATCGCCATATTTCGGGATTAGTGAAGCATGCACCTGCCGGCGACAATTCAAGATAAGGTCTTATGCTGGCAAGTGTGAAAAAGAAATCTTAATTGCTTTACGTTAGTGATTATTTATGATAATAACCGCGCACTTAGAAGAACGATTATTTCACACAACATGATACCGGCCAAAAATGTCGCCAACAACAGTAAAATGCAGTATAATGCATACGGGGCTCCCCAACTGTGTCGGTGCAAAGTAAGGTTGAATCGACGGAGCGCGACTGACGATGTACATTGCTTCATGTATGAAATTAAAGGGATATTTGGAATGATTTGACGGAATTACCAAGCAAGGTAAGAATAGATAATTGCTTGTCATGTTCCCAAGCGAAATTTTAGCGAACACAGTGCGTTGTAATAGAAAAAACGTCACATTAAATAACAGGTGTAGAAAGAAATATTCCTGTCGTGTACCGACGACGTTAGTTTATTCTTGAAGTCAGTATATTTGAAGTCTATATAGAAGGTAAAAGTCTTCTACATTTAATCCATGGCTGGACAAGTATGCCCATATATATAGATCACTGGCTGCTCATGATGTATATAAGTTTCCAAGAGTATCTAAGAGTATCTAAGACTTTCAAGGCCGGAAAATTATTATTTGATTTAACTCAGAGCTGGCCTCCCTTCATGAGTTAAATTGCATAGTCCAACAGTTAGACAGAGATACTTATTTAATTTAGCTCGCAATTGTATTGTACAATTTTTGTACTGTACATTGTATAAGTACAGTTTACTCATAACACTTTAGCCGATGTTTTTCTTTTTATTGAAGACTAAACAAGCATTGCAGTTCGCACAAACACAGTTAAATTGGTAATTTTTGGACTGCATATATGCATAAGTTTGCATATATAGCTTGCGCCATCGATTCCTGCCTTTTTGCCGGGTCTCTGTCAATTAAACACGCGGAATAGTTGACGCTGGACCGAATAAAGAGACTGTTATACGAGGGAATTAGTTATATCCTCAATATACGCAACGCAATTTCGAACTGACAAGGTTACATGTAATTATTACATAACAGTTTTGTTTAAAGTCCACACGAGGCAATTTTTCCTACAAACTGCAGGCTATAGGTAATTCCTGACACAAATCAGTTCTGTATAAAAATAATGTACATGGCATTGCCATTGGCCTGCGTTTTAAGTTGCGGCCGATATTTTTCAATCTCATTTGTGTCTTAATTCACTATGTCTATGCATGCCTCTTTGTTACTCATGGCCGAAAGCGTCTTAGACTTAGTCATAATCCCACAATATTATAAATTGTTCGCACTAGCAATATGGTCGGCGATTATTCTCCTAGTCCTAGCTGACGCATGCGAATGAGTATAGACTCACGAACAAAAGTATGTGACCATCATGCATGGGATCGATTTTGCCGACAAAGACATACGTTGATATGCATGTCATTCGCTCGATCACATCGATCAGGACTGAAGAGAACAATCGCAGACAAAATTGCTAATATGAACCAGGCTTAAAGCATGCGGTTTCGTTACGGTCGCGGTATACCTGTCCAAAACCAGTGTCCAATCATTGGTATAGACTGATATGCATAGACCACACAAAACACAACAAAATGCTGACTATTTTACATCGCCGAACACGACTTGTTCACGACAGTTACTGAGTTACGACCAAATCACGTCCAAATGGAAACAAGGCTAAGCAACTACTCTTCAGAGACCGATTGTAGGAAGGCCGGATATCGCTTAAGTGTAATTCTGCCCGAAACCTCTTGAGCGCTCCTTCTTGTTGTTTTTAATATTTTTTTGTCTGTTTGTTTTGTTTGTTTGTTTGTTTTGTGTGTCAGTTGTATAATTGTTTTGTTGTGTACGCTTTTTGTGTTTTTTTTCTCAGTAATAAAAGCATGTGTATACGGTTTCGTTTTTTCGAGGGTGTACCATAGCTTTTTACTGTTTAAATGGAGTTGGAAAAGTTTCGATCTTATGTCAGTACAAAGAACTCTGTAGCGTTTCCGTCTGCACATAGTCTTTATTATCAATATCAGTGTTGTAAATACTCGTTACTAAAGTAACGCGTTACTAATTACTAATTACTTTTTGAGTAATTTTTCGGTAATTTGTTACTTTCTGTACGAAATTAGTAATTTGTAACGTAATTAATTACTTTTTGAAGGTAACGAGTAACATTTTTCAAAAGTAATTTTGCGTTACTTCTGTGTACTTCTTCTTATTTTCCAACCTTACAAATTCCGCATTTAGACGATTTCGTCCATGTGTAATACAGTTTGTTTCAGTGTTGAAAATCGTTTTATTCCCTTGAATTTCGCTTCAATTGTTTTTACTCGAAGAGGCCTGCGGTGTTACTGATCAGCGATCATAGAACATGGGAAATACTTCATGACATTGTATTATTGTGTAGCAGTGCGAAAGCAACATAAAAAAATAAAAATAAAAATATTATCATATCTTATAAATAAAAAGTAATCTGAAAGTAATTAGTAATTAATTACTTTTTAACAAGTAATTAGTAATTTGTAATTGGTTACTTTTGAAAGAAAGTAATTAGTAATTTGTAATAATTACTTTTTCGGTGAAGTAATTGTAATTTTTACTCACTACTTTTTTTTGGTAATTTTTACAACACTGATTATCATGTAATGGTCCCGCAGTAATTGGCTACGGCTGTTGCGGTTTCCAGTCGCTAATTTAAGGCAAAAGTGTTAATAAATAAATAATTCACTTTTTTAATCTTGTTAAAAATGCCTGAGAAGCTATGAAACCACGGATACAGGGATACGGATCGACCCAGAACTAATATAGGAAGAACATCAATTTATAAATATGTTGAACTCTAATCTGGGATAAACCAATAACCGGCCAATTTTATAAAGCAAGAAAAAATCACTATCCGGTGGATAGCAATATTTTCCTAAATCCAAAGTTTCAGTATAATAATCGTTTTCAACCTTCCTCCGGTCGTAGAATTTTCAGTAGGTTTTCCCAACCTTCCTCAAAATCACTGGAAATTTTCAGACATGCAGACTTTTGCCTGGGTAGGTTTGCCAGTTGGCCATTAATGCAGTACTGCTAGTCTGACTCAGTGCGTGCTGACTGTTAATTGCTACTAATACTAGCCTGACTCGTCTAGTACTTACTGCTTCGCAATGTTTTATTCAGTGTTTCACTTTCAACCTTCCTCAATGCCAGTAATCCTTCCTCACGGGTGCTACCCGCATATACCCGCAGCTTTTTTGCAACCCTGTCGGATCTCTGTGTCTCGTTAGTGTTGTAACCACGTTCTCGATATGTCCAATATATGAATCCAACATCATCCAACGATGTTGGACCGACATTTTTGGATGATGTTGGATGAAAATTTTGCCGTGAAAAGTTTGAAAAGTCAAACGTTTGGCCAACATCAGCCAACATTACCATGCAACTTAATGTTCAAACAGACCCAAAAATGTTGCATCTTTGATAAGGGCTTTCCTTTCATTTCCTTTTCTTTCCTTAAATTCGAGGCCTTATATATTACCCTGGATAGTATATACAGTGCATTGCGTTTTAAGATGCATGGTGTCGCTATTGTCTGTACTGATGATTAATTTAATTGTTATATTATTTGCCTAAAGTAAATATTCATTACAGGACAGTGAATTGGCATAAAAGTTCTTAATATGAACAGGCACCTATTAAATATTAATAATACTGTTGACGTGTATATCATACTCGCATACAAATATCGTAAAATGCAAATTGATGTGTAAAATTGAAATATGATACAAGAATTTAGAATATACCTTCATGTTGAGAAAAGGGCATCGTTATTGCGAAGAAAAAAGATTAAATTTCATAAGTAATAAGGTTTGTATGCTGTGGAACAATATTTGCCTTAACAACAAGATTGAGGAACATTTTTTACACATACTTTATGGGAGATTGTGGTGAAATGTTGTTCAATATTCATATTGAAGATAAATTAGATAATTTTAGTGCACTTTCTTGTAGCACACATAGTCACAGGCCTGCTCTGGGACTTAGTTATATTTCGCCTTAGATCGCAACTAAAAATTGGCGAAGTCTCTCTTAAATCACATAAACTCACCTTAAATCGCAACTAAAAATTGGCGAAGTTTCTCTTAAAACGCATAAACTCGCATTATCTCGCGAGTTAATTGCCTCCCAGAGTAAGCCTAATGGCGTAAAGTGTACGGTAAAATTTTCCATTGTTGGTACGAACTTTTGAAAAGGGCAAATTCGAGATTCGAGTAACTTTAAAAAACATTTTCTATAGTTCTGTGAATTGATAGAAAGGTTTAACGTCAGATATTTCTTGACGTTTTATTTGCTTACTGCAGAAGTCCCAGTTATAATACACGCACTGAACAATATTCTCTAACATGGGCGTCCATGGGCTGTCTGTAAAACAAGCCTGACGGGGAATCAAGGAACGGAACGAGGAAAGGAATCGAGGAATTGTAAAAGCCTAAAACCCGGAATTGTAAAAGCCGGAATCTGTAAATTCCTCGATTCCGTTCCTCGTTCCGTTCCTCGTTCCGTTCCTCGTTCCGTTCCTTGATTCCTCGTTCCTTGTTTTACAGACAGCCCATGGACGCCCATGTTAGAGAATATTGTTCAGTGTGTGTATTAATTGGGACTTCTGCAGTAAGCAAATAAAACGTCAAGAAATATCTGACGTTAAACCTTTCAATATTGTATTGTAGTTTTCTTAAATTAACTTTATTGACTATTGAGGGGGCCACAGTAATTGGTTTTATACTGTTGTGGTGACCCTGCCATTCGTTAATGTAAATGGCGAAGTGAAATAAATAAAAAAACCGAGGGGCAAATCACTCCTAAAACGTATCGTAGTCGATTTTTTTGACATTTTTCTATATTTATGTGATTTGTCTATTTTTGTGATTTTTTGCTGATTTTTTTCGTGATTTTTTTGTGATTTGTTTTTGTGATTTTTCTGAAGGTGTACAAGATTTAAATCAGTGATTTGCCCCTCGACCAAAACACTACACTTTGACTTGTCATTCCCAGCTTGCTAGTGATGACGACAGCAGAATATTGCATGACTGCTGAGCTGAGTAACTCTGGTTCCCGTATCAGTTGTACTCATATAGTCATATGAGTACTCAAGGGCCATACTGCACGAACGTCGAAGTGTTTTTTTGACCTTTTTCAGGTAGTTCAGACACAAATCACGACGGCTTATTGTAGATTGTATATAGATTCAGGGGTAATTATTATGGAAATTGACCTCTTTTTTGTCTTTTTTCTTTTGTAGGCTTGGATGATAATCCAGTGAAACTTAATTTGTAAAGGGGGACCAGTTATCCAATGACTTCAGTAGGAATAATAGTTGTCGAAACCATTTTTCTTCTACTGATATGTACCGGTGCACTAACTGGGAATGTTATGCTATTCGTTCTCATCGCTAAAAACCCTCCTCTTCAAACCAAAGGAAATATATTTATCCTCAATCTAGCCGTGGCTGATTTACTGGTTGCTGTCGTCAACATGCCTATCACCATAGTAACGGTTATAGCGAATGACTGGATCCTGGGGGAGAATGTATGTCTAGCGTCCGGATTTTTTACCCTGCTAACATTTGTCGCTTCATGCATGGCGTTGACTATGATCAGTGTGAATCGTTACCATGCAATATGTCATTGGACTCGGTACCACGAGAAGTACACGCATGGAAAGTGTGCGGTGTATATTGGCATCGTGTGGGGAATTACTATAGGCCTATCCCTGCCTCCGTTTTTTGGCTGGGCCAAATTTGACTTCGATAAAGGGCAGAGTTACTGTTTTGCTGAATGGAATATGAGCAAATCGTATACATTGTTCATGATCGCTGCGTGTCTGTTTGGTCCGATCATCATCATGTCTTATTGTTATGTAAAAATTTATAAGTTTAAAAAGGAAAGTGGGATTCGTGTCCAGGCCGCTGCGGGTGAGTCCACTTCAAACGAACTACATGACGTAACCGCGGCTAGGGAGCTGGTCTCCACAACCGCATCTCGGAGTGATCGTAGGCTCAGTCGAACGATCATGACCTTAATCGTTGTATTCGCATTGTGCTGGTCACCCTTTGCGATAATCATGATTTTGCAAGTGTTTTTCACAGTTGAAGTACCGCGTTGGGCAGACTTTGGCTCACTTATGCTCGGATATATGAATAGTTTTTGTAATGTATTTGTGTATAATGCTACAAACAAGACGATTAGACAAGGGTATAGAAGATTATTAGGCTGCAAGCCGAACAGAGTTGACATTGGCACTCTGCAACAGACGACAAGTACTTGACATAAAAAATGATAGAAATGAAAAAGTAGACCGGTGTAGAATTGTTTAAAAATAGCGAGTGTTTACATGAGGTAGGGTCACTTTAGGTAGGGTAGGGTAGATTAGACAAGGGTATAGAAGATTATTGGGGTGCAACGTGCAAGCCGAACAGAGTTGACATTGGAGTCAACAGACGACAAGTATTTGACATAAAAAATACTGAGAAATGAAAAGTAGACCGGTGTAGAATTGTTTAAAAATAGCGAGTGTTTACATGAGTCACCTACTGACAGGGCTATACCTATGAGTGGTCGCTAAGCATACTCTGTTTGAAAATGACACGGTTTATTCCACACTTGAAATCCCAAAGTCGATTTTCTTTTGGGAGGGATCAAGGCGAAAAAGGAAGAGAGAGGTTAACTACTCTCGTGACTTTGTCGCTCGCATGCGATGTATAAAGAATTAAATAAGTCAAATTATAGAGAAGTCGGCGACTTGTGGCAAGTCTAGCCAGTACTTTATTCATGTGATATATTCCCTATCTGCTTGCTTGAGTCACTCTAGCGCATGTACACGCAACGCGCAAAAAATAGACTACCTTCTTAGCCTAAGGGTTATTCGTTTACTAAGGTAACACTACCAGTAGAGTCACCCTATCTCCATGACTATGTGTTTAAACAGACCATAAAGCCACGGTCAAATGAGGATGAGAGTTGATGAGAGTTGGCAAGCGAGAGTTTGCATGAGAGTTTCATCAACTCTCATTCCCCGGTTAAACGAGAACAAGAGTTGCATCTTGACTGGATATTACCACTGACGCGTGCCTGTCAATCGAGCAAAAACTCTGCTTGACTCATCAAACTATTCAGTCAGTGAACCAGCTCAAAGTTGATGAGAGCTGATGAGATTACATATATGAAAGTCGATGTTTGGCGGTCAAACGCGAGCGCGAGAGATGCAACTCTCATTGACTTTTATCAACTCTCATCCTCGTTTGACCGGGACTTAACCTTTCCGTCCGATATCTTTTCTAATTTCTATTAACAGTGAAGAGCTTGCGTCAAAACAGACGACATGAGGTGTACCGCTGTGTACAATATCGAGCAATTAAAGAAGGAAACAACGCTTCATGTACTATTTCAAAAACGGCAATCTATATATTGTTTCTGGCATCATGATTGTTTCAAGCAAGAACGGCTGTCTCCATCTTTAACAGCTCATTTCTGTGCGCGTGACATATGTATGCATGTGTTGTGGAAAACGGGCTTAAAGGTACGTGTACACGAGGGGCAAATCACTCCAAAAGTCTCGTATACTTCGACGAAAAGTCCGTAAAAGTCCAAAGTCTGTAAAAGTTCCAAAAATCCTTGTACTGATATACTTGACAATTCTTAAAATTCATGCCGGAAAAATGCTCTTGAAATCTAAAATATACGACAATTCCCAAAATTTGAAAGAATATGACGGAATCGACATTCTGTCTCATAAATACGTGATCTGCTTGATTTAATTTTATCCTGTAGTAAAGCCGCATGGATTCTTTATAATAGTACGAGTATTTCTTGTATTTTTCATCCGATCAAATATTGAAGAAAAGGCGGATATAATTGCGTTTTACTACATAGCTTTACCAGAACACTGAAAACAATAAGAAAATGTTATTTTATTTCTTACAAAAATTCCGACTGTCCACAACTGTCCACATGACTGATACGCTAAAACAATCCGAATGCAGTACGCTAGAATCGCTTACTGAGCATGCGCTAAATTCGCCAATGAATAACGTGACGTGACGTGACCAATGACCATGGCAACGACATTGGCAACGACGAACGTGGGTGGACTATTATTTCATCTTTTTAAAAGTTCTGTTTTGTGGGCGTATTCGCATGATACATGTGGAATGAATACCTGTGCAGAAATCCACTTTTCTGGTTGGAGGGGTGGGGGGGGGGAAGCCTCCTGAATTTCCCACAACCCGCACCCATTTACACTCAAGATTGGCTGTTTCAGTATAGCCTTTTAGGACAAAATTTTTCCCCAAACCACCAAAATTTCCAAATTGAATTATTTTATAGGAATGGGGATAAATTCCAATAACATCTAATTTTTATTGGGTGATATCTCTGAATTTTTGTTATAAATTCTCGCTGAACTTGCGATGAAATGTTAACAAAACATAATATAGCTGTCAAAATACCTATTGTCTGTTGATAATCACCTCTGCCATCAATGAGGTTATGTCAGTTTCATCTAGGTTTGTTTGTGTGTGTGTGTGTTATCAACTCATTCCCACTACTTTGTGAAATATATGGTGTAGAATATATTTCTGTCTGTCTTTTTGTTACTATTCAGACATTGCAGGAAACACTGCTTAATTTTGCAATGTAAAAAATAGGTGCACTATGGCGTACAGAGTCTACTGGCATAGTGGCTTTCTTCGCAGATAAATTTTTCGCAGATATAATTACTGTCGTTGCAATGAATCTAGAATATTACATTCATTACATGGAATTATATCTAAAAGTTACGTTAATCTAAAAGTTTCATTACATGATATCATACAGTATATAAACGAGACCACAATTCTTTTCTAACAGAACGTTTAAAACTAACAACGTTAGAGCAGTTTTTGTCTCTTCTCGTACATTGTCTACTGGCATAGTGGCTTTCTTCGCAGATAAATTTTTCGCAGATATAATTAAAGTCTCCGAAAATAACTTCACGAAGATTCCACGCGTGGGACGCGAGGATGACGTCTGATCTATATAGATCGTGTTTCAAACTGTACTAACTATTTTTGCTGAAAAGCATAAAATGCTAATTTATATAATTAGGATAGATATGTTACGTTGATTGGCTAGAATTAATCGTAAGGCGTAGCCAATGAGGGGGCGTAGTAGATCTGCTTTCGAAAACTGTATCTTATATGTTTCTATAAACACATTACCTCATCAAACTTATTTTTATTTTACTGAATTTTCTCGCGGAAAATTTTACAGTCGAGTAAGAAAATACAATTTGTCTTCAGGGGATCTGGTAGATTTAATATTCTTTTGTTATTTGAGGCGGGTTTGACGCGAAGGTCACTCGCCAGGGCTATTTTAAAATACATTCGGCATCGATTCGACACTTGACAACATCGCCTGATCGCCCAGACAAAAATGTCAGCTATCAGGCTGCTTGCAAGTCTTTTAGCATTCGTTTTTGCCTCAGTTTCTGGTAAGTTGTGGCCATTATTCTTTCTTATTTTAGTTAAAATGATTTTGTTAACTGTATTTGTGTATTTTGTGGTATTATAGGGGAGCGTTTGAACGACTTCGTATCGCATTTTGAACCGCTAAACTACGACAGAAATTTATTGGAAAACAGACATCAAAGAGTTCGTCGCTCGTTGAATCGAGATGGTACTCTTCACTTAGACTTTAAGGCACACGGAAGGTATGATTAGAAACTTAAAGTTTAAAAGCTAAGATTATATTTTAAGTAGAATAGTTGGGCGCTATTATAAAGGGGCGAAATGACGAAATCTTTGTTTACATTTCTTATAAACTAGATAAAATTTCTTAAAGATTTGATGTATAATAATTATATACTAATTCCGTCTTGTATATACAATGAACTATAAGCCAGGCAAAGGTTTTTGGATAAAATCAGCTTAATTTCGATTATCATTCGATTAAATGCCCAGGTCTAGCCCACGTACGTGAGTCAACATTTCATATATTTGCATTAACTGATTTTGAAGTTGAAACACCCGGTCGTTGTGCAATTGTGTTTTAAAGGTTGCTTGGTAGCGTAAGTGTCTTCTTTATGTTTTCCCGTTCGGAGTCTAATATAAAACAAAATCTTTTCAATATGTTAGTCTTACAAACAAAAACTGTGAAATTTTAAACAGCATGAAACTAGTTCAATGAACGTTTCTATGAAAAAAATATTTCATGTGACTTTAATATTAACTATTATAAATATTAAGTTTTCTTGTATCTGTTTCTATCACAGAGCTCAGTGTATATCTGGAATAAGATCTTTATTTATTCACTTAGTTATGAAAGTGGTGCCAAACATTACATAAGATTGCAGCTTCTGAGTGGATATTGGTCATCCATTGGATCAATTGAAGTTAACGACCCCTCTGCCCCAGGGGAGTCGTATACTTCAATGGCCATTGAAGTATACGATCCCCCCAAAAAATAGCTTTTTGTCATGATTCATGATTATTATTCATGCTTTTTATATCGAGAATTTCGTTTAGCTTCTTTTTATGTATTTGGTGGTTCCTAAAGGAACCAGTTTTGTTTATCTTTGTCTTCTCACATTGGGTACTCCAGAGCGATTGCCAAATACTTCTCGCAGTTCGTCGTGGAGAGGCATTTCGTTGGTGGAATACTGTTGCAGTATGCTCGCCAAACATTTTAAGGCCTTTTATAATGCCTTTCCAGCAATGAGTCATCGAACAGATATTTACAAGATGCAGTTTGCGATCAAAAGCAGTTTGCGAGACAAAATTGCAAAACTAAACACCTCAAGCGCATATTATTGGTCGGGTTGAAAGTCTTTTGAATGTGTTTCATGATCAAAAAATCAATGAACTGAGACATAGACAATAGAAGGGAAGTCATAAAAATTCCTTTGAAACAGACACAAACATGAAAATCCGTAAATTTAAGGATATAATACAAGGGGGGTTGTATACTTCAATCCGAATATTTGTTACTGAAGTATACGACCCCATTGGCGTGGGGGGGCCCATCCATCATGATGCATCACTCATCTGACAGATAATCTGCCTTAGTGTAATCACAGGACTATAAACGAAACATATACCATCCTATTTCGCTGCAAAAACCTGCTAAGTATGGGTTACAACGAATTAGTTTCCCCCTATATATCAGACAAACTATAATCAAATTGTCGATTTCAACTTTTCACTTAAATGTTCTGAACTTCTTTTCTAACTTTGCGAATGAAGTTCAAAACATTTCAGTGAAAAGTTAGATGAAATCGACAACAATTTTTTATCCAATTTTGTCCAGATCATATCCACATTTAGTTAAAATCGGGTCACTTTCAGTCCCTGGCCAATTTTCTACCTCACTAAGGTTAATGGTAACAACCTTATAGAGACTGAAATGGTAACCAATATCCCTTTTAACCATTAATGCCCCACACTTTTAACTTGACTAGTAAAATTAGGTAGATTTAACCCATTAGCTTGCAATGCTCCCAGATGCACCCTACTTTGGTATTTTACTCTGTCTAACGCCAGATGATTTTACTCGTCAGTGGTAGGGTACTGCCAGTTAATGGGTTAACAAAACTCTCTGCCAGTGTCTCTCCTTAAGGTGGCTCGATACAGTTTTGTATTATTTCGTATAAAATGAAAAATTAAGGATATAGAAAATAAATTTTGGGCAATTATTAACTGTAGGAGGAAAAATGTATCTGAAATACATAAAACCATACTTGAAGGGTTCTAAAAATTTTTAAAAAGTATCATAACTACTGTTGCTATGGCAACCGTGACGTTTCAAAATGGCCGATATTATGACTTTAAAGTAATTTAACTCGCGAAAAATTGCGGTGACCCCCATTTTTTATTTGATAAAACGTTTCCACTTACCAAAAGGAAGTGTTTCGCAAATTTAAAAAAAATTCTGTAATGAGGAAAATTTTTAATTTAATAAAATGTGTTTTTTTGCAATTAAAAATTTTCCTCATTACAGAATTTAAATTTTCGCACAATGAAGTGAAACGTTTTATCAAATAAAAATGAAGTCTACAATTTTTCGCGAGTTAAATACTTTAAAGTCATAATATCGACCATTTGAAACGTCACGGTTGCCATAGCAACGGTAGTTATGATACTTTTAAAAATTTTAGAACCCTTCAAGTATGGTTTTATGTATTTCAGATACATTTTTCCTCCTACAGTTAATAATTGCCCAAAATTTATTTTCTATATCCTTAATTTTTCATTTTATACGAAATAATACAAAACTGTATCGAGCCACCTTAACCCATTAGCTTGCAATGCACCCTACGTTAGTATTTTACTCTGTCTAATGCCAGACGATTTTACTCGTCTGTGCTAGGGTACTGCCAGTTAATGGGATAATAGCCTAATTTAATATTTCTTTAATTTCAGGTCATTTAAGTTAAGATTGAAAAGAGATACTACTGTATTTGCCCCAAACTTGGATGTTGACCCGGAATTTGATCCTAGCAAAGTGTATAAAGGTCATGCTGAAGGTAGAGTAGTAGAACCATATCATTCTATAAATTAAGATAATGTATTATATGTACTTCACAAAGAATCAGCAAAGTCCAGGGTACGAATTATGGACTAGGAAAAAATCAATTCGCAAATATTTTTCATGAAAATTTTAAGGAAATTTCAAGGAACTCTTCGATTTTGTAAAGTGGAAACACTGACAAAATGGCGGCCATTTCGTTGCAAATTTCGTGAATATTTCGAAAGAATTTCAGCCATATTCTTCATTTTCACATTTTAGTAGAAAAATGAATTTAGGAACAAATACGAAGCAAAATTATGTTGAATTTCTTGAGTTTGAACAATAAATTTAGTAAATAAGTGTGCAGAACTATAAGGCAGAAGAGCATATTACAGTAATTCCTTCAACTTGCTTCGCATTTTTCCATCTCCATATAAATTTTGCGAGCCGCTATTAAAATTCGTACTCTGAAGTCTGACCATTTTTGCTTGTATGGCTGGGTTTCTATCAAATCATCAAATGTTTTGTAAATGTGATACCACTCATGGTGTTCAATTCCAATGTACTAACACTTATGGAACAGGGCTTGCAAAAGTTTAGAAAAAGTGATTGCCCTTGGGCAGGTCACACCAAAAATGTGGTTGCCCAAAGCTATTTCTGGCTTGCCCACCTCAATTAAGTGAAAAATGAACCACAACAATGTATAGATGCCAAGTCTCACACATTAAGCGTGTGACACACGCCTCAGCATCATTTCTCACGCTCACACGCTTCAGTTTGATTATCTCACGCATAAGCAGAGAAATAATGGTGAAAATGTTTGAACTAATTTCTTTTGGTATAAGCTATCAATAAACATCAGACTGTAAAACTCCTGTTTCCTTGTGTATTTAAGAATGTTATCACTGACATTGCAATCAACACATTATTACTTCAGGATGTAACCTGAGCGCATTTGTTAATCGCTATTGCATCAAGCTATCAATTATACGGCTTAAAGTTTGACGTACTTAAAAAACTCAGCCCCGCTAAATTATTTATAAAGCAATTACTTGTTAAACATTGTGCCTTAACACAAAATGTACCTCTAAAATCTTGTTTTTGAGAACCAAAAATAACTCCCAAATATGTTCTCAGAACGCTGGAAATGCCGTTTCCGAGACCCAAATTTCAAAAGGGAAGCCCCCCGACGGTTGTTGCGCTGTGTTCATCTCACGCTTGGACAAAACACAACCTTGGCATCTATGACAATGTATGTCGACCTGGAAGCCACAGGGTGGGTTGGGTTTAACCCCTAACTGGCCCTTCCATCGTAGCTGTGCTCTGTGATGGCGAGCAAAAGGTGGCTGCCATATGCGCCCTAGAAAGCCTTCGACTTGGTCACGTTGAGCTGTGTCCTTCGCAATTCAGCTTAGCTCTCAGCTGCAAGTAAGGATAATAAGCACCCCTGCTTACTTACTTACTTACTTACCTACTTACTATGTTTTATCTCGTGAGTTGCGTAGTGAATTGAATTTACCCCTCATGATAAGCACACGCTCACTGAAATGGCGCACAGGGAAATTTATTTTATCGCCCATCAATTAAACCCTTTGATATGGATTTATCATAATTTTTTGTTCAATTTCAATACATTTGACAAATCAATTTTTCACATGGCTTTATTAAATGCATAGACTTGTAAAAATATGTTAAATCGTGGTCTTAGCCTAATTTCTGGTTGCCTGTCGGGACATAAGTCAAGAGATTTTGGTTGCCCGACAGAAATTTTAGCTGCCCCTGGACGTCGGGCAGGCGGTTTTGCGAGCCCTGCTTATGCGAGCTAGCAAATTATGGTAAATGTTTATAATTTTGTATTCGTTTACATGCATTTGCCACAAGGTTGGAGACATGGTTGGTACATATTGTGAGCAATTAGTAATTTGGATAACTGTCTTTCCTTTTAGAGTTCAGACCACCATGTGCTTCACATATCAACTTAATGATTAGGCAAATAATGCCACTTGTTTCATTGGAAACATTGCATGTCATTAAGTCATTTATAAATTTTGACTACTGTAATGTTGTGTGGCCTGTCTATATAATATATTTATATTCATACAACACTGAGCGCACGTTGACATAAAGTCAGTTAGTTGATTTTTAAGCATTCCCTCTGTTTTAGATTACAAGAACTCTTACGTCCATGGATTTGTTCACGATGGTAAATTTGAAGGCAAGGTGAAACTATCTGACAAGCTAGAAGATGAATTTCATATTGAACCAAGCTCGGACCACTTTAAAACCAAAAGGGAATTCCATTCTGTGATCTACAAAGCCTCGCATCTTAAATATCCATATCCATATGGAGATGTGGATCTCAGTGAAAAGACCAGGAAATGGATGGAGGAAGCTCGGCAATTGCCCAAAGAGAATTTTGAAGATTCTGAGCAAATGGTTCGAAACCGCTATCGACGTGCAGATACAGTCACCAATGATAAAAAGATCATCTGTCAAATTCATTTGCGGGTGAGTTGAAAGTTGTTGAATTTACAGATCAGGAATACTGAATTTATGATCTTACAGTATTAAGGGTTAGTTTTTAGTGCTCAAGGGAGGAAGGGAAGAAAACCAGAGAAGCACAACAGAGAACCAACAAAACAATTTGCCCATTTTTCTTGTTAGCCCGTTACAATGAACCATTATAATTATTTTACTTTAACACCACACAATTTTAATCTTCAAGGGAACTTTGTTGAGCATTAATGCATTTATCTTTCTTGACCCTTCTAGGCTGATCATCTCTTTACAAGAGATAGAGCAGGTGGTAGTAAAGAACGTGCACTACTACTGATGACAAAACACGTCCAAGCTGTTCATGAAATATATAGAGAAACTAAATTTACTATTGATGGAAAGCCAAAACTTGGTAGAATATTATTAACAGAATTTATTAGGGATAAGAGACAATAATGTTTATCGCCATCTTTGCTGCATAATCTTAATTGCCATATCCATCACTACAATTATCATCACCATCGTCATCATATTACCATCTATGTGATTATCCTGTTGAGCACTATCATAATCACCACCATTATCATCATCATCACCATTATCATCATCATCACCATTATTACCATCATCATATTACCATCTATGTGATTATCTTGTTGATCACTATCATCATCATCACCACTATCATTATAATTAATACCATCATGATATCATCCTTTTCACCATTTTGACCATTGTTGTCACTGTCATCATCTTCCACTAGTCCACCACCATCACTAGGTACACCATACCACCATCATCACCACAATCATCACCACCACCACAATCACCTTCATCATCACCTTCATGATCACCACAATCATCACCTTCACCAACAACTTGGTGCTCTTTCTCGCATAGGAATTGGGTTTGCAATTCAAAAGATGAGAGCAAACGACACTACTGACAAAAATAAAAAGAATAATCCCTTTAAGCAAGATTACATTGGTGTGGAAAAGTTCTTGGATATTATTTCACTTGAACCTACGAGTTCTGAGGATGATAAACGGTTTTGTTTATCGCATGTGTTTACATACCGAGATTTTGAAGACGGTGTCCTTGGTTTAGCTTGGGTGGCCGAGCCTGGTAAGCTACTTTAATAATGTGTTATGGTTGGTTAATTGGCTATGTTTCGTCCGTATTATTTATAAACTGTGAGCGAGGTTTTAGATTAGTGATGAGATGTTTTATTTATCGATTTTACCCTGAATATTAAATACAATGCCTGTACATGTGAGAGTTGTATATAGCCATGATTCTGATGATTAAGGCCCGTTTCAGACGCCGCTCCACTCATGCGCCGAACTTAATTGTATTAGGTGCGACGCTGGAGCGACACAAGAGCGACAGTGATTCAAACGGCGTATAAAATATAATGTTGACGAGAGAGGAGGGTAATTCGCGCGGGAATTCCAAATACAATTCAAAAATATGTAAAAATAGCAAAGTGGCTAATCTAATCCTAACAAATTACAGTAAATTTTGATTTAGGTTCGGCACATGAGTGGAGCGGCGTATGAATCAATGTCGCTCTAACGTCGCATAATGCGACAGGCTCTGTCGCAACTTATGTCGCTTCAAATTCTGCCGTACCTAATTGATTCATACGTCGCTCTTCTGTCGCACCTAATTCGTCATTTAAGTTCGGCGCATGAGTGGAGCGGCGTCTGAAACAGGCCTAAACATATTTATTAATTTTAGTTTATTGGTACAATAAAGGAAGTTAACGAGGAAGTAAGATTCGCTTCCGGTGTATTATTGGTATGCAAATAGTGGGCAGGGCATATTTTAAGGATTTCTAAGTGGGGGGCCATTTGTGAAATGTGCTGAAGGCGCGAGCCCTGTAGGGGTCCGGGGAGCTTTTCCCCAGGAAAATTTTGAAATCTGGAGCTCTGAAATTGCCAATTCTGAATACTATAAGATTGAATATTCAATGTTTTAATTTACTCTGTAAATGACCCAATGTATAAAGGGCCCAGGGAGTGGGGGGCCAATTTTGTGTGAGTGGGGGGCCATCAAGAGGGCCTGGGGGGCCACAGTATATATGTTAAAATATGCCTTGATAGTGGGTGTGTAAGGGTTGAATATATGATTAGTTACCATCGAGCTATGCACACAGTTGCTTCAAGCTTCCTACCCAGGATTCTCCCGCCCCTTGTCGTCGAATTTCTTTCAAACTTGGATTGCATGCTCAGCTCGCCTCAATATTACTCGGCGTTGTTGGTGTCAATTACCAAGGCAACAAGATCGTGGAGGTTACCCGGATGACTGGTTTGGTAATTAGCTTAGTTTTTTCCTCATAATTCTCCGTTTCTGACAGGTAACGCTGCTATTGGGGATGGAGGAGGTACCATTGGTCAGGGGTGGATCCAGCAGTGTTTTTTTAGGGGGGTGCCGGGTGAGTCAAGCGGCGAAGATGTGAGACCCCTAGGGGGGGCCGGAAAATTTTTGAAAATTAGAACCCCAGAAATACCATTTCCTGAGATTTGAGCATTGAATTATAAGCTTCAGTTTGACTTAAAAAAAGGAAAAACCTTTGAAATTATACCATTGTGTAATTTTCATGTAAGCCTGGCCACAAAATGACTGGACAATGACAGGAGAATTTTGCGGCAGATAAGCAGTAAAATTTCCATTGCGGCAGGATTTTGCAGCAGATAAACAGTAAAAGAGACCAAAATGGCAAAAAATAAACATTTTATTGTTGTGTGACAGTAGTTTAAGTTAAATCAGTCAGAGTAAATTGCAATTGCATGTTATGATGGATTTATGGCTAATTTACTGCAATTATAGTAATACTGATTTTTTGCACCCCCCTTGCACCCCTGTTGACGAAGGCCAACAGGGGTGTGCACCCCTCCCCTAAATCCACCCCTGCCATTGGTTGGGTAGGGTTTACATCAGGGACGTAGCGATGCATCTGGAGTTGGGGGGTGTCAAATAATTTTCCTGAAAATTGAACTTCAATGTTAAAATTTACCTGAAGTATAACGATTATAATAGACCTTTTTGTGATTGATTATCATTGTAATACTGAGTTGTGTAAAATATAGGGGGGTCTGGATTTTTGAGGCTCCAGGACTGCATTTCCGGCGTTTTCTGAAGCGATTTTGCAAACGAATCGCGTCCAAATTGACTGTATTTTGCACAAAATGTTTAGTTATGTGGAGGTTTTTAAAGAGATCTAGTTCTCTCAAGTCATTTAACATTCAATTTTAGTTGTCACTTTACAAAATATAACGACTTTATCCCCCAAATTTTACCTGAAAATGTCAATATTTTATCTCGAATTTTACCTGATTCTTTTTACCTTTTACGGTTGGGGGGGTGTTACACCCCCACACCCCCCCGCTCGCTACGTTCCTGGTTTACATTAATCCCTATGCTGGTGTTGGTGCTTGATTATTCATGCTGATGCATCGCGAACAGCTACCGATTCCATCCCTATCAGCGACAGCGGGCATCTTAGTGTAGTACAGTGTATATGAATATATAGAAATGAAGTGTTATTTGTCTCGCGTGTCTTGATATCGTATTCAATGTTAAGCTATATTTGATCTGCTGTATAACAACGCTCTTGCCTTAGTTTGTGTAAAACAATCTGGGCGTGACTTACAAATGTATATAAAAGTAAGGCCAAATGTCTCTGTTGGAAACTTGAAGAACACGACCTTTAACTGTAAAGCCCCGGTTGATGAGAGTTAGCAAGCGAGAGTTTGCATGAGAGTTTCGTCAACTCTCATGCCCCGGTCAAACGAGAACAAGAGTTGCATGAGAGTTGACTGGATATTACCGCGCGTACCGGTCAAACGAGGGAAAACTCTCATCAACTCTCATCGAAGTTTGAACCAGGTAATTATATTATTTGTATTATTCCATGCAAACCAACAAGGAACTTATTATATATATGGTGGATAATTAGACTTTCTTTTCTCTAATCACTAGCTGGAAAAGCAGCCGGTGGTATCTGTGAGACGGCCAAAACATTTCAAGACGGCCGTAAGAAGACTTTAAACACGGGGGTTGTCACATTTGTCAACTACAAGAAGCAAGTGCCATCTCGAGTTTCTGAAGTCACATTTGCTCACGAGCTGGGGCACAACTTTGGTGCAAAGGTGAGAAATCATGTGAAAATAGAACTGGCATTGAAAAACTTTTCTAGATGTGATTGGAAATTTTAACCAGTGGCAGACACTTCACTAAATATTTTTGGCACAAATTTAGATTGCCAACGTATTCCAACCCTTTTGTTGCAGTAAATTTCACTCCTGAAATCTTTTCGGCTAATATTTTTGCTCAATTGGAATAATATGAGGCTATGAAAAAAATAATGTTACAACTTAATCAAGTTGCTAATTATCCTCTATCTTTCAGAGACATTAAGAACATATTGGGGTGGGGTCGGTCGCCTTCAGCCCCTGCATTCCCAAATCTCATCATCATTTTTCGGAATAATGCGGTGGAATAGCCGTAGTTCAATGGACCATTCCCCTATTAAACTAACTTTTGAACTAGGAAATTGTATCAGTACAGCTGGAAAGAGCATCCTAAGTTTAGTAAAATTGCAAAGTTTGGTTGCGAAATGTTGGAAAATGTGGAAAATATAGCGCTGTAAAGTTGGTACATTTTGTATATTTTTGTATTACGCACGTTTTGTATTAAAAAAGTGGTAACCGTTTTCCGCGCGTAATACAAAAATATACAAACTTCACAGCGCTATATTTTTCACATTTTACGACATTTCGCAACCAAACCTTGCAATTTTACTAAACTTAGGATGCTCTTTCCAGCTGTACTGATACAATTTCTTGGTTCAAAAGTTAGTCTAATAGGGGAATGGTCCATTAGTGGGTTTCAGTAAGCCTTAAACGACAACAGATGGTGGTAAAGTTCTGAAGAGGAGCGAGGACATTAAACTAACTCCCCTGACCTACTCTTTTGCCACAACTGCAAGGCTAAAATATATAATGAAAAGAATTAACATTATTTTCATATTCTGATAAATACAGGTTGACCACGATCTGCAGCACAATAGTGCTTAGTGATAACCCATTTATAATCTGAAATTTGTTCTTATTGTATAGCACGATTCTGGCGACTGTGGTGACACAAGTGGAGGAAACTACATTATGTTCCCTAAAGCGACCTCAGGCACTGATACCAACAACAGGAAGTTTTCCACGTGCAGCCAGAACTACATCTCACCTGTGCTTGATACCAAGGCTTATACATGCTTTCATCGTAAGTACTATCAACGTATCAATAGAAATGGTGACGATGGTGATGGTAATGGCAATGATGATGGTGGTGATGATGATGGTGGTGATGATGATGATGGTGGTGATGATGATGATGGTGATGATGGTGATGATGGTGATGGCAGTGATGATGATGGTGGTGATGGCAGTGATGATAGTGGTGATGGTGATGGTGATGGCAGTGATTGATGACGGTGATGATGGTGATGGCAGTGATGATGATGGTGGTGGCAGTGATGATGGTGATGACAGTGATGATGATGGTGATGGCAGTGATGATGATGGTGACAATGGTGATGGTGATGATGCTGGTGGTGGTGATGCTAATGGTAGTGGTCATGGTGATGATGATGATGGTGGTGATGATGGTGATGGTGGTGATGGCAGTGATGATGATGGTGTGATGGTGATGGCAGTGATGATGATGGTGTGATGGTGATGACAGTGATGATGATGGTGATGGCAGTGATGATGATGGTGATGACAGTGATGATGATGGTGATGGCAGTGATGATGATGGTGACAATGGTGGTGGTGGTGGTGATGATGATGATGATGCTGGTGGTGGTGATGCTAATGGTAGTGGTCATGGTGATGATGATAGTTGTGATCATACTGATATCAGTAATATGGTAATGGTGGTGATGATAATGGTGGTAAAAATGACAATGCTGATGGTGGTGGTGATGATGGAGATGGTAATGGTGATAGTTGTTATGGCGATGATGACGACAACGACGAAGATGACAACTTTGTGAAATAAAAAGGATATGACTTGACATGTGGAAAAATAGCATTAGACATACAGTACTAGTAACTAGTAGTAGATGTGAAATAGAGTAAGTGATGGTGATGTTTGTGGTTGACAATGGTAGTGATGGTGATTGTGATGGTGATTGTGGTTCTCGATGGTAATAATGGTAATGATGATGGTGACGGATGTGAATAATCTTAATATATTCTAATTGTAACACTCTACTTTAGCTACGGGTGCAGCTATTTGTGGTAACCAGGTGGTTGAAGATGGTGAGGAATGTGATTGTGGGTTTAAGGAAGATTGCAAAGATGATAAATGCTGTAATGATGCTGATAGCGCAACCAACCGCTGCAAACTCATGCCGAGAGTAGAATGCAGGTAAGTGTATATATATATAGACTGCGATGTTTGTACAATTATGATAAAAACACATATGAATGTAAATATCAATATTGCGTTTTATTTATTCTTTAGTCCAAGTCAAGGTCTATGCTGTAACAAGACCACTTGTAAATATTTCGACAACTCAACTTTATGTGAGGAAGGAGATTGTGTTGAGAATACTTACTGCAAGTATCCTTTTGAACACGAGAACGTGTGGGCCATGCGTAAGGGCGTTACCTTTTGCCGCTTAAATTGGCCTTACATTGGCGAACAGTGGCCTAAGTCTGATCTACTGTTCGCCGAATTGAAAAATCTAAAACGAAGCAGTCGAAGCTCTACCAACTTATCGGTTCAAAACTGCAGGCCAAGAAAATATATATTTTTTCCGAAATGTGTTTTGAAAAATGAGACCAAAGCACTATAATAAACGAACTCGAGTGTATGGTATAGCTTCTCAAATGAACCAGTGTTTAAATCAACGCGAAATGGACTTAATTTATGGGACTTTAAAGCATCTATAGGCGGATTTTCAGATTTTGCTCTGGGGGGGTGCCAAAAATTTAGGGGGGGGAGGTGAGCGACAGGGTGCGTAGCGCCGCCGAGCAAGCTGCAGCAGGGGTCTGGGGGCACAGTTGGTAATGGGGGTAAGGGGGCGAAGCCCCCAGAAAATTTTGAGATTTTTGGTCTTATTTAGTTCAAAATCCTTGTTTTTAGTCTTACTTAGTTCAAAATCTTTATTTCAATCACACTACTGTCATTTATCCCAATGAGCATTTAAATTTTTTTGGGGGGGTGCAAATTTCTCTAGGTGGGGTGTGAAAACTTTTTGGGGGGGTGCAAAATATTTTTGGGGGGGTGCGCACCCCCCCAGAAAATCCGCCTATGCAGTTTAAAGCCTGGTTTTAATGTAGTCGTAGCGGTCCTGAACACATCAAGGTGGTCGATGTAATAGAATGCCGATATTCCTCTGCAATCATTAAAGACTGATTTCGGCATAGAGCACGCAGATTACAAGGTATTCGGCTTGTGCAAGTGACGTCACAACTCGAAATTGTATGGCTTCCGGTTTTTTGGAGGGAAAATTCCACCATTTTCATTGGATAAATTCAAACCAGTGAACTCTATATATACTGGAACGATAACTGTAGGTAAACATGCCCGTACTTGCCCGAAGCCAAGATGGCGGCCAATAGAAGCTCGTTACTATGGTGATTGTAGGTATAAATGTGCGTGTTTTTTGCGTGGGCCTGTCACGAAGAGTCGGAGCACTGGAGCGAGTTAAAATTTGTTAAATTTTTTTTCCTGTTTTTGCACGAAAATACTCATTTTTAGTGATATATAACCTATATATAAGACAAAAATTAAATGAAAAGCTAACATTGATGAAACTTTAGTCCATAAGTTACTCTTTGTTCTTTTCAAATTCCTCACAGAAAGTCCTGAAAAAACAAAAGTTTGCCGATGTTTTTTGGCGCGAACTTGTTTTTCACTCATCAAATAAGTTGAGATAACTTTGTTATTTATAACAAAATGTTTCGGCCAATTCTCAAATTTACTTATTCTGAAAGACGACTTTCTCTAGTTTCCCAGAGGCATAAAAAAGCTCGACTTAACAAACAGTACGCTGAAAAATTATATAACTTTCCGATAAAATGATGCAAATTTTTCGTACGGAAAGTCGGAATTTAGTGAATTTCCGCGCAGGGGCCTGGATCATACCTACAAGACGAAGCTTCAAAATTCGAGCCGCAGTTATCGTTCCAGTTTATATAGAGTTCACTGATTCAAACTAACTAAAATCAAATTCAAGATGGCTGACAATTTTTGACATCAATACGTACGCCAACTTTCCTGAATAACTCGAGTTCTAGACATGCTAAAGCAACAAACTATACACCAAAATACTCACCGTTGTTCAAGGATTCTAGAGAGGTATAGATTATCTTAGCACTCTCAGTATTTCGCAAGATATAAACGAAAACGGCACTTCGTGTTTGCCCCCCATAATTGCCGGTTATATAGCATGACGTAATATTCTCGCGTGACTGCACAAGCCGAATATCCAGACTATTTCACATCGTCGTACACAACTTTATCACGACAGATCGACAGTTACAACTGATTGAACTGAATGGAAAGCAGGCTTATTACCACAACCACAGAGTAGATATATACAGAGGTCTCACTTCAGGCAAAATGCGTAACCGGCCGCTATTCTGTCTGATGATGACTTTAAAATAGAGTGGAAAATTTACAGTCTCTCAAACTCGTCTTGTTTTATTCATATTTTGAATTTCAAAATGACATTATTCTCCGGAATTTGTTTTTTTCTCTTTATTTTCTTACTGTCGTTCCAATTGAAGTGTTCCTCGAATATTGATTCGATACATTACCTCGCGCTGACCAATTCATTTGTTCAAGTTCCTCGAGATATTCATACACTTCCTGTGAAAGTTGACCAATCACAATCCGTATGTGATTTGAGTACGAATAAACTGACCAATGAGGAACCTGCATTGCGAAGTAAACAATATTCAAAAATCAAGAATTCGGTTGTTTTCATCATTCATGTAACTGAAATTCTTCAAATGTGTTTACATTTGTGCTCAGAAAAAACGTTTACTAGTAATTGAAATACATGTATGACTTCTCAAGAAAAATGTCAAAGTGTTGAAGATTTTCTATGGTTTAGAAAACTGTTTAGAACCAGAATTGAACAAATATGCAAAGCCGCGTTGCGAGATCAAGGTTTTACTTCAACAAATATAACAAATATTCATTTTATTTTTAGAAACTATTAAGCGATCAAACGTGGCGGTTTTCTAATCTATATTTCAAAGGAAAATGTCACTTTCATCTGTTTACAATATATATTTTTTCCCGTTAACTATTTTAGTACAGTAAAAATAATGTGTATAGACACGTCATTTTATAGTGCATTGAATGTCAGTGGCAAATTTTGGTTTATAGACCAAATAATTTATTGTAAAGGTACGAAGAAATGTTTTTTTCTAAATTTCAAATTTGTTCTCTGTATGAAATTGTAACAAACTTTACTGTAATATAGTAATATTATAAACAATATAGATTATCAAGTACAATTTTATAGTTTTAGAACACAAATATGTATTTATGTACTTGCTTGACATTTTTTATTTATTATCGTATATATTATATATCAGAATCGATCCATAAAATAGCGCTACAAAAATAAACACTGTCACTGTTTGTCTATTAAAATCATATACATATTTGTGTTTTAAAACTATAAAATTGTACTATAATCTATATTGTTTCTAATAGTATTGCTATATTACGGTGTTAAAAGTTTGTTACAATTTCATACAGAGAACAAATTCGAAAGTTAGAAAAAACTTTTCTTCATACCTTTACAATAAATTATTTGGTCTATAAACCAAAATTTGCCACTGACATTCATTGCACTATAAAATGACGTGTCTATACACATTATGTTTACTGTACTAAAAGAGTTAACGGGAAAAAATATACAGTATATTGTAAACGGAAGAAAGTGACATTTTCCTTTGAAATATAGATTAGAAAACCGCCACGTTTGATCGCTTAGTTTCTAAAAATAAAATGAATATTTGTTATATTTGTTGAAGTAAAACCTTGCTCTCGCAACGCGGCTTTGCATATTTATTCAATTCTGGTTCTAAACCGTTTTCTAAACCATAGAAAATCTTCAACACTTTGACATTTTTCTTGAGAAGCCATACATGTATTTCAATTAAACGTTTTTCTGAGCACAAATGTAAACACATTTGAAGAATTTCAACCGAATTCTTGATTTTTGAATATTGTTTACTTCCTGCAATGCAGGATCAGTTCCTCATTGGTCAGTTGATTCGTATTCAAATCACATACGGATTGTGATTGGTCAACTTTCACAGGAAGTGTATGAATATCTTGAGGAACTTGAACAAATGAATTGGTCAGCGCGAGGTAATGTATCGAATCAATATTCGAGGAACACTTCAATTGGAACGACAGTAAATTATCGGCCGGCCGCCATGTTCTTAGCCAGTGCGGTAACGAGAGGCATTCACCCCCCCGAACAAGATGGCGGCCGATATTTTCGGAAAATAACCGGCATAAGAGACCCTTGTTATTTTCTTTATAACGGTTTACCTTGACTGAAGTTGTGATTAACAACATTAAATAGTTAACTCGAATTTTTGCGGTATTTTTTACGTCTAAAAATTCCCTCCATTTTGAATGTTTTCGGGGGGGGGGTTGAGCCTCTCCTTCGCGCACTGGCTAAGCATCGGTTACGCTCAAAGCATTAGGATTTGATACACAGTCAGATCTCTGTATAGTGTCTACTCTGTGCCACAACGATACGATGCTGATTTCCTTTGTATGCCATTAATTATTTATGCATTTTTTGTGAAGACTTTCATCTGTTTTAATATCTCGAACATGTGGTGCCGGTGTGGATAGCGTCTATACAATAAGCTTCGGGTCTTTAGAATCAATCTACCTGAAAAATACAACAAGAACTTCGATGTTTTGAGCGAACTAACTTCCAGATAAAGGGCCTTCGCTCGAAACGTCGAAGTTCTTGTTGTCTTTTTCAGATAGGTTGATCCTAAAGACACGAAGCTTATTATTTCATCTGGTTTTTTTCTTCTAATTTTCAACGTTTATTATATATTAGTAGTAGTATTAATACTATTGTTGGTAGTATTGTTAAACTATATATTCCTTAACACACAAACAAAGCTCTACCAGTGCCAAGTGCCCTGAACCTACTCACAGGGAAGACAATACAACAGACTGTAACGACGAGCAAGGTGTTTGCCTTGAAGGAGTAAGTAATATTCTTAAATAAAATGTTCTTTTCAATATATATATATTTGTAATAGAATGTTGGGTAGAACCAGTGAACTCTAAGTAGACTGGAACGATAACTCGGTCGCCATCTTTGAAACAAAATTGAAGGCTGCCATTGAAGGTCCGAAGCCGAAAATACACCGCCTAAAAAGCGTCGATTTTCTTACACAAAACATCCTCATTGGAGCAAGATTAAATGCTTAAAACAAACAACAATATTTTTGGCAACCAAATGTGTAGAAATGGTCACTTTTTCGGGCAAATTTACCAAATTCGTCGAGCAAAATGAGGCCCACAAATGTTGTTGTAATATTTTGAGAAAATTTGGGGGGTTTTTAATCGAAAAACCGTGAAAAATTAGGGGAAATTTGAGCGAAAATTGTGATTCCTCATGTCTCGAAACATAATAGTGTAGCGAAATTTTTACAGTATATTTCCGAAAAATTTGGGCCGGGGGGGGGGCTCGTCGTTTTATTTGTTTTTCTTCAGGCAAAATTGGTTCACCCTCCTAATGCAGCTTGTTCCTTTATAGGAGTGCAAGGGTTCGCGATGTCTGAAATTCGGTAAGAAGGAATGCCAATGCACCGAGACTGATCATCAATGCTTACTCTGTTGCGAAGAAGCAAATGGCGTATGTTCGCCGCACAATGAAACTGGAAATTCTGAAATCAAGTTGCAACCCGGTGCACCCTGTAACAATTTCCAGGGGTACTGTGATATTTTGCATAAATGCCGGGGAGTTGACTCTGAAGGACCTCTGGAAAGGATAAAAAACTTGCTGTTCGGAGGGGACGCGATTGACAATTTGGTAGACTGGGTCAAAAAATACTGGTGGGCGGCCATTTTGATTGGTATAGGATTGATTTTATTTATGGCTGGTGAGTATTGTTCACAGATTTGAAAATATTTATTGTGTTGAACATCAGATTTGAGTATTCGCCTCGTGTAGTCACGCGAGAATATAACGTCATGCTAAATATTCCTTTATTTTGGGTGGCATTATCCTGGATTTCATCGAAGTGCCGTTTTCGCTTATATCTTGCGAAATACGGAGAGTTATATAACAAACAATATATCTTGCTAGAATCCTTGAACAACGAGGAGTATTTTGGTGTATAGTTTGTCGTTTTAGCATATTAATGTCAGCCATGTTGGATTTCATCTTAATTTGTTTGAATCAATGGTTTGAAATTGCCACCCAAAATGGCTGGAACCAAACAACTACGCGTTGTGTCATTTGCAAGGGTTGAATATCTATTGTGTTAAAAATGAAGCCGGAAGCTAGCCATTGTACATATGTCGTATGGGCAGGACTTTCCTTACGATAATAGCGGCTTATAGTTCTTTCTTACTGGAAAAGTCAACTTAAAGTTTATTGCCGAGTATATTTAAAAGTGAATTTTCCCGCTATTTTTACAGGATTCATCAAGGCATGCAGCGTGGCGACTCCAAGCAGTAACCCGAACAAGCCCAAAGCAAAGACCATGTCCCTTCGTCGTAACCATCGTAGCAACCCTGGCTTTCGTAATGAGCCCCCACCTGCCTATGATATCGAAATGGCGCCCCAAGGGCGAAATCAAGGACGAAATGCTAGATAAACACTTTGATTTTGAGTTTTGTACAAAACTGGACTGCTGATTGACTTTGTTTACAAATTCGCAAGTCGCATCCTCTGATCGCAACTTTATGAGACCGTTCATTAAGACATTATTTATGCCTGGAGTTTGTACCGAAACGAAATTGGTTGGTGACATACGGTTTTAAGGTTACATCACATGTTATTATACACGCAAGCTCTGGATATGAGGTATTCATCAATCTGATTGGTTCTCTACTAGCAGGATATTAGCTCATATCCTGCTAGTAGAGAAAAGTAGAAAAATGGCTGGCAGATTTGGACAGTTAAATGAAGAGGAAATTAACGTTTCACTTGAAAAAAGTACGCCAAAATGCACTCAAAAAGCGACAAAGTTTGGAATGAAAGTATTTGACCGTAGGTTAAAGACTGAGTTTTAAAAACTGACGCTTTAAATTTCATATTTACTACAAAACAGCGACGTAAACTTTCGCCAATAGATACAATTTTGTCTTTTAATTTAAAAATTAAATCTTAGCGTTTCTTTGGTTCTATTTCCAGAGCTTGTGTATATAATAAAACAGTTATTCTACTCACTCTCGTCGTGTATGACTGATAGCCGACTCGGCGCTATCAGCGCATATACGACTGCGTTATGGTATAGATTGGATATTGCGCAACGAATTTTTGGTGTAGTTTTACTAAATTTTCAGTGAAAAAAGCCAGAAATATGCTGATTTCGAAAAACTTTGTTTAATGGGTGTTGAGGTAAAACCTTTCAAGTTTTGTCTGACTAAACAAAGCATATGTACTCCATAAAAACGAAGAAATAAGTGTACAGTTTACTCCAAAGTTTGTCTAGATATCGCAATTTGAATCTTCATTAGTAAAGTAAATCTTCATATGCCGTGTTGTTTTACGGCTTCGTTAACTATCATGACAAGATCAATTAAGATCACTATAAAAAATGAACCATTAAAGAAGGGAAAGTTTCCGCCCACGTTTTTTTACTTTACTTGTGAAGATTCAAATTGCGATATCTAGACAAAATTTGGGGTAAACTGTACGCTTATTTATTTTTTTATGGAGTACCTATATTTTTATTCAGTCAGACAAGACTTGAAAGGTTTTACCTGAACACCCATCAAACGAACTTTTTCGAAATCAGCATTTTTCTGGCTACACCTAAAATTCGCTGCGCAATGTCCAATCTATCATTCTATCATAACGCACGTATATCATGTGATGTAACCTTAATGTTAGTGCATGCATGAATATTTGATAATAAAAGTGATTTTCAGCTTATCTTCGTAACCATCTCCAGCTATTATAATGAACGGTCCCTAAATTGTATTCGTCACCAAATTTGTCATGAAATTTGTAGCTATTGACTATTGTGATGATGCTGGTTGGCATACTTGATTTGTTTTATTCTATAAATTTGAAGTTCAGCAGCAGTTCAGTTTGTGTAATAGTTGCTATCCATTGTAGACTATAGTCTATAGATTTTGTTAAGATCAACAGACAATCATTTAACAAATGTAAAAAGTTAGTATATAGTTAGGGAAGCCTCACATGTCGATTTCGACCACGAGAAAAGTCATTTGGACGTTTCTCTGAAGACCTCCCACCCCCCGTTAGAAACGTCACAAATATTATTCGACATTGTAACTGCAAAATTACTGTAAAATCCTAACGTCGTCAAAGAATATTTCCTACGAGTATTATATTACATAGTATAAATGACAAACAAAACCGGAAGTCGGAAGGTTCTAGTATTTTGACTGTAAAATTGTTTGAGGTTTTGTAGTTTGTACATAATTATTTCTCCCGAAAATTTTGTGCTTGTTCACTTATGATCAAGTATCAGACATTAGAAGATTTTGAAAATATATACAAACATAATATAATGCAACCAAGTTGTTATTTTCTTAAAATATATACTCTGCTAATAGAGTAGCAAATGGCGATGATTCCGAAATTTCAAGTTTTCGGAAAAACTCGATTATTTCCACGACATTTCACAGAGAAACGTCACAGCCGCCACCCCTCTTACCCCACGTCCATATGATGTTTCTCATGGGCGAAATCGATATGTGAGGCTTCCTTTTAAAGCAGTACATGCACTAATATAATTCTTATGATTTTTTTAAGATTTTTATCTTTATTGACACGTTTTCTAATTACATTTGTACAAGTCCAAAACTATGATGAGTGCATGCTATTTACTGTCTTTGATCAAACTAACTAGTGAGGAGTGGATGTATTCCAAATTTCCAAATACAAGTGGATTTCAGATGGTGGTCAACGGACAATTATCAGACTAAGAAAATAATGTTAATTCTCTTCATTACGTGTTGTGGTCTTGTATATTTTGAAATTGACCACCATCTGCTGCACATTACGCTTATACTGACGCCCATCAGTTGGTGAAAGTAGTTTTGAAAGTTACTTCGTGTTACTTGGTGCGAGATTTATAGCACTGCACTCACCGTCAATTCCTCATAAATTATAAACAATCATCTTACACATTCTACTTGTAATGGAAAATGTATTAATTATTAATTTATGTAAAGAATTGTTACTACAAATCATTTAACAGTGTATATCATAGCCATTGACGTCGGGAGACGGCGTTCTATAGACCATCTATATGGGCCCATTTAAAGGAGAGGTGAATGACTAGATAGTAGGGACAAATCACTTTGGACTTTTGAAGGATCAGGACTTATTTTGAAGTATACGACACCCAAGCGGTGTTTCTTTCGAAAGTCTGGAAATTTTAATTATAGTCGGAATCTTGTCTTGGAACTGTTTTGGACTTTTTGTAGGAAATAAAACAATCTAGCTTATCTTGCTATTTTCAATGCTCTGGTGAGGTAAAACAGCACTGAAAATGCAGTAATATATACCTTTTAATTATAATCCCAGTACCCGATAAAAATCTTACAAAAAAATTCCAGAGCAGAGCAGTTGTCAGGATCCGTATTTTCCTTCAGGATAAATTTACAAAATTAAATTAAAATCACGTATTTAAAAAACAGTAGTACGGATTTCGTCGGATTTTGGTACAAATATTTCCGTAATTTCTTCAGAAGTAGCCAAAAACTGGTATGGTGCCTTCATAACTATAATTTGAATCATTGAGGCGCGAATTACAAAGCGTTGAGCCTCGCCTGTATAAGGTCCTTATTCATGGGAACTCCTTGTAGGCTTTTGCGTGCAGCATCATGATTCGATACTTCTAGCACATTCCAGAAATCGATCCGGTCAAATCTAGTCGATCTGCATGACCCCTACCTCCTCCTCAGGCCCTTTTTCCCGCGGGCGGGTGATATTTTGCATCAGGGGAAAGAGTGACGAAGGGCCTGCCATATAATGGTCGAAAATCAGGCATAAATGTCGACAATCGGGAATCCAAAAAAATCTGCCTGAAATATTGCCCATCGCAGCGTAAAACGATATATTTTCGTGTTTTCCATCTTAGATGGATATATTTTAAAAGTTATTGCTGAAATATGATCCATATTAATCGAAATATGAAACGTTGAATCAAAGTGTTTTTGTCCTCAGTCTCGATGGGCGACAACACCGAAAAATGCACTCAAAATGCGAAGGGTTCAATTGACTTCAGTGCTAGTGATGTCGACATCATTAATGTGTCATTCAGTATGTAGTATGAGTATGTATTTGACTACGAATATGTATAACTTGAAAGGAAAATTATATGCAAAATAATAACAAATATGTATAACAAATCTAAAAGTATATATGCTCATTTATTTTTGCCATCAGTAGCGTGACAGTTAGGGCAAAGTACTTTCCCACCTTCCTTAACCTTTTGTAAGAGCCTACGTTCATAAGAATCATTAACAAACTCTTTCTCCGGACGATTATAGTCAAATAAGTGGGAATAGCTTCTGCCATCTTGAGAACATTAGTCAGCAGGCGCTTCTCTTCGCCTTACCCGCATTTTTTATGCCGCCCGTGCGTCCCTTCCCTAATTTTCCAAGCCCGCTCCAATTAATAAAGCGCCTGTGGAGGAGGTAGGCATGACCCCGAAAGTGACCTTTGCATGCAAAATTTTGATTACGTCATTGTAGGTATTTTCCTTTACACATTTTTTTACTCTATGACGTCCTAACGTCACAAAGTGCTCAGACCACTTCAAGAACTGTATTTAACTTCATTAAACGTTCAGTAAATCACGTCTTTGTTTGTTTGTTTGTTTGTTTGTTTGTTTGTTTGTTTGTTTGTTTGTTTGTGTGTGAGCATTCATCAAAGCTACTCATTTCATTGGTGTCTGAAACGTCGGCGAGGGAAGGCCTATTCTTTCGTCCTGACGAAGATCTATTCTTCTATGACATGAAGAATATTACCTATATTCTAAAATCTATACAATATTTTATGTTATTATATAAAGTATAGTGCTTTATAGAGATTTCGAGCACTGATAAAACTGATAATCTCACAGTCACATGTGAGATTATTTATGATAATCGTGTTGAACATGATATCTCGTGTTGTACATGATATCTCGCTCGTTCGCTGCGCTCACTCGTGAGATATCATGTTCAACACTCGAAATAAATCTGGTATTTCCGCGCACCCATGTATTATTCTCTATTTAAATTATCGATTATCATGGCATTGGCTGTATCTGCACCAAAGATAGTATAATTCGATTACATGCAGTTGTAACTACTCAGATTTTCAGGATCATGATCAATATCGGCTATAGATACGTGACTATACGATATACATATAGCCAGACTTACGTAAGTCCACTCACGTACTGTATTATTATGGTTATTTTTGGCTAGTTCATAGTCTGGTTCATAGTACTTTTACAGTAATTATATTCAAGTGTCTTTAAGCAGTCTATAACTGTTGTCAAACAAAGAACATGGGTGGTTTAACTGGTTTTCATAATAAGGTCGGAAAAAACCGTTTCCTTTTCAAGCATGCCACCTGACTTTCTTGGCAACTTTCGCTATTAAAACTGTCCTTTTGTGTTCCGGGCATGGGCGTTTTGTCTTTCAGTTGTGCTTAAGCATCATTAAACCGCAAATTTCGTTTTGTTGACACGTTTTGCTGTGTTTATGACCGAAAAACACTTGCGGGTGTTGTCAAGCGACCAAACGACATGACTCATTCCTGATTGACCAATGATGAAAGAGAATTCATGACGTCACTAGTGCCAGTCATTGGGATCAAACAAAGAGCTCCCGAACTCACACATCGAAGTCAAATTTCTCAAGATACTGGCCTGTTTTTTGGACAAGAAGACGCTCTTTCGTCGCTTTTACGAAGGAATACTGTTCTGTGAGTATATTGTCAATGGTATTCGTTAATGTTAAGGGGAATGAAGTGCTCTAGCACGAAATCTTGGGTGGATTCGGCGTGCGTTTGTGTGTGACCACATATCGTTTGGCTTTCATTATTCGGCCCTGCCTCCGAAAGCATTTCGATAAGGCCAACTTTCGAAATATTTTTTCAGTTTTTCTGAGCGTTATAAAGTGATTCAACGACCGTATCAGTTTTCTGAAATGTTTAAAATGCCATAAGCTTAAAGGGAAAGATAGTAAAGGGATAATTATTCCGTGATTTTGTCCACATCTGAGTCGAAGGGAAGTTGAAGGCCAACTAGGGCTCTCGAAATAAAAAATCAGCATACATCACTGTTTCCTTGCCTTTCAGCTTATATATTGCGTTTAAACCAACTTTAGGACGCTTTTTAAGTTTCCTTTTAGGTATTCTGTCGAGAAACAGCGTTTGCGAAACGAATTTTACTCGGTTTTTGAAAACAAATCTTTGGCAAACATCACGAAAATTTTTTTAGCGTCGGCTTTGTCCTTTGTTTTAGATTCGGTCACGAAACCTTTTAAGGCGTTTTATAAGCTTTTTCTAAAACAAGAATAAAGCTTAAGCACAAGTCTGAATCGTGTTTGAATCGGTGAAAAATATTTTGAGCCATATTTGTTGAGAACGAATGTATCGTGAGTGAGACTTAATATTTTTATATGTGGCAAATATGGTCCTATTGTTCCACTGAAAACGAACATTTTCTTTCATTCAAATATAGTTAAGGCTTAGGATTTCATCTACTTAAGCGTACTAGTTCTAAAAGGGGTTTCCTCAATGCTTAAAGGCAAGCTATACTAATACAGTATAGAGATTTAAGTCCTTTATAGCATTGTTGTATAAGTACGTTTATACATTAGTCAGCAATAGCTATGTTTCTGTTTTAATAGTATTTATACATTCAGGTGATTCGTGTACATTTATTAAAATCTCTAAGATTTTAAAGCTTTTCTGCTAAAACTATCAGCACTATGTAAGCTGAATTGTGTAGTGGCTTATGTAGTATGTATAATATATTAATATATGGGCAGTTCTGTACATTAGGAAATATATGTAGCATATTATAAAACAACATAATTGTAGCTATGTAATATAAGCAATACTAAAACTTGGCACACAGCGAGGTATTTATCCCATATATATCTGAATATTCACGATATGACTGCCTTAAAAATATAGAAAGTTCTCTGACGTTTCACATGAAGGCCCTTCTTTGAAACATCCAAGTATTTTCTATATATTTTTTCAGGTAGTTACATCCATCAACCATCTTCTTCAATATTGTTAGACACTGCCTACACTGGAACCACATACTCGAGAATATATTGAGTGTAGGACGTACAGGGTTTATGGACATCAAAAACAGCATGATTGCATGTTATAGTATATACGAATATACTGTAATTGGGAGATTAAGTTAGGTATCTGAGATTTTGAAAATTTGAGAGTAAATATACAGAAAGCATATAAACTACACACCTGAGATCTTGCTTGTGCGATACCAACATTCCACAGTGGGGGTTACCCTAAACAGTCTAAGAATTATTCTCGAACGTGCGGTGCCAGTGTGGGTAGGGTATAGCAAATATGACAGTTGACTGTTGTGTAAAACTACCTGAAAATACAATGAGAACTTCAACGTTTTGAGCGAAGGCCCTTCGTCTGGAAGCTACTAACTTCCAGACGAAGGGCCTTCGCTCGAAACGTTGAAGTTCTCATTGTCTTTTTCAGGTAGTTTTACACAACAGTCAACCGCCGTAATAATTATTCTATACATATAGTCCTCCTAGGTTGCAGAGTTAGGCTTGGGGAATGTGAGAAGTCCTTTCAAGTTAGAGTGCAAATTATAAACTGGAGTGTAATCAGCACAAAGAAAGTCTTATCTTTTCAGTAAATAACATCAGTTTAAGTTTATTATTGCTCCTGTGGCCAATGTAGAGATCACACTATGGGTGCTGTGTGTTTGTTCATATATTCTTAAGCAAATAATTAATACCCAACATTTTTCTTTGATGAATAAGATTGACTTGCACAACACTGAGTAATATCTTCAATGTGAGGGTGCAGTGTAGGCAGCATTGCACAATATTCAAAAGTAAATTCATTGGAAAATATAGCAAAATTTTCAATCCACGCTACTTCCAGTAGTAGAAGGGCCCTCACCCACAACTTCACTCGAACAACACAAAGTAACATAGCAAAGTAGGGTGAGCTGTGGCTTCAAAACAATGTTTATCTAAATAATAAGTTTTGGAACGTTTTAGGATGGAGAATCAGAATACACAACAACCTTCTCTATGTCGTGCTGGCTGTGGTTTTTATGGTAACTCATCTTTTGATGGAATGTGTTCAAAATGTTTCAAGGATGCTCTAAGAAGAACACAGTCTACCTCTCCTACGGGATGTATAAGTCCTTCAACTATTACTGGTGAGTGTTATTGTACAGCAGGATCATATATTTCCAGGAATACCCTAGTAAATAATTCCTTTTTCAATGTTTTAAAACTTGAATGATCATTTTTTTTAAAAATTGCAGAGGTCGCGCTTGTATTGATGTTTTGCACCTGAAATTTTTTTTAGGCTCAGCAGCTTCAGATGAACCGAGCACATCTGCTGTTGCAGAGACAACGCCACCAACCACGTCAACAGCTAGCACAGAGAGAGAACAACCTGTTGCAGAGTCAACAGAACCTGCTGCAGCGGCAGCAGCCGTAGCAGTTGAAGGTGATGATCAACAAGATTCCCCTTCCAAAACTAAAAGGAAAAACAGATGTACAACATGCCGAAAGAAAGTTGGTCTCACAGGTCAGAGTTTTTACATTTTATTACATTTTCAGTGCTTTACATTTACCTAATTTGGGTAACCTGCCTCCCCATCATCAGTATCACTATCATAATCATCATCATCACTCTTGCCACCATTATCAATTCATAACCACCATCATCACAATCACTACCATCATCAAATCATTACCACCATCATCACTTTTCGTCACAATCATCACTATCATCATCAAATCATTACCACTGTCACCACCATCATCAAGTCATTGCCACCATATCACAATCACCACCACCATCCAAAATCCGAATTAGTGCAAATCATAATCATCCAATCATCACCACTGTTATCATCACAGTCACCACCACCATAATCATCACCCACCATGCCTCAACCCACTGCATAATGAATATATTCTGATTTATGGTACTTTTAAGATAGTCACCGTGGTGGCAGTAGGGTGCACTCCTTAACAATTGCATCTGAGTGTGCTGGCAGTGCCTAACTTTCCATTTTATTGTAGGCTTTCAATGCCGGTGTGGAGGCTTATACTGCAGCTTACATCGCTATTCAGATAAACACGAGTGCTCGTTTGACTACAAGGCAGAAGGACAGGCAGAAATCAGAAAAAATAATCCAGTCATTGTTCGAGACAAAGTGCAAAAGATCTAAACGACCGCAATCTAGGGCAAATGGAAATCGAAATTATAAAGCGGCAGCTTTGTGGTTTGTAGAAAATTTATGTAATGGGTCTTCGATCATTGATGAACCCCACTTTTGCTCAGATTGTGAGCAAACCATATTATGCTTTCGAAGAAATGTCAGAATATTTGTATGGCAAGGTTTCTCGTAAATGTATAAGAGTGTCTGACGTAGAGTTCGAATAGTTTTCATAATTCTACAAAAATTCAAAAATAATTCAAGAAATGTGCATCCTCAATTATAAATGTTTGCCTGTTGTGTCTTCATACAAACCCAATATTTTGTTTGGCCCATGCAAGAAAAACATAACAGAAAAATAATTTGTGTAGGATTATGCATGTGTACCACATAGATGTATCCTCCCATCCTTTTAGGAAAAATAATATCTCTTTTTTCAAGTAGGCTTTTTATCAATTTTCATAACAGGCAAACTGGTGATCTCATTTTGTAAAATATATATAACCTTAGTATATACGACGAGTAGTCATCAATGTATTTAAATTTGATTGGGTTCCAGTATTTGGGGGTAGATAGAAAAAAATGACCTGTTGCAAATAATTATATACTTTTTGGAAAGACCTTTATGGGCGTCGTGGTGAAACGTTGTGTGTTCACTGGCAATTTTTTCAAAGTCCTTACTATGGAAATAGTATCGATCCTGGTTGGAAACAGTATGAGAATGGCAATTAGTTTAAGTATGGAAATTTAGTTGTCATTTTCATACTATGGATATAAATGGAAATAGCATTCCCATTATTTCCATGTTATGGATTTCAAAAGTTTTTCCCAGTGGTTTGCGAAGCCCATTTCTCCATAATTGATTTCTCAATAGCGTTTTACCATGACACTCCATTGCTGACAATTTAGTTTTCGTCTACAACGTTCATTTCCAAGACGAACATTCCTTAAGTTGGAAATTTTATATGATGGCTCTTCATGCGTTTTCTAATGATTTTGGTGAAGCCAGTCACTTGAGTGTGGCCGCGTGATATATGTTGTCAACATCGAAGGTGTGCTAAAGTAGCCTTCGTAGTTCAAATAGTACTAGGTATTTTACCTATAGAACGTTGTAAACCAAAACTAAACTGTTGCATTGTTATTGAAGCCTCATTTTAAGGCATCGTTCTCGCATGTCGGTGATACTCGTGGACCATTGGACCTGGTGGTGGTCATTAGATCAGAAAATGATTTCCGACAGTCCGCAGATAAGGGGTAAACAACCATCAATGATCGGTGACAATACACCCTTACGATAATTACGTCGCAAATCTCTCCTTGGCCCGGGAGCCTCGTTCTCACGAGTCGTGAACGAATTGCCTTTCGTTTTGATTCATGAGAGCGAGGCTCCCGGGCCAAGGGAGTATTCTTGAGGTAATTCTCGAGAGGGTATATTGTACTGCATCGCCGGCATATGAGAACTAGACCTAACTTTAATCAGAACAAGTCAAACTTTGCTTCGTATTAATATTTCCACCTATACTATAGTGCACAAAATCTAGTTTAGAATTAACTTTTCATGTTCGTTGACTTGCTACCAGGACAACGTAAAGAGTGTGGGGTTATATAGCACGGTTCATTTGTAATTCCTATGAAGCTTCTGGATGAGGCCGCTGACGTGTTGTGAGTGACCACCACTGAACTGGATAGCGCAACCAATAGACCTTACTGTTTATTCACTTTTGACCCAATGGCCTCGTTTCCATGTTTACCTGTTTTGGCAATTGGCATGGCAGACGCATATGAAGGTTATATACCCATGTTTCCTGCACGAATTTGTTTCTCGTTGATCTTTTAATAAGCCCAAACACAAACTTATTCTTAACTCTGTTGTGTACGAAACATGCGTAAATACCACACGAAAACGAGGCCATTGGCCATTGTGAATAAACAGTAAGGTCTATTGTAATCACTGATGCAAAAAAATTAAGGCAATTAAACATTGCTAGACAAATGAAATCTGCCATTACTTACTTCGGAAGCAAATGTATCCGGAGAATGTCTCCAGTTCAGTGGTGATCACACACTACACTGTCTTTGCGCTTCGATCGACTAGATAGAATTTATACTGTTTTATAGGGATTATCAATGTGGTAGTGTGTTACCATCTCTTATCGTTTATGCCGTTGTGTTGTACATAGTACGTATTTTGTAAATATATTATTTAGACAATAAATTCCTGGTAAACGAGGATGACAGTACAAAAAATCGGTCCAAAAAAACGCTGAAATTTTATTTTTAGTACAGAAACGGGTGATCTGATGTATCGTCATGCGCATAAGCACAAGACGAACTAGGCTAGCAATATACAGTAATAGTCAAATTTGGCTACCCCTGTTCACATCGTTGCTACCAATTCACAACTTTGTATAACTCACATGCCTAGTTCACAGTATAGAGACGACCAGTAGGGAAATTTTGTGTGGCCGCTCATTACGCATTGGCAGCCAGTCAATTGCTTTTTCTGGCCAATAAGCAAGCTGGACTAACTTTCCTGGCCAGTAAACTGCATATTTTTGCATAAAAAGCCGGCTACATGTTGCATCGCCGAGTGGCCCTACTGGTCGTCTCTATACTGTGCCTAGTTACTATTGTTCTAGTATGCGTAAACATAGAATAAAACAAAGGTAACTAAGCCTTAGAATTATGTATAAGTAACTAGGAACAATAGTAACTAGGCATGTGAGTTATCGAAAGTTGTGAATTGGGTCAAAACAAGCGTTAGCCAAACTTGTCTATGGTGTAGGGAACAAAACATGCTCGTCTATTGCCGTATTAAAACACCTATATATAACCACAGACGATTAGACGAACCATCTATACCAGAACTGTCTACGTGGAACTGTCTCTTCTTCGTCCACGTTCATACATATTGGTCATCCCTCTTTTCTATATAAAACGCGCCATTCAAACTGTTTATTTATGTGATTGGGTAAAATAGAAGAAACGACCGTTGTACTATCATCCTCCTTTGATTCAGAAGAAGGTGCGTTAGTTGATTGCCTTGGACATCGGCAAGAAGTTGCAGGAGCTTCGTAATCGTACGGTTGTTGTAGTATAAAAGGCAGTTAACTGTTAATGATATAATTGTGCAACAATTTTCCTGGGTGTGGTCTTGTACTGTAGTGTATTCTACGTCGTTATTTCTTAGTTATATATCTTTATGTTGCGCAAACGAACACACATTTTGGGTTAGGGATAGGGTTGTGATTGCGGTCATGATTAAAGAGATCATGATGTATTCGTGATCGAAACATGGGTATGCAATCATCGGATGTTGTGTGTGTGTGAATAGGTTCGAATCTGTTTGCTTTTCATGCCATTGATTCGGACATGGAAACATCCGAAAACCTTGATGCATGTTTCCTCAAATGTGAAATACTTCCCTGTGTACCCACCTTCAAAAACAATATATAGTGTGGCAATAGATATCCTTTCCGGAAACAAAAATATCTCCTAACAAATTCAAAAACATTTGGTTTCGCAAACATTTTCTTACTCCTAAAAAGCATGCAGTGCCGTAGCCAGGTTTTTCAGTCGAGGGGGGTCCGAAAAAATACTAGGGAGGGACAACATAAGGATTTGTATTAGTCCGAATGTTTCCAAGGGGGCCCGACAACTCCGCCAGGGGCCCCCTCCCCCCCTCTGGCTACGCCACTGCTCCTAAGCTGTATACCAGAGCCATTATTTGTTGTAATTGGCCTATTTACTCAGAAGTAATTTACTGTGCCCAGGTTGTGTACAGGTAAATATTTCCGCATCAATGTTTATATGGTTCGGCATTGGACCATGCACGCTAAAGTGCCAACCAGTGAACTCTAAGGGGACTAACACAGAAGTAGCCAATCAATACAGTATTTTCCCGAAAAACACGACAGCTTTTCAAAATATATATTTAAACAGCAAGTGTGTATTTGATTGGGCGAATAGAATGAAATGAAAGAAATATATTCATCGTTTTTAAGATCAACAAGTGCTATGTGACGTGTCACTTTACCATACAGTTGTCTTGATTGGTTTATTATCTATCGGTCTAATTATCTATCGAGCCATTAAGGCATTAATTCACACAGAACTCTCAGCACATTCATTCGTACTCGGTGCCGCTGAAATGCGTTGACTTGTTTGAGGCATACGGCAAACAACCAACTTTCCAAACGCCATTTTATACCCTTGTCTGAACTTTGAGCTGTAGATACCACACAGACAGGGGTTGACACAGCTGTTTAGAAAAGCGATGGTCACACATACCAAGTGGAGTGTACTGTAGACACTCACGATACCATACTTTGTCTTCAGTGATTCGTCCGGGAAGCCAGCCAACGATAAGCGCAGAGCAGGTAGCTAGGACAACTAAGGTTACCCTTTTTAACTGGCTGCCTCGATCGGAGGTAAGATTAGGGAGTTTTTTCAAGATGTGATACATATGACAATACAGCGCTACCATGGTGGACATTGGGAGTATTGTCTGTATGATAAAATCTATCCATGCTAGTTCTGCATGGCCGACGGGAAGCGGAGACCATTGGCATTGTTTTGTCTCTACATTATACTTGATTCGGAATATGATTGAGATGTTCATTACAGTTCCCCAGAGCCATTAACAGTGGCGCCGTACCGTTGAGACCCGTCGGAAAATCGGAAATTTGTTATGTTGTCGGAATCGTAATGGTGAAGCATACCTGCAAATACGAATGGTAAAACATGGTGATGAAATATCCCCCCCCCCCCCGTCGACAACCAAATATTGTCGGAAAATAGTGAGCTTGGCCCCCCCTAAAATAAGGGACCCACGGCGCCCCTGGAGCCATACCAAGACGACTGCCAAGATAGCATGACGACATTTCAACGAGCGGTAGACTTGGGGTTTCACAACTGCCAACCATCGCTCAATGGTAAGGACCAGACATGTGTAGATGGAGATGTAGCCAAGAGTAAAGGGCGGCATCCAGGGAGGCCAGATAATTCTACAATATGCATCCGCAGCGATTTCACTGTATGTTGGCATTGGAGGAAAGTACAAGAAACGACTGAAAATGTAAAAGAAAAACTTCGTTTTGTAAAAAGGTAATTATTAAGAGATTTCATAGAAAGTGAAGGAAGCAAAGCTGAGATGGTATGGACACGTAACAAGAAGAGATGAAGAAGAGCTGGTCAGGGACATTGAGTGAAGAGATCAGAAGATATGAGGTGGGGTGGTAGACATTGCAGAGAAGATGAAGGAAGCAAAGCTGAGATGGTATGGACACGTAATAAGAAGAGATGAAGAAGAGCTGGTCAGGGACATAGAGTGAAGAGATCAGAAGATATGAGGTGGGGTGGTAGACATTGCAGAGAAGATGAAGGAAGCAAAGCTGAGATGGTATGGACACGTAATAAGAAGAGATGATGAAGAGCTGGTCAGGGACATTGAGTGAAGAGATCAGAAGATATGAGGTGCATGGGGTGGTAGACATTGCAGAGAAGGTGAAGGAAGCAAGGCTGAAATGGTATGGACACGTAATAAGAATAGATGAAGGAGAGCCGGTCAGGGACATTATGGAGTGAAGAGATCAGAAGATGTGGGGTGGTAAACATTGCAGAGAAGGTGAAGGAAGCAAGGCTGAGATGGTATGGACACGTAATAAGAAGAGATGAAGGAGAACTGGTCAGGGACATTGAGTGAAGAGATCAGAAGATATGAGGTGGGGTGGTAGACATTGCAGAGAAGGTGAGGGAAGCAAGGCTGAGATGGTATGGACACGTAATAAGAAGATATGAAGGAGAACTGGTCAGGGACATTGAGTGAAGAGATCAGAAGATGTGGGGTGGTAAACATTGCAGAGAAGGTGAAGGAAGCAAGGCTGAGATGGTATGGACACGTAATAAGAATAGATGATGAAGAGCTGGTCAGGGACATTGAGTGAAGAGATCAGAAGATATGAGGTGGGGTGGTAGACATTGCAGAGAAGGTGAAGGAAGCAAGGCTGAGATGGTATGGACACGTAATAAGAAGAGATGAAGAAGAGCTGGTCAGGGACATTGAGTGAAGAGATCAGAAGATGTGGGGTGGTAAACATTGCAGAGAAGGTGAAGGAAGCAAGGCTGAGATGGTATGGACACGTAATAAGAATAGATGATGAAGAGCTGGTCAGGGACATTATGGAGTGAAGAGATCAGAAGATGTGGGGTGGTAAACATTGCAGAGAAGGTGAAGGAAGCAAGGCTGAGATGGTATGGACACGTAATAAGAAGAGATGAAGGAGAGCTGGTCAGGGAGATTATGGAGTGAAGAGATCAGAAGATGTGGGGTGGTAAACATTGCAGAGAAGGTGAAGGAAGTAAGGCTGAGATGGTATGGACACGTAATAAGAAGAGATGAAGGAGAGCTGGTCAGGGAGATTATGGAGTGAAGAGATCAGAAGATGTGGGGTGGTAAACATTGCAGAGAAGGTGAAGGAAGCAAGGCTGAGATGGTATGGACACGTAATAAGAAGAAATGAAGGAGAGCTGGTCAGGGAGATTATGGAGTGAAGAGATCAGAAGAAAATGTGAGGTGGTAGACATTGCAGAGAAGGTGAGGGCGCAAGGCTGAGATGGTATGGACACATAACAAGAAGAGATGAAGGAGAGCTGGTCAGAGGCATTATGGAATGAAGAGATCAGAAGAAGATGTGAGGTGATAACATTGCAGAGAAGGTGAGGGCGCAAGGCTGAGATGGTATGGTCACATAACAAGAAGAGATGAAGGAGAGCTGGTCAGAGGCATCATGGAATGAAGAGATCAGAAGAAGATGTGAGGTGATAGACATTGCAGAGAAGGTGAGGGACGCAAGGCTGAGATGGTATGGACACGTAATAAGAAGAGATGAAGGAGAGCTGGTCAGGGAGATTATGGAATGAAGAGATCAGAAGAAGATGTGAGGTGATAGACATTGCAGAGAAGGTGAGGGAAGCAAGGCTGATATGGTATGGACACGTAATAAGAAGAGATTAAGGAGAGCTGGTCAGGGACATTATGGAGTGAAGAGATCAGAAGAAGATGTGGGGTGATAGACATTATAGAGAAGGTGAAGGAAGCAAGGCTGAGATGGTATGGACACGTAATAAGAAGAGATGAAGGAGAGCTGGTCAGGGACATTATAGAGTGAAGAGATCAGAAGGAGATGTGGAGTGCATGATAAACATTGCAGAGAAGGTGAGGGAAGCAAGGCTGAGATGGTATGGACACGTAATAAGAAGAGATGGAGGAGAGCTGGTCAGGGACATTATGGAGTGAAAAGATCAGAAGATGTGTACGTCGTAAACATTGCAGAGAAGGTGAAGGAAGCAAGGCTGGGATGGTAGGTATGTCAGAGACATCACAAGACTGGTTATATAAAAGAAGATAAGAACGGGGAGACCGAAGAAGAGATAAATATATGGATTATAAACAACACAACAAAATAGTTAAGCAACCAAAAATTGCCTGCCCGTACGCGCTCTGTTCTGGAACTAGAATTGGGTAAAAGAAGGAAGAGAATATATCGAAACAAAACTCACATGGTATATTACGAGACTGTGCAATACTTGCCTGAAGACTAGAAATATTGCCGCGCCAAGTTCAAAATAAAAATACTGTAAGGTTTCGTGAGGAAAGTCTTGCGACGACAAATGAGCACATATATGACAAGACTGTTGCCTAGAAACGCACAGATGGAGATCATGGATAGAATGAAGACGTTTCCTTCATGAACCATTTTCAGAGAATGTTCTAACCTGCGAAATGAAACGAAAGAACACACAGAAAGTTATAAGCTTGAGGAAAGCCAGTATTTGTCGATGTGATGTTACTATTTTAGGGACCCCGTTATTGGAGGCTATTTATATCCATGGTCAGTTCCTGCCTGTATTTATTTGGTGTGGTGTATTGGTACAAGTTTGTGTCTGGGTTGTGTGGCGAATCATATAAAATAGATAAAGCTAGTTTATAATTACCAATATCGTAAACGTGAAGCTCCAGTGTAGTTGTGGACTACTTGAAAGAGGGTAAAAAGTTGATGAGAGTCAATGAGAGTCGCGTTTGATCGCCAACTTACTCTCATCAACTCTTATGCATGCTCATCAACTCTCATCAACTTTGCGCCGATTCAAATTTTGATGACAGTTGATGAGAGTTTTCTCTCGTTTGACCGGTACGCGTGGTAATATTCAGTCTATTCTCATGGAACTCTACTTCTCGTTTGACCGGGGCACGAGAGTTGATGAAACTCTCATGTAAACTCTCACTTCCTAACTCTCATCAACTCTCATACTCGTTTGACCAAGGCTTTAGAACTTCATTGTTTCGTGCGAAGGTGGTTCAATCCTCGGGAAGTAGCCATACTTAAGAATCACGTTTGATTTCTTAAAATCAATCTCATGCGAGCCTAGGTAAATGTAATGTCCGTAGACAGACACAGAATAAAACTTAAGCAATTTCAGAGATTTAAATACTTAAGAGACATTGTTGTCAAAGTAAAAGGAACAGAACATGGAACAGAACACAGTGCATGTCATGGAAAACGAAGCCTTGGCATAGAAGGAAGTGAGCGATGTCACATGTGAAAGAAATATATGGACATGTGATTGAAATAGAAAATATATCATCAGGCAAGTGAGTTGCCAACACATTTGGGTTGGAATATGGGAACAAAGCTCTATAGAAGTAGAGAGTTTATTAAAGAGGTCTGAAACGAGAATGTTATGATGGATATAAGGATTATCACTCTGAGAGAATCTTGCAAACCAGGATGTTAGAAAAAGTGCTGGATTGGAAAGCGTAGTTAAGAAAGAAGAATATTAAGCAGGGATAAGAGGGTTTGGACATTTGAATATAGAAATTAGAGTGCATTATAGAAACATCAGATTAAGAAAGAATCGCCAAGTAAGGAACTTGTTAAAGAAAAATATTCAAAAGAAGACAAAGGATAAGATAAATGATCTATTAATTACTAAGAAGATTAAAGAAGAGATTGGCCTCACGAACGGATGATGCAGAAATCGAGCTACATGGTGACGAGACACAAAAAGGCCCAATCCTTAAATGAAGTTAATAGAAGTAGATTTATTTAATAATTTCCAAGTACCAGTTACGCCAAGCTAACAAAACAGATGTAGACTAAACAGATGTTCCGCGTTCTTGATTTCATTTCACGAACAGGGCCGTATTACGTCACCACTAGCGTTATTTTCATAGCAGTGACCGCGCATATCAGATATTAAACTAGATCAAAACTTTAAATTCTCTATATACAGGTTTCTACGAGGCCGGTCCAAAAGGTTTTAATCAGGTACGCAAGTTTAAAAACGTCTATTTCATAACGGAAAACTGGATATGAAAGGCAGAAAAAATGGCGCAATTCGGCATTTCAAGAAGTCGCCAATTGCAATGAAAAAAATCTACAGAAAACGTGCTGAATGATAAAAAAGATTGAGTGTGGGATTCTGGTTTTAAGAAGCCTTTCTATATTGTGCATGGATCTTATACTTTTAATACTAATGAAAAGTATTGCTTAACATTAAATAAATAAACTTACTTTGTTCAATTTGTTTTGATTTGCGGAAATATACACACATACGTTGTTCCCTTTAGCTTCATGTATTTTTGGTCATCTTGCACATTTCCTCCGTCAAGTTTAGCAATGAAAAAGTAGCAAATTGTAGATGTAAAGTGCTAGATAATTGCGGCAGCGGGGCGAAAATTATACCATTTATAGGATTTAGCGAGTGAATATCGGAAGGGCGACTCCGGGGTAAACGTAGAATTTCCAATCCGAAAATGATTACCCAATCATTACTTAAAGTGAATTAATTTGATCCAGTCCTTTGACTGAATCAATATACTTCGCCAGCTGTCCAGTATTATGTGACCAAAATAGCCGAGCAATTTGCTCTAAATTCCTTTTGAATTATTGATCAAGTATGAAACGTCTATGTGACAATGTCCACACCTTTCCCAAGCCTTTCCTTGGTCATAATCCTAGCAGCCAGTAAACTCAAAAGGGATTTGAACTACAAAATGAAGAGTTTGATAATTGAGCCGGGTCCTTTTTGCGACGAGCCTCAAAATCTCTTTCGACTCAGAAATGTTTATTAATTCAGAGGCTATGAGTATGAAGTACAGCTGCATGCAATTCTCATTGTTTTAAGAAGTCAATATATGACAAATTTTAAGGTGTTGACAAAATTGTTGTATCACTAATTTTCTCAGATATACATCCGTTAATGGACATCGGAGTTCCGATAACGACACAAGCCTTTTATCAGTATTTCCGGGCAATATTAGTTCAGTTGTGACGTCATCTCTCAATTAGGTAACTTAGACACAAGATCACAGCTTAATGACGTCATTGCCAAGCACTGGGAACAAGGATGGTATATTGCCAGGGTCACTGCCATCTGGCAGTTTCGGACCATAGTCAATAGAATAAAGGTTATGAAACTCGATGAAAATATTAGGTGGGCATTTAAAGTAAGTAGTTGTACAATCTTCCCTGTGCTAAATGTACGTTTACACGCTGCTATTTGTCGGGCCGATTTCAGATGCACGTTAATGATATTTGAAAAATACGTGGCAAAACGTCATCTGACAACATCACCAACTGAAAATATTCGTCATTAACATTCAGAGAAACCTAAAATCGGGCCGACAAATCGCAGTGTGTAAACGTGTGTTCAAACGCAGCGATTTGTCGGCCCGATTTCAGATGCACGTTAATGATGTTTGAAAAATACGTGGTAAACGTCATCGGGCGACATCATCAACTGAAAATATTCGTCATTAACATTCAGCAAAACCTAAAATCGGCCCGACAAATCGCTGTGTGTGAACGTACCTTTAAACAGGTTGACTTGTCGCGAATGGAGGTGAGGTACCATTGGTTGGGAAAAATTATCTGGGTTAGAAGATGATACAAACCCATCATAACCAGCGGCCGATTTCATCCCCACCGATCGGCAGCGGGCAAAATTGCGTAATTATTAAGTAGTATAAACACCCAAAGTTGTTATCGGCGTCAAATGTTAAAGGAATATTGCAGTACTTAATATTCATCCCCGGTAAAATAGAACTCACAAAGCACACATTAGTCTTAATTATTATTTGCATTGTTTTCAGAAAATTAATACACTCCCTTTAGCTAACTGAATGAATATGTTTCTTTGGAATTACAAATACGGCTTGAATTATAAACAAACGTCTAAAGGGCACATTCACTGATGAGTTTTGTCGCCACCTCTTGCCTTGGTTTATATATACTATAAAATATTCTTTCTCTCTTATAAACACATTTTAACAAGAATTGCAGCAAAAATCAACAGTGATTGTGGTTCCTAATTAGGGGTGCACCGGATTTGGAATTTTCAAATCCGGCCGGAACCGGATTTACCGGATTTGGACAAAAATTCCGGCCGGATTTGAGATAAACCCGGTAATGGGGAGAATTGGGATAATTCAGTGTTCAAAATGGCGGTTTGTTTTTTAAAAATCAAAGACAATGGCATGAAGTTTCTAAGGGTAAGGAATTTTTCATTTATAAATAAAAATTATAACTATTTATTACCATTTACTATTTGTAGTTAGTGTCAGTTTAGATTTTTGATTGTGTTTTTTGATTTTCTCCAAATCCGGCCGGATGCCGGAAAATTCGTTAAATCCGGCGGGAATTCCGGCCGGATTTGAAATCCGGTGCGCCCCTATTCCTAATTATTCTATTCCTAATTAAGTAGTCCAACGTATTTGTTAACTCCATAGAGATGCTTCAACTTTTCATCAGCTTCATAAATTAACTTGAATATATGTCCCTTGTCTTCGATCACATTTAAGTCATTTTCAAATAATGTTTACAGTATATTGCAGTCGGACAGTTCATTTTTCTTCTCGCCCCCAAAATCCCCAAAGGAATAGAAAGATTTGTAGCACTTGTTGTTGGGTTTCTGGATGCAGGTGTGTCAACATTGTAGCAGAATAAGTTCCAAATGATTTGACATCAAAATATTCACAATATTGTCTTCCATTATATTTACAAAAATGTTTAGAAAATCTATAAAAGGAACACAATAATATTATTTTAACTCCCTATATTAAGGCCCAATGCATCCTTCATTGTTGTGGCGCTACAGGTGCACAAATGACACATTGGAAACATATTTCGAAAAACTCCAAATTTGTTATGTTTTTTTTATCTCAAATTTTACAATATGCTCTTCTTTCAGGTTTGTTTTATCTTAAAAAACTCATTAATAATTCATGAGGAAAATTCAAAAGAACTGAATGTTTAATCAATGTTTGTAAATCGGATAAAGGTTTGTCCTGATTTACATAAACTTCAGCTTTGATTTTCTCGGCTTAGACAATGTTTATTTTTAAAATTACTTTGCCAATGAACTCATAAGATGGGTCGTTGTTTAAGTTTGATAAAACATGAGCAGTCAATCTTTATCTGATATACAAACGCTCGCCTTCGGCTCGAGTTTATATATCAGATAAAGACCGACTGCTCATGTTTTATCTAGAACTTAAAGATGGTACAGTTCGTTCTGCACATGCATACATTGGAGTCTCCAACTCGTGATACAAAGAGTTTAACTAGGTTCTATATGTTCTTGCAAAGCCTGATCGTGCTACCTTGATTATGTAAATAATTTAATATTGTACTTACCTAATTATTACTCTTGGGCTACGGTGCCTTCTTTAATTTCTACTCCTTCTGGCGTTAATCTACTATCTACACTATGATCTTGATAACCTCCTTTGCTTTTCATTCTGTGTGTTACATCGTTCAGCTAGATAATCATATTGAATTAAAATTGCGATGTTATCTGTCGTTTTTTACTCCAGCTCTGCAAAGCCCTGGTCAATCGAGTTTGAAAGTTGATGAAAGTTGGCAAGAGAACGTTTGCAATTTGCATGAGAATTTTGAATTTTCACAACTCTCATGCCCCGGTCAAACAAGAACAAGAGTTGCATGAGAATTGACCGGATATTACCACGCATGGCAATAACTTTCATCAACTCTCATCAAAAAGTGAACCAGCTCAAAGTCAATTAGAGTTGGTGGTCAAACGCGAGCGAGAGTTGCAACTCTCATCAACTTCCATCCTTGTTTGACTGGGGTTTATTGTGGGGAAAACAGAGTATGATGATGATACACAACAGCAGTAACTCTGGATACAAATTGCATTTTTATTTTACGTTTTGACTATATTTTAGTCATCATCAAGCGACTAAAATATACTCGAAACATAGGAATAAAAGAGTTACCGTTGTTGCATATTTTTTTCCAGTGTTGTACATAGCATAATTTAATTTCATTTTGGTATATCCAAAGATATTATAGTACTTATCTACTCAGCTCCCCTGAGCAGGGTTCTCCTTATCAGGCGGTAACCAGTAAAATTGACCGTTTCCACGACTACTGATTATCAACTTGGGCCGGTTGTTCAAAAGCCGGTTAACGCTAACCCTGGGTTAAATTTTAATATGCTGTTCTGGTTTGTATACTTCTAAATGTTTGTTTATTTCAAAACTTTATAAACAAAAACTTCTATCGCCCAATACAAGGTTGATAGAAAAAAGTATTCAGCAATATAACCAATGTCTGGAAACTTGTATGGAAGTTATCACTAACCCAGGGTTAAGTTAACCGGCTTTTGAACAACCAGCCCCTGGAGAATCCTAGAGTTTGTGTAAAGGCAATTTGTTGTAAACACAGTTTTGTGTAAAACAGTGGTGTGTTCGATAATTGATATGACATTTAATTGTTATAATCTTTAGAATTCTATAAAAGCTTAAATCTTCCCTCAAAACACAGGAAATGGCATTTCAGAGACTTCAGAATTTTCCAGGGGATCATGTGCCGGACCCTCTGGGGCATTACCTGTTCATCTCTTTTACCCATCCTGCTCACAACTGTGGAGAACCCTGCCTGAGGATGTATTATTTTACTAGTATCACACAATTTAAGTGTACTTTTATTCTAGTACAGTACTGCAAGGGAAAACACATTTCTGTATTTTATCAGAAAATGTCTTAAATTCTCTATTAGGCCAAGAAATCAATAAAAGACGGAGGTTTGTACAGAGGCAACCGTTTTTCATTGAAGAATCTCAAGGAAACACCCAAAGGAGCTCAGCTCTGGTAAATGTACAAGATCGCACATTTCTTAAATATTTGGCTTTATACGCCATGTTATTTTTGTTGTAAAATCCTGTGTTTGTACATCTATTTTTCACAGATATTTTTAATCTCTTGGTAGGTGGAATGAAAACTTCGCAATGTAAACACTTGCCATATCATATATTCCTAGAAGCAATTGCTGAAAATTCACTGCCAAAAATATATCCTCACTGGCAAGTCGGACAGAAAGTTTGTTTAGCCTATATTTAAAGACCATGTAAAGTCCATTCTGCGCATGTGCTATGGGGGGTCCCGCGATGTAAACAATGCCCAAATTTCGCGTTGTTTCGACTAAAATTCGACATCTTCTAAATCAGAAACTCGAATCTGTATTTATTTAAAGTATAGCGAACCAGAACACATCATAATTTTTTAAATATAGCGTGTTTAAAATGTAAACAAATTAACAAACGGATGTTGCCGGTTTGTTTACATCGGTACTTTACATCACCTTTAACTTCCCATGCCTGACCAGCATGATATAGGCTGTCGCTAATCTGGGTCTTGCTTGGCAGGGATTTTAAGCAAGTTCAACAAAGTTCAAGTGCAGAGAATAAACCCTAATCCCATGTTAAAATTCACATGAGAAATATTCTAGGAATCTATGAATGTATTATTCTGATTGCAGTATATACTAGCGGTTATCAATAAATCCCTGGGCAAACTTGGAAACAATGTTGCAGTAACATTTCAAATTCTGATGCTTCTTCGAATGTTTGCACATTTGCCCACCCCTTGAAAACATTGTTGGGAAAACAAAAGTTTGTTTTCCAGAAAAACAGAATTGACAACTTTTAACAAATTCAGAAACATATTTCGTTTCCCAAAAGGTACTTTTGTTGCAGAAACAATGTTTCCTGCTCTGCCCACCTTCAGGAAACATGGCTAGGAAACAATGTCTCCACAACAGCATTCCTAATTTGTCCAGGGACATATATGTCACATGAATATATTACTTATCCAAAACAGTGAAATCAGTATTTGCCATAAACTGTTTTAATAGCATGTGACACTATCCAAATATGCCATCTTTAATACGAAGAGATTTCCCAAATTATCCCAAAGAATTCATCATTATATTCACAATTGCAAGGGCAGTCATTATACACTACCGACCCTATCATTATTCATGTATTTTTGTGCTAATTTCTAAAATCAATATTGGCTCACAGTCGGTTACTTTTGATGCCAGTGATGGCCTATGTTTTTCATGTTAGACCCCTAACACAACGCTACAACGAAATGCGCAATTCTCTTTTGTCATATTTTTACTCAAAAATAGTGTATAAAACAAATGTATCAAGTGCCAAGCGGATATTAATCACTTATTTTTGTCTAAACCCCGAGGGAGTGTGACACAATTTCGGCATACAAAAACAAACACAAGATAGCCTTAGCTATAATTTCGCTGTTGTAAACAACTAGAATAGATACCCTTAGATGCACGATCGATAGAATTTAAATCATATAAAATCGAGACTTGTACTCACATCTACTGATATCTGTACTTCTCCTGACCCGATGTGGCCCGTATGCTGTAAAACAAGACATTTACCTTTTAAAGTTTGTATACACAAGAACACATTCTACACTATAAACGTCTACTAAACATTCACAGATTGTTGATTAGACTTTCGCGTGTCTAATTGGCGTCAAAACTACACCACAACACACCTGGAAATTCATAGGCTCCCCTATCATACTTCTGTCAATCCTTGGCCGTCTCTAGAAAGACAAAACAATGATATTATATAGTCTATAAGCAACAAGAACGATATATCGGTCGCTATTGCCTACCGGCGGAGGCTGCTCTGTTATACAGCAAAAACATAGCCAGCTTGGACTCATAACCATGCCAAATTTGAACGATATATTGAAGTGTAATCCCTGTTTATATAATGCAGAAAATCGTTGCCCTCTATGACAGCATATTATCTCAAGATTTCATCCCAAAATTTCGTTTCTCTATGCCAAATATTGCGAGTATGAGAGGAGTGGTGCAAAGAATGCGATATGGGGGGCGCAACGACTATTTTTACGACACGTACATTTTTACGGGAAAATTTTGTCGAGTTTTTCCCAGAACAAGAAAATTGTTACATGGATTAATTTAATTGATACTTTATATTTTTTGCTAAGTGCTTTGTATTATTAATAAAAATGCACTGTAAAAGTATTTTTACAATAACAGAGTATAACATGGTATTTTTTATGAATTATATTGATAGTCTAAACATGAATGTCTTCAATATAATTCATCAAAAAGAATGCATTGCTCTGCTCCCAAAATAGTTCTACAAAATCATTTAAGTTATTCAAATATATTGAAAAGGTCTTCGAATTCTGGAGCCCAAATTCCCAGAAATAGCAGATAGGTTTTGATCGGTTCAAAGCTGTGCAACCAACATCCAGACAAAGGCCCTTAACTCGAGACGTTGAAGTTCTTGTTATATTTTTCAGGTAGTTTGATCCTATAAACCCTCAAGCATAACAACAAAAAATGCAATCAAAAGGGGTTGCACAACTCTCCAGAAAGGGCCAGGACGTACAAGGGACCTACCTTTCTATTTAGGGTGTTTCACACTATTCAAGTTTGGTCAATGCATGCTTTGGTCAACACTTGTGACAGTGTTAACCATTTCAAAGAAACAATATTTTTATTCAAAAGTTGTTCGGGTCCACTTCTTAAGCAATTACAAATGGATCACTGTTCACCAGGAAATCTCCCTGAGTATCCTGGTGGGCCACATTGCCCCTGCTATCTGATCTGACTAAATACAAAGCAGCAAAAAGCTACCATAAATGACAATGTTTTCTGATAAGCTTCCTGCAACAAATGTGATTAGTGTTGAGGACTTGTCTTTTACATAGATAATTTCATACAATGGTCATGTTTCATTGTCATATTCAATCAAACAATTGCGAAGCCTGGCTAGTGCCAGCTGGTGATTACTGTAACATAAAGCAACTCATTTTCTTTCCCGCAAAGCATGGAATTGAATAAAGCAGATAAAACAAACCTCTAGAACCAGGGTTTATATCATTGATCATGTTTATATTGCTGTTATATAGTCAAAATTTGACTTCGAATAAGGCTATTATAAAGTTTGAATACAATTTCTATTTATACTAAAGTTATCAGATTCAATAATGCTAAGTACATCTTGAACTCTGCTTTTCTCAAAACAACCCCTGTGGAGAGTTTGTGGGAAATTCCAGCAATGATTTGAATAGTCAGATTATAAATTCGCGAAATATTGTTCTGATTGTTCTCATATCTCTCTGATATTCTGCGTATGTTGCTAAATACTGTAAAGCCTATAATATGTTGTTTTTTAGCTAAGATAATCGCGAGTTTAAGAGTTATTTAACACTACTTATGCCGGCCAGATGAGAATAATTTTGAGACGCTTTTTGACCTTTGTAATAAGACAACACAGACAGAGATAACAGGTCCAACGACAAACAAGACATTTTGATTGATGTCGAAACATTTCGACGAATATAATTACGTTATATGCTTTTTATTTCCCGGTCACTATATACGCTGAGCAGTAAAAATAACTATAATTGCTAGACAAATAACTTCTAGTATTTGTGTTTTAATTAAAATTCTCAGCGGTTAGCCAGTACAAGATAATATATCCGATCAAAATTGATATTTCTTTTATAAAAGCAAAGTGAATTAATAGAACGAACGAAATTTTCCTACCTGTCTGGTTCTCGCTTCACGAAAATGCATCCATATTAAAACTCTGGTAAATAAACTAGGCCTTATTTCGTCTCTTTCCAGAGCCATAGGAGAATAAGATGAAGGTCTGACTACAGGCAAACGGTTGTGCCTGATCAAAATATGCGGCTTCCTTCTTGTGGCTTCGATTCTCTCAAGAGTCTTTGTTTACCTCTCTTGCCCTCAAAATAATCGGTTTTCACTTGTTTCCATCTATCAAACTGACGTTACGCAATTTTTCCGATTTTCATATTTGTTTTTCTTGATTTTTGTTCATCAATTTGGTTAGGGTTAGGTTAGGGTTAAGTTTTGGGTTAGGGGTTAGGGTAGGTTTTAGGGTTAGGGTCAGTTACAAAGTTTTTAACTTTACTTCAAAGTTGAAAAAATTACGTAACGTCAGTTTGGTAGATGGAAACAAGTGACGACCAAAATAATCACCTGCGATAATGCGATTACGTAATTTATTGTTTGGTGAGATACTTGATGTAACACAGCATGTTGGGGTAATTGCCCCTATTTTTGCCTATTAATTTAATTTAAAAAGAATGACAAAATATGATATTTTAACTGCTAGCTGACAGAACGATGAAACATCCATTTGAAACTGACATTTTACAAAATATCTTACGGACAACTGACTATTAGCTTGAATTTTAGCTGACGACTGACATCTATAAAGTAACCCATAAAGGCATTAGTGCAGCGAACCTTTTTGAGGGCGTGTGTGCGAATGATAATTTTCCCGTAAATAAGCCAAGGATCTGCATAACATTTTTGTGTCAAATATTTTTATCACAGATGGGAGGTATTTTGATTGGAGGTATTTTTCTAAATTCCAATGGTTGGCCCCTTACTCAAATGTCTGAGCGTTCTTATGATCTGAGCGTATCTATAAGTCTAAGGCCACTTAATGGGGTCTTTGTATGTTACTTAATATCTCGTATAGAATTCTCGTATAGATGTTAAAAGTTTAAACACAAGTCAATGGTATACTGAATATGGTAGAAATAACATCCCTTTCTGTCTGATTTATCATAGTACAGATCGTATGGTCCGTGAATATGAATAAATACAGATGGAACTAGATAGTTTAATTATGTATATAGGGTTGTATACTTGTATTTATCTTCTCTAGTAGGACGGTACAGATGGTTATAGGATGGTATAGATCGTACGGATCGCACCATCTGTGGTCTGATGGCGACGATCCGTCAACATGAGTACATGCAGTCATGGTTATATCACAGAAAAGGAAATGACCATAAAGGCTACTCAGCAGTGCAACGTGACCCCCTATTTTTATGCAGTTTTCTGGCCAGAATAATGGCGGACCAGCCAGGAACAAATATTGGCAATTCACGGCTCACAAGAATACCCTTTACCCAGGGCCCAGAGTGAGGGCAAGGAGAGGGGGCTCCGAACCCCCCACCAAGGGGGGCCTCAAAAGGGCTAAATGAAAATATATAATGTGGATGTAGTAACTGTACTCCATATACAGATTTTGAATTTCTGTGCCATAGATAGGAAATTTGGAGACCCTAAAATTTTTTTTAGGAAGAATGCCATTTTATGAGCTGGATGAGAGAGATTGGTGAAACATGTTTGAAACAGATAGTAATGAAGAAAGAAGTTCAAGTATGGAAATCAGTTTTTTAAACAAGCCCACATGTCATAGTCTTTTGAGCGGCCCTGCCTTTACCACCCTATTTGTATTCTCACGAGGCTACTGATGTGTTAAACTTAGTAAAACTATGATTATTCCCATCATTCATTTAGCGCTCATATTGTATATAGACCACTTTCATAATTCAGATGAGTTTAAATACTCTTTTATGTGCATCTTAATAAGCCTTATCAGCCTCATTTCTGTGACTGAAATTGAATAGAATTTATTAACCTGGACGAAGTCAATGAGGCTTATTAAGATGCACATAAAAGAATATTTAAACTCATCTGAATTATGAAAGTGGTCTATTGTCTGTGACAACCTTAATTGAAATAGCTGTATAGCATCTGTAGTCAAACGATGACGCTCCCTCAATATAAATACAGGGGGCGGTTGTATTAGTACTGAAAAATTTAACCAATCAGAATCGCGTATTTTACTGACTTAACCACCATTTAGGTACGCCAACGGATAGTGAAAAAGTAGTTAAAAGGCAGAGGCGTAGCTAGGGAAGCAAATTAAATTGAAGGAAAACAGCACGTTTAATTTTAATTAAGTATACTTCTTCATCAGAAAAAGGCATTTTTGTTTCCTTTATTTTGTTTGACAGGAAGGGCACTTCGGTCATCAAGTTGGACAAGGACCTCAGTGTTTCTTGATTGAGGGGGAAGTCAGAATGTGCCTCCGTCTAATAACTGCTTTAACGCCATACAGACGAGCAAGTTTTCCTTAACAAGTTGACTTTACTCGTGTGTATGGTATTCCAACAATAGTCAATATTTCCTTGATTTCTTGTCAAGTCTTTTTTTGCTCCTGTACGGGAAAATGGATGTTGAAGTCTAGTATAAGCAGGCTTCACAAAGTGAGCACATGCATGGTGGTTAATGGCAATTCAGATATTGTAGTGATTAAATTATTGTAAAGACATAAATTTTAAAGTTGACAACCATGTGTAGCACCATATAAAACACTAACTACCGATAGACGAGCTAGTTTTTGTTGTTGGCCGTAGTGCAAGAACACAGGAACGAGTTTTCCCCGTTCAAAGCTAGTATAACTACCTTCTAGACAGGGAGACCTTACAAGAAAAATTTGTCAATCTTTTGTACACACGAGCAAATAAAGCTTGTCAAGTCTACGGATCAATTCAAATATAAGACGACGCCAATTGGACTGTCCGAGGAGAATGAGGCAGCTCTATTCAGCGCTAACTAATTATGGGTCGTATGCAATTCAAATGTACAAGTGTATGACGCACTTCCATAGTCATAAGTTTAAGCATACCATGATGTGTACAACTAAAATAGCCTTATAATAATAAACATTCTTTGTGTGATCCTAAGTGACTACAAGTACAGGGTGTCCCAAAAAAAGGCTACCTTTTCAAATTCAAATTAGCATGTTAATTCAAGCAACCTATTGTATTCAATATCCCATGTGTATAAAACTGTGTGTTTTTACGCATTCGTAGTTCAAAAGCGATAATGAATTTCAAAGAACTACAATAGGTTGCTTGAATTAACATGCTAATTTGAATTTGAAAAGGTAGCCTTTTTTTTGGGACACCCTGTACTACAGTATACCATAGAATCGCCACACATAGTGCACTGCAGTACAGGAAGTTCTGAAATTTTATCCCAATTATGAAAACTTCTGGAAAGTCGACAAATACTCGTTTTGACAATGTTTGCTCACGTGAGTGTAGTCAGGGTTACGTTCAAATTAAACAGATCGTAGGCGAAAAATACTCAAGTATTTTTATTCATTTTTTTGAAAGAGATTTTGATAATTCTTACATGTAAAGCTATTACACATGTCATACGTCGTTTTTTGAAATATCAGTAAGTTATGACTATCTGGTAGTATTATGCTATGAAATTTTTATACATAACACATAGTTGAAAATTGTGAATATTATAGTAATATTAGACGATTAATCAGTTCAAATTAAAAAAACATTTTTCAGAAATTTATGAAAATTTACGGCGTGGTGCGTGCACCCTTGAAGTGACCAATACTCTCCCCTTGAGGAAAGGCAAGCATTGACTATAGAGTTTATAAAATTTCCATGATTCATTTACTAACTATTGATCTGTGCAAACATTTTTTTGCGGCTGCTTCCTCCCGCTGACAATTTCAATATTGCATAACCTCATAGAACAGCGTAAGTTTGCAAACAATATATTTGGACCTTTTTGTTTTTGCAAACAATCTTCTTAAGGATTTCTCATCCCCTCCCTCCAAAAAATAATGGTCAGCCCGAATTGCTGACAAATATCGACACCGTGTTACATCGGCGCCACCTTAACATGGGCGTGTTAACAAAGGAGAGGGGCAGGGTTACGGTTAGGCCTTGTGTTGGGGAGACGGTTAGGCCTTGAGTTGTCTTTTTGACATGTTTGATCTTTGTTACCTTCAGAATTCTTATAAAATCTCTCCCAAAAATACAGGAAATGGCATTTCAGAGACTCTAGATCCAAAACGTCCTGGAGGAGCATCCCTGCACCTCCATAAAATGTGGTCACAGTTTCTTTCACTGCCACTAAAACTGAGCACCTCTAAATTTCCTCAAGGGGCATGCCCATTCTCTGAAGTGTGCGCTATCGAAAATTCCTTAGAATAGGCCCTGCAGTCAGGACCAAATAGAAACCAGGGGCCAGTTGTATAAAACTCATCAACCCATTGACCAGAAACAGAATAGGTTTTTTGGCCTAAACAGTTTCTGGGTGGTTAAATTATAGAATATAGAATAAAAAATATATTACTGTTCAGGCAAATTCTATTGTTTGAACCAAGTTTAGGAATATTCTTCATACAACCGGCCCCGCGCTTATCTATTAAAGTCAATTTTCAGTGCACAATTGGTCGTAACGACCTGGGAACTTTTTCATATCCTTGATAGTTAGTTAATTAATCTTTCTTTCTCACTATTCCGACTATCATTGTTCACATTACTCGACGTGCTTCCTGTGTCGTCTTCTCTATCATACACGCAGTCTTCTTCATGGTCGCTTTCCACCAACGGTTGAATCGTCGGATTGCTCAATTGCTGAAATAGAGTACGGTACTTGTTAACTTGACAATCACAAGATCGATGGTGCATGAGGACAACAGAACATGCAACGAGCATTGGGTAATAATTAAGCACCACAAAAATTTTCAAAGATTTCTTGAAACATACAACAATGCAGAAAAATATTAATAGCTGCCTAACTATGCAATGGCATTCGTATACATTTATGTACAAGAATCTGTTTGTAGTAAGCGACACCTACTGCACATAGTTTTCCAAGTTCTGCGTATGTTTACGTCGAAGGGTATGTTCAGTTTATTAGTATAATAAAGATAAAGTTTAGTGTTAAGGATAGCGAGTAAAGAGGACGATATTTGAGAGAGATTTGATATCAAGAGGTAAGTTATTCCATAAAACACAATTCAAAGTACGAGTACAGCAAGGCAGAGGAATTAGATGTAAAAACATTCATAGACTTGGAGGAGAAATATGGCAGCTCGACATTGAACACGCTCAAGACGAAACAGATCAGAAGCAGATTTTGGATAAGGATAATATGAAGGACAAGATGAGGAACGAAGAGATCAGAAGATGTGGGTTGGCAGACATTGCAGAGAAGGTGAGGGAAGGAAGACTGAGATGGAATAGACACGTAATAAGAAGAGATGAAGAAGAGCTGGTCAGGGACATTATGGAGTGAAGAGATCAGAAGATGTGGACTGGTAGATATTACAGAGAAGGTGAGGGAAGCAAGACTGAGATGGTATGGACACGTAATAAGAAGAGATGAAGGAGAGCCAGTCTGAGAGATTATGGAATGAAGATATCAGAAGATGTGGACTGGTAGATATTGCAGAGAAGGTGAGGGAAGCAAGGCTGAGATGGTATGGACACGTAATAAGAAGAGATGAAGGAGAGCTGGTCAGGGACATTATGGAGTGAAGAGATCAGAAGATGTGGACTGGTAGATATTGCAGAGAAGGTGAGGGAAGCAAGGCTGAGATGGTATGGACACGTAATAAGAAGAGATGAAGAAGAGCTGGTCAGGGACATTATGGAGTGAAGAGATCAGAAGATGTGGACTGGTAGATATTACAGAGAAGGTGAGGGAAGCAAGACTGAGATGGTATGGACACGTAATAAGAAGAGATGAAGGAGAGCCAGTCTGAGAGATTATGGAATGAAGATATCAGAAGATGTGGACTGGTAGATATTACAGAGAAGGTGAGGGAAGCAAGACTGAGATGGTATGGACACGTAATAAGAAGAGATGAAGGAGAGCCAGTCTGAGAGATTATGGAATGAAGATATCAGAAGATGTGGACTGGTAGATATTACAGAGAAGGTGAGGGAAGCAAGACTGAGATGGTATGGACACGTAATAAGAAGAGATGAAGGAGAGCCAGTCTGAGAGATTATGGAATGAAGATATCAGAAGATGTGGACTGGTAGATATTACAGAGAAGGTGAGGGAAGCAAGACTGAGATGGTATGGACACGTAATAAGAAGAGATGAAGGAGAGCCAGTCTGAGAGATTATGGAATGAAGATATCAGAAGATGTGGACTGGTAGATATTACAGAGAAGGTGAGGGAAGCAAGACTGAGATGGTATGGACACGTAATAAGAAGAGATGAAGAAGAGCTGGTCAGGGACATTATGGAGTGAAGAGATCAGAAGATGTGGACTGGTAGATATTGCAGAGAAGGTGAGGGAAGCAAGGCTGAGATGGTATGGACACGTAATAAGAAGAGATGAAGAAGAGCTGGTCAGGGACATTATGGAGTGAAGAGATCAGAAGATGTGGACTGGTAGATATTACAGAGAAGGTGAGAGAAGCAAGGCTGAGATGGTATGGACACGTAATAAGAAGACATGAAGGAGAGCTGGTAAAAGACATTAGCTGGGGATAAAGGGAAACAGAGGACACTGGAGACCGAATAAGAGATGAAAGGGCTGTGTAAAAGGTCTAAGTATCAAGGAATTGATGATGGACAGGATAAAGGTCAGAAAAGGATTGAATAATAAGAGAGTGAGTAGCAAACCCGGGTCAATCTGCGAGAAGATAAATTGATGTATATGCCTGATGTTTAGTAATAAATATATTTGCAATGTTGAAGTTTAAAAAGAAAGAGAAACAAATGACTTACATATGTCCCATTCCATAGATTACAAAACTCCTTTCTTATTAGACTAATGACTATAACGGTCAGTAATGTTGAGGGTACGAGGTACACCAAAGCGGGTTGGCCTTCTTTCATTATATACAGAGCAGCAAATGTTATGACAAGACCGATACCATACGCTACAAAGAAGAGAAGTATTCAATATTTATAGTTACACAACTAATTCAATTACGATTGTCCTCTACGAAAGTCGAAATCCAAAGCTGCAAAACCTGGACCTCTAAACGCGAAAAGCACCATGGACTTGTATACTTACTTTGTGAATAAAAATACAATTAATACCATAAAACATATATAAACCTTCTTGTGGGCACCCCTTTAAAATATGCCTGTAATATACTGTACTAAAAACTTACCAATGGAACTGGCAACGTAGTATATTCTGTATGGAGTCCTGGCCATTCGGTCAAAGGAATGACAAAATGAGACGAACAAACCTAAATAAAACACACAGAGAAATAATGACGTTTGAGCCCGAGATATTTTTTTTGGAATCGGCTGAAAATTGGATTAGACAAGTGAAAAGATTATCACTCTTACAGAAGGGCCAGCCCTTCACATAGGACTCATATAAGCACCCCTTATAGTAATAGTGTAATTTTCCTACCTGGTACTAAAATATCTCCAAAGCCTAGCAATGAATAATCTCTTCTCTGACATATTAACAAAGCAGAGCGAATGATTCGTGGTACTTTGAGAACCATTGGGAGCTGTTCTTTGTGTCCTTCACCTGCACAATACGAAACAATAACGGTTTGTCATTGGCCAGTTTTATAAACTACAGACGGATGATTTGTCTGGACGAATTTGGGCAAACATAGCTGGATAGTTAGTCTGTGTATAAATACGGCATTATACAGATGATCCTGCAGCGTAAATCGGGCTCATCGGCTTGTTGACAACTTGCTACAAGATTGTTTACTCAACAGACATGTTGCAAGTTGTTTCAACAACTTGTTATCTTCTGCAATTCAACAACTTGTTAACAAGTTGTGAGTAAGTTGATTCGGGCTTCGCCCTCATCAACTATCACCTCATAGAAATCTTGAGCTCATAATCTAATTGTTAAATAGTATTGTTTACTGTCCTTCATGAGCAGAGCAGGAATGGTAGCCTTGAATAGATGGGTTTCATTAAGCACTATCGTGCAATAGATGATGATCAACCGGGTAAAAATTTGTTATGATGCTCAGTACGAGAGAAGAGATCGAGCGTACAGTTGCCATAGGCCGCTTCTGATCATTGCTTAGGCGTTCGTGCACTACACACGTAACAAGATGTGTTCGCAACAGACTCAGTGTAGCAAGCTTGTCAACAAGTTGTAACAATGTTGTCATTTTATCAAGTTGCTACAAGGTTGTTACATCTCATAGAAATCGAGAGCGAATAATCTAATTGTTTTAGTAGAAACCAGCAAGAAAACAGTATTTCAAAACGTTTTTCATAATTTATTGAAATAAATTCGTTAAAAATCGCGCCGAGGAGATGGCTATTTCGCTACTCGCTATCTATCGACAATTAGATAGCGCGAGTAGCATAGCCAATCAAATTACAGCATTTGCAATAGTATGCTAGTATGATTCTACTAATTAACAATAGTATTTCTTTACCTGTCGCAACATCAACCATGATGCTGTTATGACCAGCAGAGAACAAGGGTGTAATGAAGACAAAGAATACGTCATAGATAAGAAGTAACACCAACAATAAAGTACAAATCTTCATGCTAGGTAAACGTAAATTCTTTAATAATGATATACAAAATAACACTCCGAGAATGTCTTGTAGGATCCAACCATAACTAAAGAAGATAGAGAAAGCGATGCTCATACTTGCCTTGCTAAAATGCGGCAGATATTAGGCCCGTTTCAGACGCCGCTCCACTCATGCGCCGAACTTAATTGTATTAGGTGCGACTCTGGAGCGACACAAGTGCGGCAGTGATTCAAACGGCGTACAAAATATAATGTTGTTGACGAGCGAGAGGAGCGTGTTCGCGCGGGAATTCTAAAATTAAAACAATAGGTAGACATTACAAAGTGGCTAATCTAATCCTAATAAATTACAGCAAATTTTGATTTAGGTTCGGCACATGAGTGGAGCGACGTATGAATCAATCATCAATGTCGCTCCAACGTCGCATAATGCGACAGGCTCTGTCGAACTTATGTCGCTCCAAATTCTGCCGTACCTAATTGATTCATACGTCGCTCTTCTGTCGCACTTAATTCGTCATTTAAGTTCGGCGCATGAGTGGAGCGGCGTCTGAAACGGGCCTTATAACTCTATACAGCTGACGGGGGGTCACTTGTTTACGCCAAATGAACTATTTTTAGACAGCACCAGCGAAAATCATTCATATACGAACGATGACTTAGGCCAAAAAAATATTCTGTTTCTGGTCAGTGGATTTGTGCAAAATTGACGCGGCGATGCGGCTTTTTTTTCGCCTTTTTTTTTCTTCTTAAGAGTTAATAAGGAGGCGCTTTTTTGGAGAAATGGGGGAGTATTTTTTATAAAGTGTATAGTGATTTTTGATGCTTTTAATGCTAAACTGTCACCAAATTTGCAGATTTAATAGAATAAAATTTTTATTTAAGAGTACTTCATTTTGCAAGGATATTAATGGACCGTATTTGCAAAAAAAAAACCGTTGACGCGCACAGCTAAAAATGACGCGCGCGCTGACCAGAAACAGAAGGTTTATTTTTTGGCCTTAGCAAGCTTTTATCTCTAGTTTTATTTTGAACCAAGGTACGACAACAAAACAATAGTACTGAGTCGGGATAAAATTGCAGTTGAATTATAACATGTATAGCTGAGACTGGAAGATTTAATATATGCATATCAAAGTATTCAGTTGTTTCATAATGCAATAATTGTGTTTCACATATATCCGCAATAGAACTGTTCCTTGGGTAATTTCTTTACGAGTATATTTTGTCTTCTGTGTAAAGCGTTCTATTTTCTCTATATGTAAAACACGAGCACGTCGATGATCGATCCTTACAATCTCTATGTTATGATTCAGTCATTCGGCAGTGGTTTTATCCCAATACAGAACGAGTCATTGGGATGCACAGTCGACACTACGTCTACGGACTGGCTTATTAATATTAGGTAGTGTCCCTTATTTAAATACCCCTTTGCGTTTGCTAGTAGATTTAACTGAGTAAATCGAATGAAACACCCGGTAGTTACCTTTCGTTGCGTACGACGACCCACCAGATGGCGACACCAAGTGAAATTGCCAGGACAATTATTGTCCTGACAAGGACATGTTTTTCAGATCGAGGAAAAAGAGGCACGCGTATTCGGTATGTACCTAGTAAAAAATTATATAATCAATGACCAACTTCACGAAAAATTAGGCATGACGAGTACTCAAAACTATTGTCAGTATATATCAATGCGAGTATCATTGTCAATATTCATTGCATAACTAAGTCAATAATAGAGATAATTCTATGAGATGTACTTGAGGATTTGTAGGATTGAACTACTTGAGGAATATAACAGGAACTTCGATGTTTCAACCGAAGGCCCTTCGTCTGGTTTATCGCGGAACCAATGCAGTGGAACCACGCATTCACAATTTTATCATTTGAGAGATGTAGTTTACTTTTCTTGTTCCTATAAGTCTGTCACTTACTGAGAGACACACCAATACATGTACTTACAAAATGGTAGTTTAAGAGCCAAAGCATTGAGACATTCAAACATTCCCGATGCAGAAGCGATGGCAAACACGCCAATGATGATGTAAACAACATATGTATAGAAATAATACACCAACAGGAGAAACAGACAGATAAAAATGACAAATATGACAACCATCAAGGGAGTGATCTGCATCGCTCCTTCCTCTTCATCAGAACTGCTGCTTGATGAACCTTTAGTTTCTGCAGTTTTTTCTCTGCACATAAACAAAATAATGGAAATAATTTCTGATCAACGACAGCGCAACTTGACGAAGAGGCAGTCGTCTAGTCTTAGCCTCCTCTGGCAAACGTCCCGGCAAATGTTCCGTCCCGTCTCTATAAGCTATTATTAGGGAACTTTAGATTTGACGACGGCTACGAGAACGACTACGACTACGAGATTCTCCGTTAAATATCTGCTAATACAAACTTGTTATCATCCTCTCTTTGGCACAGCACATCTTTATAACAACAGTTGAGCCAAAGCGAGTACAACTTTGAGTTTGTATTAGCAGATATTTAACGGAAAAATCTCGTAGTCGTTCTCGTAGCCGTCGTCAAATCTAAAGTTCCCTAATACTTAATCTAGTACGAGGATGTGATGAAAAACAGTTGCAAGCTTCAGTTTAGCTACAGTACAGAGGCAAAAGCTATGAATTATCGTTGTAAACATGGTGGTGGATAGGAGAAAAATACATGATTTAAACTGTTTTTAAGACATCAGGCCTAGGGAGAATTTTTAAGATTAAGGATTCTAAGTTTGCAATAATGAACTACTCAACCGGGGATGAATAACATCCCGTCCAGGCAATGTCCATTCTTGAGTCTCATATAAACAGGCCATTGGTCTTATACCGTTTTATCTCTCAAAGATGTTGTTAGTAATACACACTTCATTTGTAACATAATGTAATTAACACAATATACTAGACACGTTAAAATTTTCCATTACTTAGTACATTTTGTGAAGAATAATAATGTGAATTCAATAAATTTTGACGACTTTCTTCCAGTTGCAAAACAGCAGACTTCCTAAAATGTCAAGTGTCAACCTAACGAAGTAAACCAACCTTTGTTCATTGGCAATAACACCACTCCAGTAAGCACCAATAACGATGGTACCCACAGCCAAAAACCATATTACAACTAGATTAGAATCTATAGCAGCAATTGGTGGCACATATAATTGAATGACTGCATTGTTGCCAAGTGCCTATAAGAATAAAAAATAATCAAGGCGTAGTAACATTTACTCCATCTGGAGGAAAACTTGAAATGAACTGCAGACATTCCAACTTCAGATAGCAGGAAATCGGCAGGTTGGCAATTTCACTGTTAATTTTTCCGAACCTTTAGATTTTGCCTCTAGAATATGTTGCGGTTGGGCTTAGACTTCAAATGTTGTTGAAATTTTACTACCAATTTTAAACTAGTTTTGTTAATTTTTGTTTTAAAAGGGTTATTTCTTCACCTTATTTCTTCATTGATAGTGCTTTGATGCTGGCAAAAGGCAACGTACATGCATTTTTAACAAGAAAGTTTTCATTTTAAATTGATTGTCTTAACGATAAGTGGATCTTCCTGAAAAATCGTGAGGTTCAGATTGAAATCGAGAGATCGGGAGGAACGTACGGAAATCAGGAGAGGTCACTTCAAATATTTAACAGCTTCAGATCAGCTCTACTATGACTTTACCTGCATGGTGGTGAAATCAGATTTCTTCATGACAGCCAAAGGGATTTCTGAGATATTATAGTCTGCAGCTGATGATGCTACTGCAATAAACTAGAAAAAATTGAAGAATTATATTTAACACAGTACAAAATATTAAGCCACAGTCACCTTATGTTGTTATTTTCCTCTGTCTAATGCAAGCCTATTTTACCTCCAAGAGAAAGTACAGTATTGGGCATGTATGGGTTTATCCATACTACCGAATCTGCTCATGTTTAAGCCCATTAAGCCATGATCAGTGATGTATTTAATAGCCGGGCAACGGGCCACTGGCCCGGTTATGTCACGCTCTTGGACCGGCTTTAAACTGTGCTAAAATCTAGGGTGTATTAGTGTAAAAGTTTGTGGAAATCAGAGTAATTGTCTCCATAAGAATTTGGATTCTAAAGACCAGTTGCTGAAAGAAAAGTCAAAGAATGAATAATGACATCCAACACCCACATACTTTTGCAGTCGATTTCAACTAACTTTTCACTAATATGTTTCGAACTTCGGAAATTCGTTTGCGAAGTTCAAAAGTTCACAATGAAATTCAGAACCGGTTTGTAAACTGAGCATTTGATTGACTGCTTTTTCTCTAGTAACCAATCAGAGGCTTTGTTTACAAACTTGCTTGTGAATTTCATTATAAACTTTTGAACTTCGCAACGAATTTCCGAAGTTCGAAACGAAGTTCGGAACATTTTAGTGAAAAGTCAGTTGAAATCGACTGTAACTGCCATCAGAAGTTATTGATTTAGGTAACAATTTGACATTATAGCTTCAGTGAACAGTTATTCCGAATAGAACTGAATGCAATTGAAATTAGTGCATGCATAATTTATGCATCGAATACTTGACTTAATTTGCTGGCCAAGGTATGCCATCTACTTTTACTTTGTGTTACATCACATGTTTACCCAATAGAGGAAGCTCTAGGGAGTCTAGTAGGTGTTATTTGATAAAATTTATTTCTGTTTGAACCTACCAATTGATCATTTGGGCTCACAATAACCAACTCTGTGGCATTCCTTCTTTGAGCGTTCACTACTCTCTTAGTAAACGAGCAATTTTGTACACCATTTTTCTCCCGTGAAAAGACAGCTTTTTTCGTATAGGAGAATCCCTTGTCATCTGAACATAAATCGTCAATGGGCACCAGTTTGTATTCATACTTGGGCTAAAAAACAGTTGTCAAAATTATGCACACATACAGCAATATGATATGTCGTTGATTACTACCCAATTCTGCAGTCTGGTCAACAAAATTGTGGTCATTTCGACATCAGTTCACAATAACAGATTTGCTTGTCACAACTTGAGCATATAGGCCATTACAAAATTTCCCCCCATTCACAGTTTTTTTGGTCATATAATTGCAATTTCAACTGTTAAGGGGGAATCCTGAACTGCCAATTTTGTTGTTGTGACAAACGAATCCAGTATTGTGTAACTGGGACCTTAGAAATATGGAAATTGCAACACATATTACTCAAACCAATTATCAAAGTCATAATTTATTCATCAGCTAGCAGAAATCAAGAATAAAATAACAAAGTTCTATTAGGTTTAGTTGGCCATTTTGTGTCCTTAATCAAAGTGAAACAAGCATTTGTAGTCAATTTACTATAACATACATGAATGTATAATAAATATATGTAAGAAATTAGTTCTAAATTAGTCATCAAAACATTTATCGCTACTGTATCTCCGGAATGTAAATTGAAAATTATAAACATCAAAACTTGACAATTGAATTGACATATGGCTATAAAAGTAGTAAATACTGTACATACTGTTGAAGACAATTCCGTAGGTAGATCGTGCCACAATGGGGAGTACGTGACACAAAAATCTTTAGATTCTGACTTCGAACTCGCCCGTAAAACAGCATATTCTCCGTTCACCTAAGACAGGAAATGCAGTCGAAATTCACAATTTATAATGCGAAGCATCCTGCCTTCATATAACACGTACGCAATATTATGAAGAAAAAAATAACACCGAAAAAGTATGTAGTAATTTCTATGCGTTTAAACATATATACTCACCTGTTGAAAAGCCAGAACGATCGCGAATATAAAATAGAATATAAAAGCCATATTTACAAAACGAAATTGACGTTCTTGACCAAAACTATTATTGTTGATATAATGATATTTAATAAGTGGTATTTTCCCCGTATGTCTAAATAGTACCGGATATTGTTTCCTTATTACAAAAATTCTTAGTAAGTAAGTAAGCAAGTAAGGTATATTGTAAGAATCTTTATAGATTAGTGCGTTTTAATTTTCTACTAAAATATCTAATATATGTATTTATTTGCTTTAAACTTTTAGGGGTGGAGAAATTAGAAAAGTTCCGGAAAAATACAATACCGGGGAAAAATATCATGGGCGGAAAATTTTGTACTTTCGCGCATCCGGTTCAGCGGATATCCAAATAAAAACAAATTCGAAAAAGAAAACATGGCTGTATAAACTTGAGAGCAAAAAGTTTGTTTTTTCTCGACATAATGTCAACTTCTGCTGTCGTTCCGTTGGTATTTTGGGGCAGCACTCCTCCGAAACATGTAGTGACTTGTATTTTAGTGACTTATGATCAGAAAACGGTCATAACTGGCTCAAAATCAGGCCAGCTAGGAGTGTGGGATATCAGACATTTGGAGGGAGGCAAAGTTGAGGTGAGGAAGTGAAACTGTCATTGTAGCTGTAATAGTTTAAACACTGTAGATATTCATTTGACACTGCGGCTGAACAGTAAAATGTTTTTCATCTGATACAATATAATTAATGCACCTACAAAAATTATGTAAATCCGGGGGGAAGAGGGGTGCGGGCAAGGGGTGGAAATTTGATAAAAAAATAAATTTTGAGTAAAATTCCCACAGGTGGGAAGACGAATATCAATCAAATGTATCAAAAAGGCTGCATTTGCGGACAGTTTTAATCCACATACACTACTTTTGTGGAACAGAATACATGGTGCTGAAGCACACAAGAGCAGTCACCAGGATGGAAAGTTTGTTTTGCGTGCGTCGGAGATCTGCTCCAGGCCCAGAAACATGTGCCAATGGGAGCGTAAATCCTGTTTTCGACAACTGACATGTGCTGCCAAGTCACCATTTCATTCATCCCTGGATAAATAAAGAGTCTAAAAAGGTCAAAAGTACCGTACTCAAAATTTGTCAATCAAATTTCTATATTAAAAGGATTGAAGTACAAATTTAATGTGCACTAACCTGATCACGTAAATTTTTTGTACGCCAGTGCGCCACACAGGTTCATTTGCACATAATTATACAAATTTTGCATGCCGAAGATCTTCGGCGCAACCTACGAACTTTCCACCCTGGAGCAGTAACACTTCTCAAAATTCAAGGTCTGGCATGTGGTTCCTGTGTCTACTGCCAAATATCCACTTTTCATATTTAACTACCCAAATTTTCAATTGTGTAGGTGGTTGCAAAGAGCTTGATATTCGGCCATAATGATTTGGTAACTGCATTAGCATGTGCTTGTGTTGGCTTGGAAAGTCAGTCTGCTGTAATCAGTGCTGCTGAAAATGGGTAATTATTATACTCTTAGTTTTTAATAATATTATACGGAAGTCAAATGCATCCATAATCATAATTAGCCCCAGTGGCATAGGAGTAGCACTGCACACCCCTGTTAGCTCTAGCAGTACACTCTCTAGCACCCCCCCTCCCTACACAATCCAGCAATGCATGCACACTGCTGCAGACTCTAGCGCACCCCCTACACAATTCAGCAGTATTAGCACACACAGAGGGCTTAATGGTCTTTATGGCTATCAACAGGCGATTTTGCCTGTCAGTTTGGTGTTCCAAACAAATACTGATATTTGTTATTTTTGAAAGTGAATTATGTCTTTGGGATGTTGATGATGGACTGTGTATACAAACAAATACCATAGTTGGAGCCCATGCACGTTGATAAGAGTTAGAAAGCAATCATGCAAATACAAATGCCCTTCTTAATTTCTTAATGCCTTCATTAGTGAATACTTGTAAGTAGGGGCTTAGACGTCCTGTATAATAACTATATATAATTTTATTTAACAAAATGATTTATGCCACCCATCATCAGGTTAAAGATTATACACTCAGTCTGAAATCCGCGTAGTTGAAATGAAACCTGAAACGCCGCTTTGTTAAGAGAAGTTTTGAGGTCAGAGGAAAGTTCGCTTTCTAAACGCTTTGTACTTACGAACCGTAAAGCGAGGTAATTACGGTAGCATTAAACTGGAGGTCTGCCGCTACAGTAAAGACCGAACGCTTGAGGTTACTGCGGAAGGTTCCGCCGGCGCCAATGTAAACACGTAGCCGCAGCTTTTGTGCACTTTCTTGCGTATAGTAATTTCTAGTAATAGTTTATTATATGGCACAACCGGAATTAAGTCCTTATTAATCTTTGTTCATTTTGTTTGTTTTTATTAAAGAGTTATAAATATCTGTATTGCCATAGTAATCTCTTGTAACATATCAATGCTATCATTGCAATTCTTTGATTTGGAGATGTGCCTGATAATTTGTAATTGAGGAAAATTGCACTGAAATTACACCATTTCTGCAAACAGCTCTGATTGGATTTGTAAATAAAAACAATAAAACCAAATCAAATGATCCAGCACTGATTGAGCTCTCTTTGTGCCAGTAGCAATCAGGAGTATTTTGCTTTACAAAATTGGCTGTAATTTCACTTGGGTAATTTTTCACACCGTTGCAAAATTGCTCAGAGCACTTCAATCAAAATGGTAATATTGCGCGACAATATTGCAATGTTGCTCGAACGGAACAATCGGATTTGAATGTAAAAATTCGTTATGCCCTGCGTGATTTTTCCTCGGACTACTGATTAGCCAATCATATCACAAATCATATGGAACTAGCGCCATTGTTTAATAAAATATAATCAATGATAAACAGAAACATATATCGTGTAATGAGCAAAAATGACAGGATAGTTGTAGAAATCCGCCCAGGCGTAGCGGTACTAGATGCAAAGTGTTCTTTTGTTATAAATCTGACACCTATATTTATCAGCTTGGCTCTGCAGCGTTTCTACTGGGGTACAAGGAATGGAGAGTTGTATGCCATGGAAGGACACTTTGATGCCATGTTGCTGATGTTCTCTACTTTGGAGGTAGGCAGAGTTAGGCTGTTCGAAGTACTCGACATACTGAAAATGTCAGTATGGATCCTGTTATCGGTGTATGCTGGAGTTTTCAGTCATCATACCTGATATGAAAATGAAATTTCCAAAATACCAGAATAATTTTTCGGTATATCGGAATCACGATTTTGTTGTAGTACAATGCAAAAGAAGTAGTGTCTGTCTACACTCAAATAGCAAATCAAGCAAAATTGATGGTGGTTGACTTCCTGGAAATTTCTATTGGCAAATTTCAATTTAACGTGGCTCAAAATGGGTATACCGAAATATCGGTATGAATTCTCCCGGTATAAATTTATTACCCCAAAAATTTCATACTGAACACTCCTAGCTGAGCGTGTGCCATATGTGGAAGAAGGCGCATCACATTGAGGAAGCTGAAAGTGAAACACTGAATAAAACATTATGTGCAGTAAGAACTAGACTGAGTCACAGCTGTAGCAAACAGTCAGCACTCAGTCAGACCGGCAGTTACTGCAATGGAATAATCATAAACTCTACCCAGGGCAAAAGCATGCATGTTAAATTATCCAGTTATTTTGAGAGAAGTTTGGGTGGAAGGAAGACTTTGAAATATGTTTTGTGACTCTGGAGGTTCTGTGTGGCATACTACCTTTGACATAGCACTGTACATATTTTTTTCTTTACCTTTTCTGCACGTTCTCTATACGTTATCATCCAGTGCATCTTCCAATTTAGGTTGGCTGCTGCTTGTTGTGGATTAGGGGACCTCCACACGTGACTTAAGGTGTGCTGTTCAATTTCATGTTGACTTTTTGCAGATTCATCCTCTCCAAGAACCCTAGGCTGAGGTAGTTAATTGGTTAACCGGAATCAATCAGGATATTTTTGAATAACGGGTTTCTAATTCCTGATATCCGGTTACTACTAGTCAGAGTACATCCTTATCGCATCGTTCTATCAATTTCATATCTGAAACAAAATTTTGACGTTTTTCAGAGGATGCTTCTTGTGTGGGTATTACATTTGTCTGGGAACAGTGAAAATATGGCCATTGAAGAGGAATCGCTGAAAATAAGTGTGGTTAATGCGTTACTAAGAACAAAAATTTTGCATCAAACACCATCAATACACCATAATTAGCCTTCAAACTGGGCAAGGATGTGCGATCGTTGCTTTTGTGTGAGAATTTAGAAGGTCACTTTTGCCGGAATTCAACTGGTGGCATAACTCAGCTTCTGTCCGGGAGTGGTAAGCGGATGATTTTGTGCCACCCAAAAATGGTGGTTATTTAGCATGACATCGCATGACCGGGCAAGATTTTAAATAGATTGTACTATTGGCCTCTTTAGTTTGTCCAGGACAAAGTTCTACCTTTCTTTTTTTAGACAAAGAAACGGAAATAATAGATGATATTGATTTTTATATATTTTGAAGGAAAGTGAAGCGATGTATGATCCAAAGCCTATCTCAGATGGTGGGAGTAAAAGCGCTTAATACACTGTTTGCAATCCATTTTCACAAAGAACAATACTTATTATCTCAGCAAACAATGGCAGGTATTTAAAATAAGATGAACCTGTGGCCCAGGCAATCTTGTGCATTTCTTGGCAGTCGACTGTATTTTACATGCAGACTGAAAGCTGCACCAATTTTTCTCTTTAGATGTATGGGATGTCCAGTAACTTCCTGCTTTAACAGCCATGCCTGCAGGTCCTGGCTAGCAAACTTTGTCAGCAGCGGACTATATCCAAAAGTAATTGCCAGATTCTTCTTAGTTTTGGTCCAAAGGTAAATGTTGGTTTTAATAACCATAGATTGAGATTGAAAGTCTGTTCTGAAACAATTTCCCTTTTTTATCTGTTAAATGGTAAAGCCCCACATAAAAGACAGTGTAGTTAGACACTGGCCACAAATTTGGGCAATTAAGCACCCAAAATGAACCACTGTGGGCTGACAAATGAAACTGGTTCTTAAAAAACTTTATTAAACTTTTAGCTGAATTAGTAGCAGTACTGGGAAAACAAAATACCTTTTTCATCTGGTGCTAGCACTTTCAACCACATCATGACCTTCATTTTATTTTTATCAATACAGACAATCAATAATACATAATTCAGGAAGTGGGGTGCAAATTACTCTAAAAAAACCTATTTTTCAATTTCATGATGGCCACTTTGTTAATTTCAAGAGGTTTTGGGTAAACTCTAAACCAGGAACATATTGTTTTTGACTCTCTCGCTCGAAAAAGGAACCAGTTAAGAACCACTTTGCCCCCTGATTACTTTCTAAAGCCAAGCAGTAGCACTCTGTGATCCTATGTCCATTTCCGCCTGAAGCCTCAAAATCCGTCCACTAGGAAAAATCTTTTCTCCCGAAACTTCCCTATTTATATGAACATACAGACATACAGTACAGTTATTCTCAACATTTCTGCAGATCCGCAGTATTACTGAGTACTTTAGAATTTCTGCTGCTTAGTTTCTATTTTAAAGTATAATTTTTTTCCAAATCTTTTAGATGAGGGAGGAGCATATATGTATACTGCCTCAAAGGTAAGATGCAAAAATACTGACAGACATGTAAAATGTGTGGAGCTTGGAGCAATTGGTTTTTAGACTATGCAGATACCCAACCATCAGTTCGTGAAAGTGTATGAGACGTTGTTACGATGTATATGTGTGTGTGTTTTGTATGTACAGTTGTGTACCTGATGGGGCAATGAGTTGTTAAAGAAGTACTAAAACTGACATGAACTACTTTCGTAGCATTCATTTTTTAACTGTGACAACAAAAGCTGTTTCTCCCATTATACCAAGCCCTATACACGCGGTGTGACAGAAAAATCCTTCACAACTTGTCAACAAGATGTGTTCGCTAACAAACTTGTACGCAAGCTTGTTAACAAGTTATAACAATGTTGTCATTTTATCCGCATAAAATTGCTGGAAGGATTTGTCGTCACTGCTTCAATAAACTTGTTATTGCTAAGTTGCTTGAATTGCAGAACGATATAACAAGTTGTTGGAACAACTTGTAAACTGAAGTTTGTTGAAGTCAACGACCTTCCAACAGAAGTTGTCAACAAGCCGCGTTAACAACTTGTCCCAACAAGCTGGAACCAAGCAGTGCGAAACACATCCTTGAGATGATGTAAGTTATTTGGAAATAGCGGTGTTAATTTACAAGTCTGCTGCAGGTTTCCATACAACTCAGTGTTTTACTGCGTGTGTACCACGCATCATTGTTCTTATAAGAAAGTCGCAAGGTCAGTTCTTCTCTTAAATGCCCCCTGACAAAACGTATGTATTTTAATTCAACTAGATGCTGTCAGAAAAACAAGTTGTACTGCGGTCAGATGTAAAACCCTGTCAGAAGTTAATACAAACTGACACCCTATTCAGCCTTCTTGATAAATATAATGCATATACAATTGGAAATATTAGCCAACAGTCTAATAAATCCTGAAAAGAACTTTAAATCAACGTAATTCGAGGCGCGCAGCAGAAGAACAATCTATTATGCTTACACTTGATGAGTTGGCTGACGACTATGCCTGAACAATAATGGCTTCTGTTTTTGTTGCTATAAGTAGGACAAGTGTCAGAGTGCGACATTGGAGTGGGAGATGGCCAAATTTCAGTTGATTCGCCACATTTCAAGATCGATGTCAAGAGGTACATGAAAATATAGTGTGCACGCATGATTGTGCAACGACAACGGGTAGAATTCGTGTGTGTGTAAAGAAACGATAGCTGTGAATTCAATCGGAAATCATAGCTCAAAAAAGCGTATCCTTCCAGCGTTAAAAAGGCGCCATATATCTAAATTATATATAGCTATGATATTCCAAAGTTTAATCTTCAAAATACATGCCATGCCACTATACTTACGTATTATTGGCAAATACTTACAATTTTTATTGACAAATCAATCGTTAACTACTTGTGTTCGATGTATTCATAGAAAACATTCAATTGGTTCAAGAATGATGTTTTCTTCGGCCGTCGTGAGAACCTTTTTCATAAATTGATTGTAGAAGGAAATGCGGTGGAAGGCATTTCATATGTTCAGCATATGAAAGAAATTTTACTAACAATAAGACCACCTTAGACATTGCACACGTAAAGAAAATAAAAATCCCAACTATAATATGCTGGATATAGGGCTCACAGTCCTGGCTTAAACCGTTCTCCTTTGAGGTAATCGTGCAGAGGTGAAAAGCACACATGCAATGCACCAAGCCAATTCGAGACTCCCGGCTCTCCCACCCCGGGCATGCGGGTTTTAACGTGACGAGTTATATTTTCAAGACTTTAGCAAAATGGAAATGGAAAAAAAATAAAAATACAAAAGCAAAAAAAATAAAATACGGCAAATTTTTTTCCCTAAGGCAAATATACCCTTTATTTTTTAAGTATTTCTTTTTTTACTATAATTTTGAAGTTTTCTTTTTTATCATCTTCTTTTAATAAGCAATTGTTATTTAAAAAATTTCAACTCAAAACTCAGAAAACTGAATGGTTGGCTCACTTCTCATGTTAGCGTTCCAGTTTACTTATAGTTCAATGGAGAAATACAGAGTTTTAACAAACGTTGCCATCATGCTACCCGGGGTTTTAACACTGACACAAATGCCGGGGATTCAACTCTCGTAGAGACTTCAATTTAATAAACTGACACACGTTCACCAGACCTTCTTTGACAGCTCCCTGTAACAGCATGTTTTTATATCAGAAATGACTGATCAGACGACTAGATGAAAAGCTAGACTTTGGAAAGCTATATGATTAGCCTGGCATTTTAACAAATGGACATCATTTTAAGGCCGGAATTTTAACACTCGGGAAATGTTAAACCCCGCATACTCCCGGGGTTGCGGTCGCTCTGCAATTGACTAGTGCATAACTATATTTGCAAAACCAACACCCTGCAGTGACTATCGTGTACAACACATCTGCACATGTCATATTTCTTTTCTTGTTTGAGCATTTTTACTGTTTTAGGTGAACATTTGGCGTGATGATGAGATCGTTCAAGAATCCTGAGAATAATGGAGACCTGCTGTGGTGAAACCACAAGAAGGCATTGTATGCAATGTTCATTTATATTTGCATCTACTCTTCTGCTTTGTTTTAACAACAAAACTGTACGTGCCTGAGCAGCTGTTGTAATAGCTGAAAATCCTTAGTTAGGTTCACGTCGAGTATGTTGTAGATATAGAAACCGTAGTTGGTACTGTCAGCTTTACTATATTAAGCAGAGGATCTAAACGTTTCCGACCGATGCCCGATTGTTTCTGAAAGCGAAGTCACGATCTCTGATAGCGATCTTTGCTGGAAACGTTGGAATCTTATGCTTATTTATCAGGCTGACGATTATGAACAACAACGGTTTCTCACTATGCTTGCTGCATCGGGGCTGTTCCATTTCGATCGAATAAGTTGATGTTTCCAAACCTTCGCAGACAAAAAGATAAAATGTTGTAGGATTTCTTACACTTTTTTCATACTTTATTATACAAAAGAATGTCATGATCATTTCAAATATTTACATGTTCATTTGTAGCATAGATGTTCATTGTATCTTAACCCCAACCTAACTACAACCCTAACCCCAACCCTTACCCTAACACCAACCTTTTACTCCTAATCCTGGCTCCTTACCCCAATACCTCACCAACCATTACCCTTAATTCAACCCCAACTCCTTACTTCCAAACTTAATCCATTTTAAGTCCAAAACTCTAACACTCTAATGTCATTGCATTAAGATGAGTCATCTTTGTAACCAGTTCCAGCATGCAACTAAATGTGGTTAACAACCACAAGCTTTCAGTTGTTTTACAGTATGAATGCAGTAACTAAACGTCCACCCAAATATCATGACAGTTCACAGCCATTATATGCACGCTCACATGGGCGTGACTTGATTCCTTCCAAAACAAGAAAATAGAGTCCTTATTCTCCTTCGCAATCTCTCTGTAATCTGATAGAGTTCTTGGGGTTGCCCAGTTTGCTCAACTGTATTTCTATGTAACCAACTTCCACACACTTCGCTTGTTGAGACTCGTTATGCAGGGCTGCCTGCAGGCCTGCGTTGTCTTTAACCCCGTGCGCCCTAATATGCAGGAAGTAGGGAGTTCTACGTCTGGAACAAATCTATGTCGTTGAAATCTTCCAACACCATCTCTTTCTTCTGACCTCTTACAAGACATCGTTTCAGACTTGGATGTCAATAACTTTTCTTCAAATTTACAGTTTCAGATCTTCGTTCGACTTTAAACTATGGTCGTTCACTTTATTGACCAATTCGGCAGCAAAACTCGATTTAGGTTGAATTGATTTTCCAGTCACCATAAGATCCTTCTAAGCTATCGTTGCCAGGAAAACGTTCATACTTCGTGTGTTTGTATCAGGCATCGTACATAATGTTTCCGCTGACTTTCAATGTTTAACTTTCTGAAGACTATCGCGTTTTACCTTTCGTCTTCGCACTTCTATATTTTCATGAATGCTTTTCTTGACGTCGACGCTCTTCGCAACATTGAAAGAGTTACTTTGTGAACCCGAGACAAAGCACTTTCAGTATTGAAACTGTTGTGAGAACTGTCCAACATACACGACGAGTCCTCACGCAACAATTTTCGTTCGGAATCCAGATATCAATATTCTTTTCGATTTTTCTTTTTGGGATCCATTCTTGTGTTTCCTGTTAGCGAGAATCTTTTGTGCAGTCGAAAATCAACGCTGCGAAGTTCTCTTTAGAGGTTTGCTTGTTGTGGTTATTTTGCAATTCTGCGTCGACTTCGCTATTCTCTTGCTGGATTTTATTCCCCAAATAATTTCATCATGAACAGAACTGACAAGTTCTTCGATGGCTTTATGTTTCTGCACCGCCCTATCTGTTTCGACGACGGGAACACGACGTTTTTCGTCCGTGTTTTTGGCGATATTACTTTCACTGTCCATGTTCATTCTTGCAATAAGAGGTTTCTCCGCAGCTTTCAACAGCGACTGAAATGGCACGAAAAATCTCCTCGGGTTTGCGTTGAACCGCGCGGATCTTTCAACACCTTATCCATACATCTTAAACGCATCAAGAACTTAGTGCGCATGTCCTGCGATGTCGGCTGTTGAATATATTTCCCACGGTAAAGAAGCCAACGAACTGATCGTATTTTTTCCACTCGCGCATATCATCAAATCCTCGCGAAGTATGGCTATACCGGGAACACACTTTCTGGGGAATGTTCTTTTAACGTCGGCGATAGAGGACGCACTACGCCTGAACGTAGAACAGTTCCAAGATGATCGCTAGCTCTTGGAAAGAGCCGCTCGTCATGTAATATTTCTTCATTGTCAAAATCATTCTCAAAATCATCTCCCAAATTTCTGGGAATATTTCCACCGTCATTAGACAAACACATGTCTTGTTCTACACTCATTCCTGTTTATAAAATGAACCAAAACGACACTAAATGTAAATATAACTCTCTGTAGCGATGTACTTCCGCGCAGGCTGAAAGCAAACTCAATTATGGCCAATTCGCTCGCGCACTCTTTATTACGTCGCTAATTAAACGCAACGTCAGTAGATGTTTGTTACATCATTAAATTACACATTACGAAACATTACGTCGTAATTGATCGACAATTAACAATTTTTGCTGCTGTATTAGGCACGTCTAGAGTGTGTGGGAGGGGGGGGGCACCTTACTGTTTACCATATCAGAGTAATGCTTGCTCGGGTACAGGGCTCGAAATAGCGGCCTGCCAATGGCCAAAAGCAGGCCATATTTGATAAAATGGCAGGCAAAATTCTATAGATATGTTTTATTTCATTTGCGACCTCACCATTTTGACCTGCCAAAAAAAATTAGACTGTCAGGCCATATATTTTCTCTATTTCGAGCCCTGCTCGGGTATCGTAAAATGTCAAAATTTTTGAAATGTATTATGTTTCAACTTTCAATATTTTTACAAAGTTATTTAATTTTACGAGCTTTTGCATATAAAAAACTATGCTTATATAAGAACTATGAACATCCAAAAAACATATTATCTTTTGTTTTTTTAGCAATACCTTGTAGTGAAACAGGCAGTTTCATCGATGTTTGGAAATCCGCTACGAAGCCTTGTGGCTTGCTGGATTCCTTGGTATGCACTATCCAGTATAAATGCAGTTCCTTTAGTTTAGGTTTCGTTCTGTAGTAACACTATTGTACGAGGTGACCCTTGCTGAACCTCTAGGAAGAACAGGTTAGATAGAGCGGCAAGAGCTATCCAGTGTGAATAAAGTTAGCCCAGTTTATGTTTCATTTTATAGTAAGACTGGACAGATAAGGAATGGGCGTTACTGAATACCTAGGGAGAATAGTATAGAACTGCTAGAGCTATCCAGTATAAATAAAGTTAGCCCAGTTTATGTTTCCTTTTCTAGTAAGACTGGACAGATAAGGAATGGGCGTTACTGGATACCTAGGAAGAACAGTTTAGAACGGCTAGAGCTATCCAGTATAAATAAAGTTAGCTCAGTTTATGTTTCCTTTTCTAGTAAGACTGGACAGATAAGGAATGGGCGTTACTGAATATCTAGGGAGAACAGTTTAGAACGGCTAGAGCTATCCAGTGTAAATAAAGTTAGCCCAGTTTATGTTTCCTTTTCTAGTAAGACTGGACAGATAAGGAATGGGCGTTACCTGAATACCTAGGGAGAACAGTTTAGAACTGCTAGGGCTATCCAGTGTAAATAAAGTTAGCCCAGTTTATGTTTCCTTTTATAGTAAGACTGGACAGATAAGGAATGGGCGTTACTGAATACCTAGGGAGAACAGTTTAGAACTGCTAGGGCTATCCAGTGTAAATAAAGTTAGCCCAGTTTATGTTTCCTTTTCTAGTAAGACTGGACAGATAAGGAATGGGCGTTACTGAATATCTAGGGAGAACAATTTAGAACTGCTAGAGCTATCCAGTATAAATAAAGTTAGCTCAGTTTATGTTTCCTTTTCTAGTAAGACTGGACAGATAAGGAATGGGCGTTACTGAATATCTAGGGAGAAGAGTTTAGAACGGCTAGAGCTATCCAGTATAAATAAAGTTAGCTCAGTTTTATGTTTCCTTCTCCACTAAGACTGGACCGGTATCGGATGGGCGTTACTGGATCCCTACAAGGTGCTCATTTACTGTTCTGAATAATTCAAAACACTGTTCCAGAACTGTGTGTAATGGAGTGCACATACTGTTCTGGAACACCACGTGACTAAAATGGAGTGTACCGCTGGTTCTGGAACATCAAACACACCTGATTGCAGGTTAAAATTAATTCCAAACTCATTAAAATTCAGTCATTAACGTCACAAATCACGCGGTTACCTGTTCTGTTCTGGCTGCCCCGACTCGAAAATCGGGGCAGTCAGAACAGTGCAGAACAGTCATGTGACCGTGTTCCATTCCATTCCATTAGTGTTCTTAGAATTCGGAGTACTCCGAACAGTAAATGGAGCACCTTGCTAGTGAGAACAGTTTAGAACAGCTAGAGCTATCCAGTGTAAATAAAGTTAGTTTATTCTAATTACAGTATTATTTATATTCTTATACCACCCCTATTTATATTCTTATACCCCTATTTATATTCTTAGGATGGTGAACAAAAACCTGTGAAGATTACATCAAGTCTATTTTTAGCAGCTCAAGGCAAGATTGCGTGCGGACGTCAAGATGGATCTATTATCATAATCTCCGCAACTAAAGCTGCCATAACGCAGTTCTTGATGAAGGATAACACTAATCCCGCTGGTAAGTGTGGAAGAGTAGAAAAAAATGTCCTTTTCGAGGAAACCTGTGTATACATTGTACGTTTTCTATTTAGCATGGCCGAAATATCAAAAGCTGATTGGTCATCGAAGTAAGGTCACGTGTCTTCTGTATCCATACGGAGAATATGACCGATACGCCTCCGAGCAGTTCGTGTCTGGGTCAGCGGATTTCACAGTGAAGTTATGGAACCTTACTTCCGGCGCCCTTCTGACGTCATTTTCAGCCAATGGTGGTGAGATACTCCGGTTGACGTGTACACCTCCAGAATGCAGCGTAAGTGGATAGCGTCACTGAGCTCTCTATATAACTGGAGTAACCACAGATCCTAGAATACCTAGAATAACCTTTAGTCAAATGTGACCTGATACACTCAGTTCTACAGTCGAACCTCTATTAAGCGGCCACCCTCGGGGATCGGCTTTGTGGCCGCTTAATAGAGGTGGCCGCTAAATAGAGGTACGCAATAATTAGGCCTTGGGCGTGGTCAAATGTCTATTTATTCAATCATAAATCACCGATGACAGTAATAAGTAGATTTTAGAAAGATCAAGAAGTAATTGTTAACAAAAGAGTTTTCAAACTTGGTCCAAGAACTACACAAAGCGGTAGCAAAAGACTAACAACTTAAATTTGGAAAAGTGCAATATGTTCGACCATATACGTTTACTATTAGCAGTCTATGTTGGCTTAAAATAGTCCTTAATCTGCATTTGTCGCCGCGGTGCATTGAGTTTCAAAGCACAGAGCAAATCATTTGTCTTAGATATTGATTGAGCTAGCTCCTCATATCCGTTATAAATTGCAAAATTTCGCAGATCCTCAGCATGCCCAATTGCCTCCGTCAACGACTCCAGTTCAGGTTCTTGTAAATCTCTGTCATATTCGTCATCGCTTACTGAGTTCGCTGTATCTGACGAAGCGGATAAATCATTAAGATTGTCTCCCAGCAATTCCTCGCGAACAACTTCCTCCAGTTCGGGTCAGAATTGTCGATGTAGCCAGGACAAACTTCAAGATCGTCTTCGGTCGATATGTACTCTTCTGCAGTACAAGGCACTTCGAATCTGCTCAGAAGTTCCTGAAGATCTTGCAGTTCCTCTCCTTCAAAGGATCGTCTTCGATAGCGATTTCTTGCGGAGACAATCCCGTCTTCTTGAAGCATCTTTGGATTGTATCAGAGGACACTTCGTCCCAAGCCTGTCTTCCCATTCGATGGACATAAGAAGATTCACAGATTTCACAATGTCGCTCGCACTCTTGGACCCGTCGACTTGACCACATACATAGCGAAGCAATCGCTTTTGTACTTAACTTTCCAGTTGGCAATGATACCAGCGTCCAGTGGTTGAGTCTTGATGTGGTATTCTTTGGCAAAACACAATGTTTATGTTCGAAAAGCTGTCCTTCAAGCTTTGTGGATGACAAGGGGCATTATCCATAAACAGCAAAATACGTCTGTTCTTTCGCTTCAATTGACGATTAAGTTTTGACAAAACTTCAGTCATAATACCCGTGTTCATCCAGGCTTTGGCATTTGAAAAATAGTTGCATTTGGACGGACGCTTGTTGTCCTTTAAATGCTTGAAGCATCGCGGTTTTGCAGACTTCCCGATAACAATGGGATCTTCCTTATCCCCTGCGGCATTAACAAAAATGCCCACGTGATGCGCATCTTTGCGTTTTTGCCGCCACTGCATCTTTTTCCTCTTTCGCTGAGAGTCTTCTCAGGAAGACCACGCCAAAAACTTCCAGTTTCATCCATGTTCCACACATCTTCTTCCTTCCATCCTCTGGTGATTTCTCCTGCCCTTTCACTCCAGCTTTCAACTGTTTCCGGTCTCACGCCTCCTCTTCGCCTGCCACGGTCATATTGCATATGTTATGTTGTTTCTTGAATTTTTCCAGCCAACCATTTGATGCTGTAAAACCTATCATTTCTAGCCTTTCTGCTATTACTAGGGCCTCTTCTTGAAGCATTGGTCCGGAAACTGGTATGTTAGAGTTTCTACACATGGTGTACCACTCCCACACGGGTTTGTTCACATCCGAATATTTGGCTGTGCGCTGTCGCTTTTGCTGACTTCGTTCATCAGTGCTTTCGTGCAAAGCAAGTATAGATGCCTTGTTTTTTATGATGGTTTGGATCTGTGTTCTTCCAGTTTGAAAGTGTTCTGCTATTTTTCTGGCTCCGAGATCAGGGTGATCTTTAGCAAATCTGATTACGGCAACTTTTTCAGACAGGTCAAGACATTTGCGCTTGTTCGTGAAGGTTGAGCAGCGATCGGTTGGACGGCTGTTACTGTGGCCGGTCTTCAGCTTTGTTTTAACACCAGCTTTACATGTTGCCTGTTCTTTTATGTTCTCGGTTGCATCTTTGCAAGAATGACAAAAGGACACACTTGAGCCAGCTTTCCAACCAGGTGTCTCTTCAGGAGCGGCAGTGGAACAGGTAGCTGACCTGTTACATACAGCTTTTCTGCAACTCAAACATTCGTAATTTGTTTCACTACCACACGTTTGACAAAATGCGGTACTCGTCAACTCAGACATTTCCAATTGAATACCTTACATTGTTATGGCGCTTTACCTCCCAACTGTAATGCTACACTCATTTCCGTTCACACCTGTATACGTCTTAATTTTGCCAGCCAAAAGATCAGAAATACATAGCATAGAAATGTCCTCCACGGAAACATTTAAAGTAATTTCGTTTATCAGAGGCTATCATGCATATATGGACATCTGGGTGCCAAACGTTGAAGAAGAACATGATCTTAAGCGAGAACCAAGTAACAAAGAGGACTCTAATGCTGTGGCAGTTGTTCGCGAAAGCTTGCACGAAATGGACGAAAATCTTAGTCTTAGATCAGTTCAACGTGCAATGCGACGTCGTCATGATATATCTACCGAAAAACGATACTCGCATCCGAATGAAATGAAGGAGGACTTTGAAATCATTGGACATGTTCCAAAATTAATGGCAATCTGGCTCACAAAGTTTCTTAAACGAGCGGCGAACTCCGGTAAAGCAGTGGTCAAAGGAACGCGTGTGAATAGAGGTGGCGGCTATGGTTTGAAATTCCTGTGAATTTCATTTCACAGGAGATGCCTTTTCAATCAGTTGGCTAAAGGAAAAGTTAAAAAAGGAGGGATTTGAGGCGAAGTAATAGAGCGTTTCTATGCAACGCAAACACCGACACTTTTGTTGCTGACAATGCTTTGAATTTAATGACCTGTAAAGTTGAG